>CM071954.1:30172500-30565000 GCA_036784905.1 Acrossocheilus fasciatus | reverse complement strand
TTTAGTCCTAAACAAAGGCATATTCTCATTCTTTGTCACGGTCTTGTTGCTGAAATTGTCATGCCAACAAATCTGGTATATAATTTTAATGTTACTAACGTTAAATAGATTAAATACAACACTGCGGTCTAGTTTTGCTCATGACGATGGAAAATGTCCATGCTTAAACTAGTCTCAGCTGGTTTAGTTAGTCTCCCCAAACCATTTTAAAATATCAAACTAGGTCAGCTAAAACCGGCAGACCACCTCAGGCTGGTTTAAGCTGTTTTTTTTCTGTATTGTATATGGTTTTCTGTAAAGATCTTGTGGATTCTAAAGGATTCAGATGGAGAAACGCTCCATGTCAAATGCTGCCGTCAGCCATCGCAAAGCTGATGGTGTGAAGATCCAGAGGTACATAGGTGCCTGTTTTAATTAGAACAGTAACTGTCATAATTAAACAGATGCTGGCAGGAATTAAACCTTGGCACTATCTAGTTTCCCGTTACACCCGGAGCAAGAGGGTCAGGGGGAGAGAAAGAAAGAGAGGGAGGGAAAGAGATAAAAGAAAAAGGCCGATTTGCAATGGATCGGTGTGTCATGTTTTTAGACTGCAGCCTCACTGGTTCAATTGCGAAATGACATGTATACAGTCAAATCAGATCCTACTAGATCAAGAACGATTTTACAGTTTTATCTGCGTTGTGAATTAGAGGATGAGACTCGTTAGTGCATGTTATTCCAATGCAAAACAAATGTTTGTCTTCATAATGTTTCATTAAAAAAAGTAGTAACTTTCACACCAGTATTCAAACCCAATTTGAAAGCCCTACGTTGGATGCCAACTTTTTTGTTTCTCACTGTATGTGGAAGTAAAATAAGCTATAATGCCATTTCATGATAATGTTAAGACAATAAGAGCACAGAATGCATCTTTTGGACGAGATCATATGCTGCTTACGTCACATCAGAGGATCTGTCTGATTTATAACGGACGGATCAGTGTATCATGAGGTTTTCAGATCTTATAGTAACACTTTATTTTAAAGGACCAATACTCACTAACTGGCATGCATATTACTAGCAAATTGGCTGTTTATTAGTACTTATAAAGCACATATTAATCCCTTTTTCTGCATGAGAATATTTTAGATCCCTTATACTTAAACCCCATACCTAAATTTAACAACTACCTTACTATTAATAAGCAGCAAATTAGGAGTTTACGGAGACAAAAGTTGTAGTTAATAGTGGGAATGGGACCTTAAAATAAAGTGTGAACAAAGTCTGAGGATGAGACTCATGCATGTTATTCCAAAATAAAAGAAAAGCAAATGTTTGTCTTCATAATGTTTCATTAAACAAGTAACCAACGTTTTCTTTCTCACTGTAGTTAAATGCAGAAGTAAAATGAGTTACGAATGCCATTTCATATTGATGTTAAGACAATAAGAGCAGTGAATGAATGTTTTGGACGATTTCTCATGCTCCTACGCCACATCAGAAGATCTGTCTGATTTGTAATGTACGGTGTTAGATCACAACCTCACTGGTCCAATCAGTACAACATGTATTGTAAAATTACAGCTAAACAGTCCAAACAGATCCTACTAGATCACGAATGTTTTTCACAGTTTTGTGTGCAATGTGCAGTAGATGATTAGTCAGTTAGTGACATCTGAGAAGGAGACTCATGCATGTTATTCCAAAAAAAACCAAAACAAATGTTTGTCTTTATAATGTTTCATTAAACAAGTAATACATAAAGTAATACATTTCCCACCAGTGTTCAATCCCAATTTGAAAGCCCTACGTTGGGCGCCAGCTTTTCTGTTTCTCGCTGTAGTTAAATGCAGCAGTAAAATGAGTTGTGAATGCCATTTCATATTGACAATAAGAGCAGTGAATGCATCTTTGGGATGATTCCACATGCATGAGAGGAATGAGCGGCTCAAACTGGAATATCTTCAGTGAAACACGAGAGCGATGCATTTCTGAAAGCGAGTGTGTTTTACGGCGCTGACCGCCGCTGATTCACAGCGAGCGGATCTCGAATGTCGTTTCTTCAAAGCGAGCGTGGCGGTGTGGGAGAGAGAGAGGGCTTAGGGCCAGCGCGGAAGGCATCCGAGCGCGGATTAGCCCTCGGGCCCGTGACTGCGCGAGGGCCAGCTGACCCCGGGCTCCTTTTCCTCTCTCAAAACAACAATCCCCTCTTGAGCAAAGCCCCTACAAAAGGGCCTGTCCCCACTCCTGTCGGTGGTTCGCCGCGGGTAGCTGGACTTGGCAGGGGCCCTTATTTTTGGTGGTCTCACCTGTTCTGGGTGCCTGTCATCTGGGCGAGGGGAAAGTGTCAGCGTGGCTGGGATGGTTGGCAGTGTCTCAGGGAGCTTAGGCTGACCCGTTTTTAGCTAGGAAATTCACAGGGCCATGTCCTAAGGCCACGGTGAACTGTACCTTTCATGGCTCCCGACAACCCCCATCTGAACTGGCCTCGCGTCAGCACTATTTCAAAGAGCCCTGCGTTTGGCAGCTTGGCATTTTTCCTCACAAACGGTGACGAGAGATACGGCGAGGGGACTGCAGAGCTGACATCTAACCCAAAAACACCTGTGCCGTGGCTTCATCTAGCATGGCCGGACCCAATCAGGCACTCTTTAAAAGACAAAGGACAACTTCCTGCCAAAGGACAACTGAATGTTGCTCACTGTGGGTTGATGCACTTTCTGGAAAAACGTAAAAATCGGACCTTTACGAGGTCAACTCAACCTCAAAGGGACACCTTTACCCCTACAAAATTCATTGTGGTACCTACTCTACAGTACTAATATGCACCTTTTAGGGGTAGAAAGGTACAAAGTTGTTGTCCCATTATGGGCACTGCCCCAGTGACAAGGTACACATTTTGGGGAATATTTTTTCTTCTGAAAATTTCTTAAATTCAGCAGTTTTGTTTTGGGAAAAAACAAAAAAACTAAAACAGAACTACGTGTTGTTTGGGTAACAACTCCTCTGATGGCACATGAATGGCGTATTTTAATCTATTTTTCTGAGATAGATCTGTCCAGCGGAAAAGTGTATTACACATCAAAATGGACTCTGTTTACTTTCTTATTTTTTCCTGCATAATCTCAACACGTTGGAGCACATGCACCATCCAACATCCACACATCATATCTCATTGATAACCTTTTTTTCTTTTTCTTTTTTTTAAATCAGACCCATCCATCCTTCCCCACACAGATGATTTGACTCATGATCTATTAAATTCAGTACATGTCTACACTTTCTTTAGACTGCGAGTGTGTGTTTTGTGATCAGGCAGTCATCTGTCTCCCTGTAGAGATGATCTACAGCGTGTCGTCCTCGTCCAGCAGTGATCTAGGCTCTCTGGTGGAAAACACATGTTCACGCCTGCGGTAATCCTCTCACCTGTTCAGACGAGGCCTCGAGAGAAACCACCGCCACACACACACTCACACGCTTCACACACTCGGATATGTGTCTTAAAGAAGTCGCTCACATAAAATGAGCATTCGGTCATCATTTATTCACACTCATGTCCTTCCAAACCCGTATGATTTTTCTTCTTCTGTGAAACACAAAGTGAGATGTTGGGCAGAATGTCCAACAAACGTGGCAAGTTTTAAAAAAAAAAGATTTGTGGACATCTTTTTCTTCTTTTTGACAGGATAAATCGCTATCCACTTTCATTGTATTTCTTTGTGAAGAACATAAAAACATTAGGTCCGAATAACATGAGGGCGATTAAATGAAAAAATGTTTTGAATAAAGTAACCATTTAAACTTCACAAAACACCAAAAAGTGCAACGAACACTCTTCTGATGTCCAAAGCCAATATATCGGACACGTATTGAGGCACGTCGTGCAGGATTGCTAATAGTGTGGTGTTATTGAGATTAAGGTTTAATTTTTGTCTAGCAGACAAACACATAATTCTCTATAGATTTTATGGCAGACGGAAATCAGACGTCTACATAAGGCTTGAGCATGTGAGAGATGTGAGTCTTGTGGGTTTAAAGAGTCTTTGGATTACGTCAGTGTAATCTCTCAATAGTATCTGTTCCTTTCTTCCCAGCTCCGATTCGCTTCCATTGATCAGAGGCAAAAAAACCTGTAGTCCCTGACATCTGAGTCCTTTTATTGATCACTTCCTGTTTTGAGGGAATGAAGCGGGTCCAGGACTATGCAGTAAATCTCACGAAGGAAAACATCCTGCGCTCAGAATACCGGCCCTGCGCGGCTGATAAACTCTTTAGTTTTATCAGCTTTGAAATGATTCTTCTATCGTTACTGATTAAAGTCATTTTTTCTCTCCTCATGGTAGCTTTGTTAAGATCACTTTTGTACTACTCACTTAGTTATGGGTGATAAATACACCTGTGAATAAGTGAAAAAAAAGAAAAGTCTATAGAACACATTTAGTAATAATCAGCTTGTTTATGGGGAAAATAACTGTTCATATTCACTATTCACACACTGACAATAAAACACCTCAAGTACTGGAAATAAACCAATGTTTCTATCAATTTTCACAATGTTGCTAATTATGTATTGGTTTTCTCTGTGAATACTGTATCTGGTAAACAGTAATTTATTCCTGTGACTAAAGCTGTATTTTCAGCATCATTACTCCAGTCTTCAGTGTCACATGATCTTCAGAAATCATAATAATATGCTGATTTGCTGATCAAGAAACATTTCTGATTATTATCAATGTTGAACACAGTTAGCTGCCCAGTATTTCTGTGGAAAACGTGATATATTGTATTTTTCAGGATTCTTTGATGAACAGAAAGTTTTCTATTCTTTACGTTTACATTTGATCAATTTAATGCATCTTTGCTGAATACCGTACTGACTTTTGAACAGTAATTTATGTAGCAGCCTTTTAGTCTAAGATAAAAATGTTTTTTGAACAATTCTACATTAACAGAATTACTTAAATTGAACAATTTTAACTAATTATTGATATATAATAGTATTGTTATTTCTACTAAAACATGCATGTTACATTTACTAATGAATATTTATTATTAAGTCAAAAAGCAGAAATAAAACAATAATTTATCGGTTATCGGTTATCACATGACTTTTATAATCCTTATCAGTTATAAATACAATATCTCTATTAGAGACGCTCTTTCTTCAGGTTTGTCTCTGGTAAACGCAGCGTGAGAATTCGTGGTACGTTGTCAAACAGAAAGGAAAGTTTCCAACAGTTCACGCAGGTGCTGTCCTGTCCTGTAAAGTTATAATTAGGTGAGATGGCTGCATTGAGCGCGTGACCTTCGCTCGTCTCACAGCCGCTCGGCCGTGGCTCCGGTCGTACACTGAGGGTAGACGTGGACAGACGTGACCCTCTGCGTCTCATTTCCTTGTCGCCTTGAAAAGCCTGATTGATTTGGCGCTCACGTAGCGTCGCATCGGAGACAGACAGTGACCTTGCACTTGAGGAGGGACGCGGGACGGCCAACAAGATGCCTGTTCATTTGTGCAATGTATGAGCATATTTTTATAATGTTGAAAAAGCTGGTTAATCTCTTAACACTAACACGGAACTGAAGTGGTTTTCCAGATGCTCAGTAACGTGTGGACTGACAGTGAGAAAGCTGTTAGAAATGATCCTTTCTGAAGAGTGAAGAACAAACCCAGCCTGTGTGAAAGATCTTATGTGCTTACACAGGGCATCCAAGTCATGTTTAGTGCTGTCTGAGGCTGTCCTACTGTTGTCCTTAAATAATCCTTATTTTGTATTATATCAGGGCTATTATCCTTAACTAAAAATAAAAATAAATAAATAAATCCATCTATTACAACTAAGCGCAATAAATTAAAACTTTAAACTAAAAATGAATAACTTTATATATATAAAATACTAGTAATTAAAATGACAAATACACAAAAGTAATACAACTTTAAGTAAAATTAAAATGAAAGCATAAATTATAAAAAATAAAATATATCAAAAACAAAAAAACTCCAATATTTGCCTACATTTCTATTATTTATTCTAGGTGAAAATTTCTTACTTGATGTGTTTGCAGCTGAGAATAATATATATATATATATATATATATATATATATATATATATATATATATATATATATATATATATATATATATATATATATATATTTTTTTTTTTTTTTTTTTTTTTTTTTTACTGAAAATACACAAAGGTTTAAGGTCAGAACCTTTTTTTTTATGAAATAAATTACTACTTTTATTCATCAATGATTAATTAAATTGATCAAAAGTGACAGTAAAGCCATTTATAATGTTACATCTTACTTTTGAACTTTCTATTTACCAAATAAAATGTATGACAGTTTCCATTAAAAATATTGGGCAGCACAACTGTTTTCACCACTGATCAGAATAATAATCAGAAATGTTTGTTGAGCAGCAAATCAGTATATTAGAATGATATCATGTGACACTGAACACCGGAGTAATGATGCTGAAAATACAGCTTTGATCACAGCAATTAATTACATTTTAACAGATATTCACACAGAAAACAGCTGTTTTAAATCCTAATAATATTTAGCAATTTTTACTGCATTTTTTGATCAAATAAATGCAGCCTTGGTGAGCAGGAGGGACTTATTTCAGAAATATTAAAAATAAAAATTCTACAGTATTGTTCACTCCTAACATCTCAAAACCGTTGAGAAGTGCAGACATATGCACTGATGTCAATGATGCCGTCTGCTCCTCCATCTTATTGTTTAAGCTCCATTTTTTGCCTCGACACAGGTGATTCATTTCTGACAATCCCTCCCTATTTTCTGGGCTCTTATTCCTCTGGATAATATATTTGCATTAATTTTTCATCAGCGAGTAATGCGATTCATTCTCAGTATCTCGTGCAGTGGAGAGATTCCGTTACTTCATTCAGCTCCATATAGACGGAAGAGCTTTCACAGATGGATTGTGGGTGAACTACACACATTACATTACAGACCTGCTTCAAATCCAGCCGAACCAGAACGCACATGCTCTTATGTTACCCCTGCATAAAAACACATTCACCGTGTTCACATTCACAAAAAAGCAGAAAGTAGGAGAGAAAGAAATATCTGTGAGCGTATTTAATTGTCACAGATTTCCCACATGGCAGGACTTTAAAAAAGCATCCGCAGGAAGAGAGCTGAGATGTTCGGAAAACATTTAGCGGATCAATACGTCGGGGAGAGAGCGTGTGCTCTGGGACAGAAGCCTTTCCAGTCGGAATACTGTTACACTTCTATTAGTCAGGCGCACGGATCGACCTATTCAGCATATTTCTGTCTCTCTGCCCAACAGGCGCAATTATTTACTGCATGTGAGCGTGACTCGTGCCAACAGCCCCTCAGGTCCAGCACTCTGACACGGGTCCGCTGGAGCGTCGGCCAACAACATTTACGAGTCTAACATGACTTGTGTGTCTCTGGCAAGCGCTGGCTTCATCTGGCGCTGTGCTCGGCTCTGATCACTGACGTGTGTTTGATGGAGTCAGTTCAGACCGTGTGACTGATTTAAAGGCCAACAAATGACATTACAAAGTAAAATGTGACCTAATGAAAGACTGCTGAGGTGAACAGTGAAACATACTTCACACATGTATGTGACGGAGAACGATACGCAAGCTCAACCTCAAACGCTGGCATGGTTGAAAATGAGTGAGAACGCGATTTGTAATGAACAGCAGGTACAGGCGATTAATTCAACAAAAACTATGCTCATGCCTTGGAATAAAATGACTGAAAATAATAGAAGTTACTAACAAATAATATTTGTAAACTATAAAGTTACTTAAATAAAAGTTGAAGTACTAGAATTACTAAAGCTAAAACTTTAATAATAAGAAGAAATAGGCATATAAAAACTAATAAAAATGACAAAAGCACAACTAAAACTAAAATGAAAAATGAAAACATAAAAGCAAAAGTTAATTTAAAATATCA
Source organism: Acrossocheilus fasciatus (assembly GCA_036784905.1). Taxonomy (NCBI): domain Eukaryota; kingdom Metazoa; phylum Chordata; class Actinopteri; order Cypriniformes; family Cyprinidae; genus Acrossocheilus; species Acrossocheilus fasciatus. Next base: position 30,557,048 of record CM071954.1, on the reverse strand, counting down.
AAAATACTACAATAATAATGTATATAAATAATAAAATAACACTTGTTGATGGTTTTTGAGGATGAGGGTGTCTCAAAACCTGTCCATGTTTTGTCATCAAATCTGTCTGATTTGATAACAAAAGATGAATTTCTGACATACACTCTTTGACGTCAACAACATAAGATAACAGAAGTGTTTCTCCTCATCATCCTCAAACACAATCAATGCTATTTTCCTATGTATGACTATTATGACCAGTCTCTTTTAGAATCTGTGAATTCAAGAAGTTCAAGAAATCAATCAGATTGTTGCATAAATACATCAAAGCAACACATCGTTTGCATAATTTGATTTTAAGGTTTGATGTAATTATGGATAAGGTCGAGGAAAGTTTAGGCCTAAATCTCTAAAACAAAATTGAACCTAACCCTTGACTGGGCATAACCCAACCCTAAGTGATCTACCCTTGTACAAAGTTGAATAAACTGACCAAATATCCAGATCTAACAGGAAACTACTATTATAGTTTTTAGAAATATTTTGAATTAGTTGTATTTATATATTTTTTCTTTTATTTTTAGTTAACATTTTAGTAATTTTGTAATGTTAGTATTTGTTGTTTTATTATTATTTTTTTAAATAAAATAAAATAATTTTATTTCAGTTAAAGTTCATTTCATGTTTCATGTTTAAGGTTTTAGTTTTAGTTAACAATAACAACCCTAGAGCAAAAGTTGATAAAAAGGTTTAGAATATTAAACTGAGTGATCTGTTCGCTCCTTTCAAAATCATGTACCGACCAACGCATTTCTTCACTCTTCCTGTGCAAGCCAGGCATCTGTCTGCATTTAAAAACATCCTAAGCATAGCCCATCAGTCAGCGGTGCTGGTGGTAATGCAAGTTACGCAGTTAGATTACTTTAAGTAACTAGTAAAGTAACTCATTACATTTTAATTTACAAGAAAATATCTGAGTTACTTTTTTCAAATAAGTAACGCCAGTTTATTTTGTTTTTTTATTTTTGTTATTCGTTTATTGACTGACAGCTCTCGTGCTGTGTGAACATGATCTTACTGTAGTTCTAGACTAAATGTCAACATGTATCTCACCTGCACAAAAACAGATTCAGTATTCCTCAAAATCAATAAAAACAGTGAAATGCAAACTCAGAATATGATACAAACCTGCAATAATTAAATATGTTAAATAATGCAAATAGCCTTAATCCCATTTTATTAACCAATGTCTTTGCTTTTGACTTTTGATGATCCAAGTCAACCATTTGGATAAACAACATTTGTGTTTCATTGCTGAAGTAAGAGTAAGGGAAAGTTTTTTTTTTTTTTTTTAATTCATTTCACTTTTGGTGTGATAGAGCTTATACATTTGCCAAAAATATAACTTTTTTTATTAACCCTTAAATGCATATCTCAGGTCTTTAGCGACCCGGGACATCATTCACTACCTTCTCCCTCCTTCATTTTTTAAAGTTAGACATCAACGTTCTTAGTATTCTTCAATCTATTCATTATAAACAATATAACAAGAAAAAAATAAATTTTTGTTTTCTGATTAATTTTTTTGCAAAAAGTGTATAGGGTCGCTAGAGACCTGAGGTATGTAAATGTGCGAGTATATTTTTCCTACGCAACTATATTTACATATCTGAAATATTCTTTATTTCATTCTTCTGTAATTGTTCTTAAAATATCAAGAGTTTTTAGCTGTTGCAGCAGTTATAGATCCATCCGTGCTGGATATATAGGTCTGGGTCGCTAAAGACCCGAATATGTAATAATGATTGGCTAAACATTCATGCATTTAAGGGTTAAAAACAAACTAACAAGCTCAGCCCAGATAAGAAAAAGTAACTAGTAATGCAATGCATTACTTTCCATAAACTGTAACTAGGTAATATAATTAGTTACTTTTTTAGGGAGTAACGCAATATTGAAATGCATTACTTTTAAAAGTAACTTTCCCCAACACTGTCAGTCAGTGGCTCCTCACCTTCCTTCAGCATGCCCACTTTCAAGCACTTCATGAAGCGGCACGCCTGACAGGACTTGCGTCTTCTTTTCGTGATCTCGCACTCATTGGTGGCCGGACAGCTGTACTCAATGTTACCTGGTGAGAGACAAAGAGAAAAGAGAAAATTAAGAGGCTTTCCATTCGCAGGACGTTGCTCCCGTCTGCCGGTCCAAAAATAACCCAATGAAAACAAACTAATGCAGGAGAGTTTTACAGTGCGCCACTGCATCCATCAAAGCGATCAAAAGAACGCTCTATAAATCACTTTATTTATAAAATCATCTTTTACTCAATTTGATAAATTGCCTGTGGCCATGAGACACTACAGAACAGGGACAGCGTGTGCTGGAAAGATGAAGAAACATGAGCCAACAAAACAGATGAGACAGGATTCAAAACAAAAGATCCCTGTGCGCTTTCAGTGCTTCCATTCGAATCGCACCTCGCGAAATTACATTCACAAATTCAGCACGCATTTGTGCACGCCGCTTGGTCCGCTTTACATATTACCCGACCCAAACCGAGGCTGGTTCTGCTGCTCGCTCGCTATTTACATAGAGAATAACCAGCTACTGATACATTATTCAAGCTGAGCGCTTGATACCTGCACAATAAAAGAGCCGTTTGAGTGGCATTGTGCGAGTAACAATAGGCAAAGTGCTTGATATACTCGGCCATTCTGCTTGTGTCCATGTACATTTAACTGCGGCGAGGCATTTCAATTAGGACATGTATGGGTAATGGCAGGAGCGACGGCTAAATGCAGAATGACAGTCGGCAGACAGCGCTCTTGTTCTCGTGCGAGCATGTGGTTTGAATGTCTATGCAGACGGCGCTCGCTCAATTTATTCAGCCCTGTCTTGATCACTGAAGACGTTGTGCTGAATAAAAACAATATGCTCTCTGACATATACTGTACGGCTGAGGAAAATAATACTCGCTGCAGGACCATGGTCAGGATTTACCAGAAAACATCTATAGAGCTGTATTTCTGTATCGATGAGTGTGCAACTTTTATATAGTTGGTAAAGAGTGTTGTTTTGGTGTGATGTGACAGAGCTAAATGGGTCGGTTCTGGCAAAGATTAATGCATTTCAGGTCTTCTTATTCATAACTAAATATCTATGCTTCAACTACGGTGTATTTAGTGTAAATGTATGTGTTCAATGTCACTCTAATTAAAATTGTTCACTAAAAATGTCTCACCGATTTTGTGGTAATTACGGCACTTATTATCAAATTACATAAACACTATATAACACAAAACATGATTTTTTTGATTGCCGATATCTTAGCAGTGTGGCTGACATACATATATATATATATATATATACACATACACATACATACATACATACATATATACACACACATATATTCCATGCATTTAAAATACTTTAATGCATGGCAAACCGTTGATTATCTCTTACATATATATGTATTAGGGGTGGAACGATACATGTATTCGTACTGAACCGTCACGGTACGGATATCTCGGTTCGGTGCATGAGGCCTTACAACGAATACAGGCAATTCACCCTCAATCCAGAAGGGGGCGCCCACAGTAATGCAACGCTCTTTGATAACCGCCAGCAGAAGAACAGCAAATGCCATGAGTTGCGCACTTGAAAACAAAGCCCCCTAGACAGTGACCATGTGCTGATTCCTCACTGACAAAGGAGTATATTTTAAAGGCTTGCGCACTCAACTGTTTGCGAAATGGAGCTTTGTGCTCGTGTATCCTAGCTCTTTCATTTGGCACAAATCCAAATATTCCATAATATTTCCATATTTGCAATGTATCTGAATGCAAAACTATTATTTATCATGTAGATGATAAACTTTGTACTTCAGTCGCGTTCCAACGGTGACACAGAGGTGGGAGCGCTGATGTTTGGTTCACTGTATTTTATTTTGATAAAATACCAACTGTGCTGTCAAGTTAACTATGCTGGAACTGATATGTTTTGTGTGTGTGTGTGCGCCAGCGAGATTACTTCAACTGTTTCCTTATACCAGCAGAATCAACTTAAAACAGTCCGCATTTATTGTCTTATTAATAATGCATCACTATAAAAGGTCTACTTTTATTTGTGTACACTCACAATGAAAACAAATAGAATGTCACTTTCTGCCATTTTAGTTTCCTTTCTGTGAACAAATTAAGCGTCACAAAAATGAACTGAAACTATATACGTTACGTGTCACACTGTTTTTTTCCCCTTGTTTATCTGCTAACTAAATCAAATATATTTTAAGTATTTATTCCTTGTATGTATATGTACTGCACATTTTATATTACATTATAATTTAATATAATATTTAGCATTTTCACATCTAGGTGGAAAAAAAAAATTGGGTCCCACTTTATATTAGGTGGCCTTAACTACCGTGTACTTACATTTAAATTAATAATTTGGTACAATGCACTTATTGTGTTCATACATGTTTTTACATTGTAATTATATTTTTAAAAATACCTTTATGTAAGTACATATGTAATTAATTTATGTAATTACATTTATAATTACATTGTTGACCCATCCCTTACACCTTAACCCAGCCTTAAACCTACCCACACCACCAAACCTGTCTCTAACCTTACCCGTATCCCACCTCAATAGCAGAAAAAGTGTTTTGCAATACAATATGACCACAGTAAATACATTGTACTTATTTTTTGATGCAATTACATAGTAGTTAAGGCCACCTAATATAAAGTGGGATCAAAAATTGTCATTTGTACTACTGTCTGTTCAAAATAAAAGAAACCTAGCATAGTAGATTTGTTGTATTTTTCTCGTTGCATACCGAAATCATATATAGAACCATGACCCCCGAACCGAGGCACGCATCGGACCGTGACATCTGTGTACTGTTGCACCCCTAATATGTATATTATATATATATATATATATATATATATATATATATATATATATATATATATATATATATATATATATATATATCACGATTAATCACATCCAAAATAAAAGTTTTTGTTTACATTATATATGTACGTGTACTGTGTATATTTATTATGTTTATGTAAATACACGCACATACAGTATATATATACATATATATATATATATATATATATATATATATATATATATATATATCACACTATTTTAAATATTTCAAATATCACCCATGCTGTAATTAAATATATATTTATTGGACATTATGTTTACCAAATTTGAAAGAAATAATTTGAAAATGAAAAATAATTTGAACTTCATGAAATAAGAAACCTGTGAAATAAACAGATCTATAATTTAAAGAGCAACTTTTAAATGCAATTATAGCATTTTTAAATTAAGCATCTGTGTTTAGCACTGTCAAAATGAAAGTTCCTTTTCCAATACTTATCGGTCAAACAGAAAAACATATCAGCCGATGCCAAAAATTAAAAAATGATCGACTACTATTCAAGTCAAGTCACGTATTTCTATAGCACCTTATGCAATACAGATAGTTTCAAAGCAGCTTCACATCAATAAACAGGAAAATAAGAGCGTTAATGTTGCGAAATTAATCAATTATGAAACAAATTGAATTTCAGCTGTAAAGCAGCTCTACAGAAAACAATAGTGTCATGATTCAGATCAATTCAGTTCAATGTTGATTCAGTTCAGATCAAGAACAGTGTCAAGTGTTTTTATCCAGCTAAGTCGATAGCAGTTTTGGGGATAACACATTAATGTGGAATGTGATCAGATTATTTTTAAGTAGCTAGTAAAGTAATGCATTAATTGTAAATTTACAATGATACCGAGTTACATTTTCAAATAACACCAGTAACACCAGTTACTTTGTTTTCCCATTGATTCACTGACAGTGTTGAATGAACTCAAGTGCAGAGACAGAGATGCTTCCTTTAGCCTGAGGCTTATTCATTTCACTTTTGGTGGGAAAGATATTTTCTTGTTATTTAAAAACAAATAAGTAAGCCCAGCCCAGGTGACAGAAAGTAAAATAAAACAAAACAAAAGCAGAAGTAACACAATGCATTACTTTCCGAAAAAAGTAACTAAGTAACACGTTAAGTTACTTTTTATGGAGTAATGCAATATTGTAATGCATTACTTTTAAAAGTAACTTTCCCCAACACTGGTTGATAGTATTAGTGAATGTTAATTGTCTATTATGCCACAATACAAATTATATTTCTTATAATTAACACATTTTATATTAAATAGCTTCAATGTCCAGTAACATGCAGTGTTTTACTACTTCTTAAAAAACTGCATATATATGGATGAACCACGTTTTTTGTGACAGTGTCCAAGTAGCTTACCAATAATGTAAAGCTTCCTCAGGACTTATTTAATTAATTATTTAGTAATTTACATATTACACTGGGTTAGTGCATAACATGCAGCTGGTACAGTTGCACTGTGACTCTATTACAGTTTTTCTTTTCAACTGCTTACACATATTTTCAAAACTTTGCCTCTTTTTTAAAACCTTACACACAAATCCAAGAATTGCACACACACAAATGCAAAATGCCTCACATCTCTCGAAAAATGAAGCACTGCATTCAAAATATCACAAAAGCAAACATTTGCAAACACCTTTGACATAATATTAATTCCTGTTAGATTTGCAAAAAGTGTTTTATGAAATTGAAAACTGAGTCAAAGGCTGAGAATTAGTGTCTGGTTTTGCAGATTTGGTGTGTGCTTCTGCTGTTTGAGTGTCAGCTTTCAGAAACTGTGCGACAAGAAAAGATTTTGTGTGTAAGCAGTCGAAATAAACTGAAATGAACAGGTCTGTAACCCTAACATAGCGGTTGCAGATGAAGCTTCTCCATCAGTGTTCTTCTGCTCTGAAATCTTCCACAAACGCTTCCATCCCCCATTCCCAACTTATGCAATTATGTTAACATTATTGCACAGATCAAGTGGAGGGTCCCAAGATGTATTAAATAATTAGAAATCCCCCCTTTTATCTGGGTTATACAAATCAGTATGCAAATGTAGCAGATCTCTTTGGGTTTGGGGTAAATAAAGGTGTGAAAATGAATGTGATAAAGTCTGATCACTCCTCTTCCTGTTTTCCCATTTGTTGTCACGATCAAGTAAACAGCGCTAATCAAACACATTTCCTGTGCGTTTCCAGATAACAGACGCTTTTGATTCATGGTTTTCCCACAACTACAATGTGCAGCGACTCATTCCTCCTTCATCCTATCATATTTTCTGGAGAAGGAAAGGCTGAGACTTCCTATTCTGGGATGCGTCCCTGCGGGATCATTACGGCAGGATGCGTCTTGAATTGCAGTGTTGGTTAGCGTATCTCGGCCGTCTGATTGGCACTCTGACCCACCGCTCCATCAGGAGACGGATGGCTCTCATTCCCTCTCTGATACACGGCTAGTCTCACGTAAACACTCTTCTGACTATCAGCATAAGGTCTGGTCCGTGTCGCAGCTTATTCTGGCCTCAAAACGCGCCAGACAGGAAGAGGCCAGGATAAATTACACTGAGGACTAGACCTTGTGCCAACGGCGACTGACATGTTAATCAAACAACCACAGCTGAAATTAAAAGACTGGTAACTAGTTTTGGATACTTTGATTAGGGCTGCATGATTTGGGGAAAAATTCAAAATATTAAAAATTGTACAACTATAAAATATGAATAAAATCATTATTATTTGTATTAAATATTAAACAAATATACTATTATAATATTCCACTGTAAAATGAAAAAGTATACTAATTTTGTTTTCAAAAAAATAATATAATAATATTTAATTTTATTTAAAGTATAACTGTAAATTTACAATAGTAATATTTATGGCTGCATAATTTGGGGAAATCTAGTTGCGATCTTTCTGATAATTGTGATTGTGATTAAAAATGCAACAAAATGTTGTTTTTATATATAAATATGATTTAAAAATACTAATAACATAATAACAATACTTATAAAATATTAAAAACTATAAAATACTATAGTATTAAGTCATATAAAATATTATTATTATTATTAAATATTAAACAAAATTACTATTATGATATTCTACTGTGAAATAAACAAAAATAAAAAAATTATATAAGAAAAATAATAATAATATATTGACATTGATTTTATTTTAAAGTATAACCGTAAACTAAACTGTAATTCGGCAATAAACTATATAACTAAATTACAATACTAATATTTATGGAGGTCTATGGAGTTTTTTTTAATTTTCAAACGGTAAACCATAAAACCATTATTTTAAGTGGAAAACACTGGATCATGTGAAAATGAACAGCACAATAATTCCAAGGTAAGTTTGTGCAGAGTAAACATTAAACGTAAGCAAAAGACAAATTTAATTCAGATGTAGTAAATGGTTCAAATTTACTATCGCAAATATTTCTAGCTCATATCATATAAGGATTTTATTTGCAAACAAGAGGCAACACTTAGAAATGATGCAATGTGGAGGACGAGCGTGCAATCGCTTCAGTCCGCTCAGAATGGATCTACTCAGAAATCCTATAAAAGTTATATTCTTAAAATAAAAAGTCTTGGGATTGGAGAAGACAACTTTTTTTTTTTTTTTCTCAACATTTATCTGCTTTAATTTCTTTGATGGTTTTTCAGGACTGGTGCCAGGCCATGGTTTGGGGAGAGACTCGGGTCAAGTAAGTAAATTACAGTAAAATGGAAGGTCTTCCTCATCAAAATCTAACCTGACTTTTACAGGCTTACTGTCAGCCTCGATTACTTTGTAGAGGAAAGAGATGGAGCTTTCATACACGTTTACACCTGTGTTGAAAATGGGCAGCAGGTCGGCTCGGGGGTTCGGGGTGGGTCACGGCGGTCAGGAACCATCATGTGATCAGAGATGTTCATTTAGACCGCCTCTGACTGACGGATACAGACTGACCAGCTTGGAGAATCAAAATAAAGATGATTATGAATTTACAGCAAAACTGAAAGACAGTGATTTCTGGTGACTGAACACGTTTTGTGAAAGCAAACTATAAAATCATTAAACAAAAGTGCACACCCAGCTAACAGGGAATGTTCTAGAAAGGTTCTCTCAAGGTTATGGACAAACAGTAATGTTAATAGAACCTTTCTTAGGTTATCTAGTCTTTAATGATGTTCTCAAAAAATCAGCACAAAAATGCTATTTATGCATTGTTCATGGAATGTTTTTCTAAAGTTTTTTTTTTAAACAAGTTTCAGATGGTTTAGACGACATGCAAAGGTAACTGTTCTAATGTTTGAAAAATGCTAAATGGTTTGTTAATGTTTGTATTGCCAAGAAAAAAAAAAACTTCAAAAGCTGTCGATTTTCATAACTTAACAGGAATGTTAGCACAATGTTCTTGGAAGCTATTTTAGTTAGCCTGGCACATTCATTTTTTTTTTATGTTTGGATAGACACTGATGTGAACAATATCAATGATCGTCAGCTTCAACTGCATCAGATTCTAAACAATTTACAAATCCTCTTTCAGTCCAGATCTGGAACTGAGCTTTCGTAAGAGCAGTCATTTATTATGAATGAACAATGACATGAACCTAAGAATTTGAAATATGAATAATACTTTGCAAACATTTGTAAGCTTCAGAAGCCCAAGTATTATGTGTAAATGTCTATTTACACGTTTACTTTATTATAATAATAATTCTTTTTTTTTTTTCAGGCCAAAATACATTTTTTGTTGTACATAGTGAAGCTCAATTAAATATATTTTTGAAATTAAAATTATATTTAGTTTCTTCAACCTTCATATACCAAAATATATTTCAAAATGTATTACAGGGGCAAGAAAATACATTTCTACATTTCATTGAAGATCTTACAGAAGCTAAATGTTATGTGTTCACACGTGTTATATACAACAAAGATTTCCTATGAATGTATTTTCTGCTAAAATATACAGAGGGAAAAATATATTTTCAAATGCTTTTAAAATATATTTTCAAAAATAAAAAAAGCAAAAAAGGTAGAAAATATTTTTATGTAAATATATTTTGAAATATGTTTTAGCACATATTTTTTTGGTAATTTTTGTATATTTTGAACTACTTTGAAAAAATACTATTTTTGTTTTTGCTATATGGGTTTCTTTCAATTAAAAATTAAAAATTTCAGTATCAAATGTAGTATTTTATATATATATATATATATATATATAAAAACCATATAAACATTTATTACTGATTTGCTCGTTTACATGTTGGACAAAATTGGGGTAATGGGCAAAAGTCTAGCTGTGCCGATCAGTTTATTTTTCATAAAAATAAAGCGTGTTAATGTATTCACGTTGTCGACTGATTAAGCGTAATGGGGTTATGCGTGTAAACGCACTCAATGTCTATTTAAAACATAAGAAAAAGAGTCAGTGCTCACTAGCTCTACAATTTACAAAATGACAAACACTTGCTTGCTTTCAACAAAAAAATGAAAGATTAGACATTAAACGCCTGTAGGCAATACTGAAATATATAAACGTTTGTGATAATTCTTTTATCACTATATGGACTAAAATTGCTGCAGTTCATTGTTTGTTTAGCGATGTAAGACTGTAAGTAAATGTGGTTCTGATTTAATTTAACGATCAATAGCGATTACTCACGGATCCATCAACTCAGTATCAGTATGTTTGAGATACTTTTTAAGACCTTTGTTTCCATTTTAATCATACAGTACACAGTATTAATTATACAGACACTTTTTCTGTGTTCTGACATGTTCAGAAGTTCGCGGCTGTTGGATCACTCTCCCTGTTATTTACTTTCTAAATCACGTCTGATGTCTCGTCTTCAGTCAGAAGCTCCTCGCCTGCCCTATTCTTCATGATCTCAACCTGCCCTCTTTCTTCCACATGTCTCTTTCTGCCTAAAATCCTCCCTCGCTCATCCCGAGCAGTGCGTCTGCTTATTATGCCATTAGTCGTCCCGCTCCTGCACGAGACAAAAACCAGTCCCTCTTCAATCTAAAGAGAGTCCTGGGTTTCTTCCCCTCCTTCCTGGCCGTGGCTGAAATTACCCGGCGACGCGTGCCTGCGTTTCTAATTGCGCCGGCCGTCCCCGGAGACGAGCCCCTCCCCCCGGCCTAATGAAAAGCCTCGGCCTTAATTACTCCTGCTGAACGCTGATTGTTATTGACAAAACTCCTGTGGCTCGGACAAACGGCTCTAGATTAGCTCCATTACAGGCAGCGCTCCAAGAGGAAGAACACAGCGATAGAGGGGGAAATTGCCATCTGACAATACAAAGTGAGGAGGGGGACGAGACGTCTGAGACGCGTCGTGTAACTCTCCTCCTCTTAATTGTCCAGCTCCTCGTTCTACTCAAAGCGCTCGTTTGTTCGAGTGTCTCGCCGCGGATGCTTTTGTGCGTCTGTCGGTGTTTAAAGCCGGACTCTAAATATGTGACTGAGGGATGCCGCCAACAGTTTTTGGACGACTGCGATTGTTTGATTCACTAAGGTACATAGACTGTTTAAAGCCGATACAACGCAGCCAATATCAACGAGTGTGTGTTTAAACACCTGACGGTCAAGAGAGCTTTGAGAGTGGAGTCATGTTTGTCTCCGCAGTGATTCATAATTCATGCCTTATGTGGAAGATGCATAAATACAGTATAGATTTAACCCTGAAAAGCCTGACATATGAAAAAAAAGATAGATTTATCTATAAATAAAATATTTAAAACAAAAATTTTGCATATTTGATCCATCAGACTTTTATGGCTCATATAGTCTAATATAGTGAGAATACAGAGGGAAAAAAAACAGCTTAATTTTATTCAGAGATTCAAACTGAACAAAAATATGTAATTTGGTGCAGATGCTGATAATTATATGATGAAATTCTGATGCATTGTAATGTAAAGAGATCTTTATAACAGTGCAGCAGATACTGATATAAAATGATGTAAATATCAGTCATGGCTCTATATCTCCAATAATATATGTCTTAGTCAGATAAGATGTAAATGATCCAAACATATAATGCAATGCTGATGGAGAGATGAAGGAATAAACGCTCCTCAGAAGATGTGAGATGAAGATCATTCCTCCGCTGAGGAACAGTGAGAGTAAAGCTTCTGGAAAGATCCTGATGATCAGATTTGAGACGCTCTGATTTTTCTAGAAAATGATTAAAGCTGAGCTGCTTCAGTCCAGTAAGTGTTCATCTGGAGACATGACTGCAGTTATTCTGACGCTTACTTGATCAAAATCAGTCAAGATTTGAGACGAGAAGCAGCAGCTGAAGCTGGACGTTTCTACAATTACACTAAAAGAGCTTTTACTGGATAAAACACTCTAAACTATCAATCAGAGACAGAAGACATGCAGCAGATTGAGTGTTTAACAGCAAAGTTGGATCATTTAAAAATTAATTTGAAAGGGTTTACAACTAATCACTCCGCCAACAATAATATTCTTATCTGTAAATGTTATATGTCATGTGAGTATTTCCATTTGGAACAGTGTGTCCTACACATGAGTTAAACCTCAGATACTTCTTTAACGCGTTCCTGCGTTTAGGCATGTGTGCCAAATATATGTCTTGTGAGCATTGGGAAATGTGGGGTTTTATGCAATTAATGGATTAATGAATGAATAAATTACATGAAGAAATACAGTAACTCTCTTGATGAGCGGGATTTCTACTTGCATGTTGTAGAAGGTCTATGAAAGCAGAGCAGTGCTTTGCACACACACACACACACACACACACACACACACACACACACACACACACACACACACACACACACACACACACACACACACACACACACTCCATGTGATTAGTATCTGGTTCAGAACACACTGCTCCTCTTGTCTATGCCAATCCAATCTGACAGTGTGATGCTGCATGTCTGTTCTGACCTGAACATCACGCACCACAGAAATTTCTGCATTACAGCACTCAACTCGGTCAGCGCTCAGCTTAAAACACTCACAGGACTCCACAGAAAACACCGGATCTGTCCGTAGGTTTTAACAGCATTAACTAACCCCATGGTTTTCTGGATTTATTTAGTATGATTTAGTATCTGCTTTGTTAGATGGACTTTACTTTTTTTTAATTTTTTTTACAAAAATAAAAAGAGTCCCAATCAAAGCCACAGCAGAACTGTTGTGAGTCTCTAGTTTCGTCACTGAATGAATGAGTTGATGGTTCAGTGACTCATTCATAAAGACAGTCACTAGCTTTGTTTCGGAATGAAACAGCTGTTTAAACAAATCAGTTGAGTGAATGATTCAATGTCTCACTCATTAAGACAGTGACTTGCTGCCACCTACTGGCTTTTAATTTCATTAAAAATAAACAAAAATAAAATAATAACAAATAAAATTAATAAATAAAATGTTTCGTATTTCAATACCCATTTTTTCTGTTGAATCAAAATATTTATTTCTAAAGCTACTTTTGCTGTAGCTTGCTGTAGTGAGAAGAGACAGTGATGTAAAGACAGCTATTTCATCCGCTCCTGCTGTCTTCTGGTCAGTGTGGTCATCTTATCATATGTCTCTGTAACGGTAAACCTCTTATAGGCGATCAAATGGATTGATTACTGTAACGTCACTGCTGGCGCCACACCATACATCACCATGTCCATGTCATGATAATGTCAATATGTACATTGTCTTTTTATTGACAGTTGGCCATGCATGGTTGAATGTTTCTCATTCACAGATCATGTGATGAAATAAGTTTATCGTGACATGTCTGAAAGTTTGCTTTATATGAAAATATGAGTGAAAATATCTTTGTGCTCACTACTGATAGAGTATGAAACACTGATACAAAGATTTTCTTTAAAGCTGCTTTGAAAAGGAATATACAAAGATAAACTTGACATGAATACTGTGTTAAGGCCCGTTCACACCAAGGACAATAACTATAAAGATGTAGTTCTAAAAATCATTCTCAATTTTAAAGAATAGCAGAGTCCACATCACAGCTACAACGATAAAGGCACAGAGAAACGATATCGTGGGAATCACTTTCAGAACGATTTTTTCCAGCTGATGAACGATACAAACATTGACAGCCAATCAGAATCCATCCTGCTATAACGAGCTCAAGATTTTAAATCGGCAGACGAGCGTGCGCTGAGAATAAACAGATGATGTCGTTCTTGTTGTGAACGGGGCTTTATTCATATCTGGAGCACAAATCCGCTCACCATGGCTGCATTTATTTGATGAAAAATACAGTAAAAACTGATCAATTTTATTACAGGTTAAAATGGCTGTTTTCTATGTGAATATCTATTAACATGTAATTTATTTCTGTGATCAAAGCTGAATTTTCAGTATCATTACTCCAGTCTTCAGTGTCACACGATCTTCAGAAATCATTCTAATATGCTGATTTGATGTTCAGGAACTGATGAAAAAAGTTGTGCTGCCAAATATTTTTGTGGAAAATGTGCTTCATTTTATTTTTCAGGATTCACAGATGAATAGGAAGTTTAAAATAACAACATTTAATTGAAACAGAAATGTTTTGTTACATTATAAATGTCTTTACTGTCACTTTTGACCAATTTAATGCATCCTTGATGAATAAAAGTTCTAATTTCTTTCTACCTTTTTTAAAAATTAAATCTTACTTACTCCACAGTTTCCACAAAAATATGAAGAGGCACAAATCAGCATATTAGAATGTAAGAGTAGGAGTAATGAAGACTTGAGTAATGATGCTGAAAAATCAGCTTTGATCACAGCAATCAATTACATTTGAACAGATATTCACATCGAAAACTGCTATTTTAAATTGTAATAATATTTCACAATTTTTACTGTATTTTTTGTATCAATTAAAAGCAGCCTCGTTGACACTTCTTTCAAAAACATTAAAAACAATCTCAGTCATTCAAAACATTTGACCTGTAGTGTGTAAAAAGCAGAACACGCACATGAAATACCTTGTATTGTTCTCTTGAAGAAGGCCTTGCAGGCTTCGCAGGAGGCCACGCCGTAGTGATACCCCGACGCGATGTCTCCGCACACCAGGCACAGGCGTTTTGGGATGGAGTTGAGCATGTATTCGCACTTGATGGAGCCGGGGTCCTCCAGTAACGTGCTGGAACAGTCCTCGTAGCGTTTGCGACAGGCGCTCCCCGCCGCGCTCAGAGGCCCACCCGCCGTGAACATGGGCGGAGAGTCCAGGCCGTTGGAGTGGCTGTTGATGGCGCTGGCGTAGCCGCCGCTGGCGTCCGAATGTGCGCCGGGACTGGGGTGGCTGGCCGTGTCCACCAGAGAGGACGGACTGGAGGGCTCTGTCTTAATGTAGGAGCCACAGCTGGACGTCATGTGCCGCTCCTCAGCAGCCATCCTGTTCAGCAGCCTGAAACACACACAGCGGCATGAGACGCGGATGCAAATGAATAAGAGCTGTATATTTTTTATTATTTTTATATTATTGCAATCGCATAAGCAAATCAAATCAGGAGAACATCAACATAACATCAAAATTAAATACAAAGTTCTGAAATGAAACTCTAGATGGCGCAGTCTGATAGGTCTAACTCAATCTGACATAATGACATTATTATCACATGGCACAGCTGATTGGTTCTCTCTTGTATCAGTAGCCAATTAGCTCACTGCTCAACATTCAAATACTGTATATACTAGTGCTTGCTTCAGAAACCCTCCACCTTCCCCAGCTCCACCTGTATAGATCTGCTACGAGGTAATCATGTATGCAAATGTCATGTACATTACCATGCCAATCCCTCCGAGAGTTGTCAACTGGTTTTACTCGAGTCAAAAATACTACTTAACATCACTGATCCATATGCACCAATTTATACCAACAAAATACATGTTTATGTTAAATCAGGTATAAATAGTTATTTAACCCTAATAGCTCTTCCATTTTGATCCAGAAGAGATACATTTAAAAAATAATACATAAATAAATAAGGGAATGAAACTTTGCAAATCGCAAAGGACCCTCAAAATACACACCATCATTTATTTGTTTGTTTGTTCATTTGTTTGTTCAAACAAAAATGTGTACAGGTTTCATGTTCGGGTCATTTTGGACCCGGTATCATCTACAAAGTTATATTCATGTAAAATAATAATAATAATCTATTTCAGTTTTTTTAATTAATAAAAAGGGGGTAAATGCAATAATAGCAGTGACATAAAATTCATAATGACTCATTAATCAAAAGTTGCTGATCAGATTAGTTGAAAAATATTAAGTTATGACTGTTTTATAAAATAATGATTCTTCAGGTCCGAAATGGACCCAGAATGCGAAAATAGAACACAGATTTCGATTATATTGTATTATATGATAAATATTAAAAGTAAAACATTATGAAAACTGAAAAAAAACTTAAATTCCTAAAACTAATTCCACAATATGTTTTTCTTTTCTTTCAATTAAAACAACAACAACAACAACAAAAACTCTGTATTGTGGCAGAGAGGTTACATAACTGCATTTATTCAGCAACCACAATCGCAAACAATATAGTCAAGACCCATGTTTGGATTTATTACAGTTCATCAGCGAGGGACTGATTGCAGATTTATTCGCAGCAAACAGTGCAAATGGCCGTGTGAAAGAAAACAGAATGGCTGTATCACTCTTTCATTTGAGCAGAATATCCCAATAGACTCCAACTTACATGTTTGTAATGTTAGAGAGAGTGTGTGTCAATGGTTGCCAGGTTGGGAAGATTAAGTAAACCACTGGGCAGAAAATGTATCGATTTAAGAGAAAATATCTCTTTGGTGGATTTTGACTTTTGACATATGGCAACCACAAGCATTAAAAGCTATAGTGGAGGCTTGTTATCAATGCAAGATAATGGTAATGCCAAATGAAAACAATGTTTCCAGGATAAATAACTAGTCCAAAATCACAGGCAACTATGCTTAATCGAGATAAACAGAAATCATGATTGTGATTAAAATACGATTCATTGTGCAGCCCTAACAAATGCTTTAATTTGAATATGATCCTTAAAAATAATAATTTTAGCATTGCAATTTTAAAAACCATATTAATTTTTTTAATATACCTAATATACCTAATATACCTAATATACCTTTAAGGATACCTAACATAAACACTAACGTCTCACACACTTTCAGGACATCTGAATATTTATCTTCATGCTTATAGATGTTACAATTGTTGTAGCAAATCAAAACGGTCCAATATGGCATATCAATACCAGAGAAATCTGCTGAAAATTATTTGAGGCTGCAAGAATCAGAAGAAAGTTCAGCTACACTTGAAGCCTTTATGTATAATATATTATATAGATTTAATGCATTATAATCGTTTCATAAATAATTGTTACCAAAAATAAAACACATGTGTGACAATCAATAGATAAATATTATAATGGCTTATAACTGTGCTTATAATTATTCATGTGATCATATAACATGTGCATTACATGTCATAATTAATGCATTAAAATAAATACTTTTATAATGCATTATATGTAAATGCTTGTGTTACAGCAGGATTCTGGTGGAATGAATAATTCCATCTTCTGAATGCTTCACATTTACAGACATCACAATAATGCAGCGAATTGAACACAAGCATCTGAAATAGACAGAGCCTTATTTATTTGACTCCAGCCTATAAATAATTAACATTACAGAGTGTAGCAGGGGTCATGATGGGGTTACACTCAGCTTTTTTAGCTGTGGAGTCCAGGGCCAGGAGTCCAATGGAATCGCTAGCATTAATAAACCTGAGCTTTCCTTGATCCCATACAAATCATGTCGTCAGGCCAAAACTCTGACGGATGACCAGCCCTGCATGTCAGTCTAACTATTACACTGCCAACTAGGGCTGGGTAAAAAAATATCCATACCTCGATTTTAATCGATTCTCATTTTTACGAAATGATACTGATTCTTAAATCCGATTAGTTGAGCCTGTTTTCAGTTAATGAATGGAACATTGAAGCGCACCTTCCATCCAATAAATCACAATAAGCATTGTGCTTTGGTACTTTTAATATGAAACAAAGTCTCAGATTTCTGCCCATTGTTTTGCAGTATTCAAACAATAAATGCTGTTTTGGCTCTTTTTAATGTGGAGTGACAGATCTGAACTGAACATCTCCTTCACTTTAACACCAGTTACAGCACAAAATAAACATGAGTAAACATCCGAAGGTAAGTTAAAAGAAAGAGTATAACTTTACAATCCATATCCTGTCTCATGTAATCGCTCAATCAGTGTTTCCTCCATGCAAAGACGTCAATATAAGATCTTGTAAACAATATGTCATGTAACGTCACGTTTACCTCAGAAAAAAACTAATTTGGTGACCATAAACTCATTAGTCAGATAGAAAAATAAACTCTAGAGAGGGGCATTTTGCTAACTATATGCACTATATAATATATTCATTATATTTTTTTACTGTCAATGTTTAATTTATGTTTGAATAAATCAGTCAAGTTTTTATGACAGCCACCATTTAAATGTTTATATTTAAAAAATGAATTGAAGTAGAAATCTTATTATGTAATTGTAACTTTATTATAAAAACTTCATTAAGCAAGAGGAGTCACGTGACGTGCTTATGAACCTAGTGTCACTTGAGTACAGCTCCGTACGTTTGGCCCCTTTTTGCTGATTTTTTTTGTTTTATTTTAAGTTTTATTCATTAATAATACTTTCCCTGATGGCATACAATCAGAAACAGCAGGAGTTGCAATTACAGGATTGCAATAGGCGCAGCAATCTGCGTCTGGTCAGATTGCCTGAAGGTTCTGAAAAGGACGACCCTAAGGGCTTTTTGAAAAGATCGCTACCGACGTGGCTCCCATCTCTGGCGGCCAAAGAGATTAAAGTGGAGTGAGCGCATCGTGTGTACACAAGGCTCTCCTCAGATCGTGCTTAACCACGGGTTTTACGATAGGATATTTGTATGTGATTTTCTGGAGTTGAATGTGTACATCTGAAATGCTAATTTAGACTTCACGCCCTGGTGAAAACATCCGACCGAGCAACGCTGTCTTTCTTTCCAGATTTTTCTTCGGTCACCGCAAAAAGGTTTAGGACTTTAGTTTTAGGACTTTTTTTATTATTATCTTTTTATTTTATTAATTTTTTTATTTTATTTTATTTTATTTTAGATTTTATTCATTTTTATTTTAGTTTTAACAATAGCTATTATAGTACCTCAAGTTAAAGGTCCAATGAAGTGCCTTGAAACAAGCAGCATTATTCTATGTGGTGACGTAATTTCACCTGAAACAGGAAGACATATCGAGCAACTCCACCCCCTTTTTAAAATAGTCAATAGGGTTTTGTTTATATCTGCTCGGGCCAGAGCCGTTGAGCTCGGTAAAGCCGCATTCGACAGCTGCAGTCAAGATTACCCCCTAGATTCAATATGAAACTCTTAGTAAAAACAAAATAGTGATCATAATCATGCTGAGGCTGTGTAGTTTTAAAAGTGTTTAATATATGTCGACTCATGCATATGATCCGCTCCGTGCGATCGCGTCTCTGGACCGGAGCAGACTGTGTGCGCTACTGCGGTTTGCATGACACAACGCAAAACCAGACCTCATTTGCCCCAATCAAAAGCATATTTACACTATCTGAATCATTCCCTAACGCCGGGTGCTTTGGATTCTAGAGAGGATCTGATTGGACAGAAAGATTGACGAGAAGCTGAAGTACGAGGTGACATCAAAAAAATCATTGATCCATTTTGGCAGAAGTGACAAACTTTGAATGCTTAAATCCTCTAAATGCAAATTTTGTCACTGTTTTGAAGCACACTGGCTTATAGATAACCTATTAGATAACATATTGATACTAACACCCAACGGGGACTTAAAACTACATGAAAATGAGAAATGATTGAAAAAAATATTGAAATTAAAATAAAAATACAAACTCCAAACTGTAAGCAAGAAGCGTGACTTGGCGAAACTGCATGGCTGCATTTAGATTAAAAAGAGCAGCGAGAGTGCAGGCTTCCTTTAGACAGTCTGTTTCTCTGACTGATTTAATTGTAAGTGCGGGTGATGCTGGGTTCAATGCCGGGGGTCAAAGGTCAACCTTATTTTCTCGCCCTGGTTTCCCGTGCCCATGGAGATGGGGTCAGCGTGTCAAATTAAATCTCATTGCAGCGTTTCACTGCCTCTTGTGTCATGTATATTCAACGCTGCGGCAGGTGCCACCACCTCTGGAAATTCATAGAAAGGTTAACGGCTAAAATAAATAAAAAATAGCTCCTTGTTAAAACACTGACCTTGTGGAAAAAAGGCCTATGCCAGAGAGCGTGTGATGGCAATGTCCTGAACGCTGCACAGAGTCTACAGCCGGATATCAGCGGAAGCTCGCCGAGTGCTACACAAAACGCCTTTAGTGAGTCAATAACGCTCGTTAGTCAGTAACTTGATGAAAAACTTCAGCTAAACTGTAAGAATGATCTGACTGATGTAAGCTTATTCAGTTCAGATGTACTAAAGAAAGCATGTTGGTGTCATTGGAAAATTAACCATCAGTTGCTTATCTGGGATATTTTTTTGTGGAAGTATGTGGAATATTTATTGCAGTAAAACAACAAAACAAAACATCATCACAATAACTAAATAAATAAATTATACATATACATATATATATATATATATATATATATATATATATATATATCTATGTGTGTGTGTGTGTGTGTGTGTGTGTATTAGGGCTGTCAACGTTAACGCGTTAACGCATGCGATTAATCTAAACATTTTAACGCGTTAATTTTTTTTTTTTATGCAAAATTCATCGTTTGATAAGGTTTGACCACAACTTCTTGCCGTCATCACAGTGTGGAAGGTAATCTATCATTGTGTGATAAGGGTACAGCGAACCAGTGTTGCCAGGGTCGCATTTTTCCTGCACAAGTGGGCAATTTTGAAAATGCAGTCGTGTGCCTTGAAATATGTAATGTAATGTGTGTTGTAAAGTTAACGAGTGAAAACAAAAGAAAAAGAAAAGCTTACAGCAGCATGATCGTGACTGTATGATGGGACAGTCATGTACTCTGTAAGTGATTTTAAAACATAAGACTATACCCAGATTTGAAGACTACTATAAGATTTCACTTCTACTGATAATAAAATGTTGGTAGGCTACTATGAGATGGATAGCCTAATTGTTATATAATTCAGATGGGCTACCTGTTATTTCAATGGTATATCAAAATTTTCCAATGTCATTGTTGGTACATTTTACCAGTATTTACCATACTTTCAAAACAAAAATTAGAATTGGAAAAATATGCAATATGAAAATAATTTAAGAATAAATTATTACAGAGAGAGAGAGAGAAAAAAAACAAGATTTGGTTTTCAAAAAGCCTTTTCCCAACAGGTACATCTGGAAAAAGGGGGGTCGTCTTATAATCAGGGTCGTCTTATATTCGGGACAATACGGTAGTTCCTTTTACTAATGTGTATTATACTTGGAATGTATCCCTGGCAACTTAAGAACGGAGAGGCGGTTAACATCACAAACAACGTTTCAGCAGATAATACATGTTAAGGCTTTTACACAGCAGAAATAAACATGACAACAGCCACTATAGATTATATTAGATAATAAACACACGATTACGATAGGATATTTGTGTGTGATTTTCTTGAGATGAATGTGTACATCTGAAATGCTCATTTATACAGCGATATAAAAGGCTATAAGTAGCATATTTTAAAAACAGTAAACGACCAAATTCCACACGTGATCGCAAAAGGAAGTTATTACAAACACTCGATGGTGGTTTGAAGTGACTTCTGAGTAAAAGTGTACTATTAATCTCATAAATTGTCTTGCATGATGCATGATGCTAATGTTAGCTCTAATGCAGCTGCAGAACAGATCCAATTCTTCTTCATAATGCATTTTGTCATAATACTTCATGTAAGGTCACAAGAAATGTTTTGTTGTATTTATTTAGAAATACTTTTGATAATAGTTGTATGATAATGTATACTGGGATTGAAGCAATGCGGCTTGGTAAACGTTTTATTGCCAGTATAAAGGCTGATGATGGCTGAATAAAAACAAAAGAATAATAAGGATTAGGTCTCATACCTGGCGGAAGTGTGAAAGGTTCTGTTTCATTAAACTAGTTTGTCATGCATTTCTTTATTTCAGCACATTTACAGGTAAATCCTAGTATTTTAAATTTGCGATTAATCGTGAATAATCACAGTCCATGACTGTGATTAATGTGATACATTTTTTAATCGATTATATATATATATATATACATATATATATTACACACACACAGTTTTACGACTGGCAAAAATATGTATGGCTTGTAAGAGGCCAACGTTTTGGACTGTGGTTTGTCATCTTGAATCAGCATTGATGATAATAAATGTATGATAAAATGGCATGTTGACAAATATAGATGAAGTCCCTTACAATATATTGTTTGCTTGACTTGTCATTTAAGAACAATGTTCTTATTTATAGTATGGGCCTGGCAGGAGACAAATCAAGCTCGTGAAAAGCAGGAGGCTGTTACTGTATTGAATTCATTCCTTCTCAGAGTCAAACCTTTAGCGTTTGTTTAGAGCTGCTGAATAAAGATAAATGCGTGTGCACCTTTCTGCACATTCATTTCATTTATTAACAGCCATATATTAGAAACAGCGGCATACAGGGCAATTCCATTTAGGCTTTATTTCGAAACTTCAAGGGGAGCTTAACCCCAGGTCAAAGGTCACGCTGAAGGTGACACTTAGCATAATTGCATAAATGTCTGAATGGCTTCATGTTCATATATAAAACATGCGCTCAGCAGAGTTTCTTCAGCTGTCACAGCTCCAGCTCTGCATTCTCTGATGAGACTGAAAATATGTCAAATATGACAAAATATGACATCTGGCACCAAAATATCTCATGACTGTTCATAAACATGAAACAAAATTATTCTGGGCCCAGTGTTTTAAATCCACTGAACAATTGCAGTTCCTTAAAGATTTCCAACACATTTAAGGAAGACCTCAAAACACTTTTAGTTTTACAAAAAGAAAGAAAGAAAAAAAGGAACAAAAAACAAAACTTTTTCTAAATTATTATTAAAAACTCAGTAACACTTTACAATAAAGTCTCATTAGTTAACATTAGTTAATGCACTGACTAAAATTAACTAACAATGAACAATTTGTTACAAAATTTATCGTTGTTAGCTAATAATATGCAATTGCTCATTTTTATTCAAGGTTGATTGAATACTCAGGTTGGTTAAATATTATTAACAGACATTTTAACAGATAACTTTAGATTTTTATTAATGTATTATTAAATGTTAAAATGATCATAAACTATGATTATTTATTTATTTATTTATCATATTACATTTGTTACTTTAGGTTTTAATCAGAAACTAATTTAAACCTGATAACTCATGAGTTTGTGACTGATTCACTAAATGAATCAGTTCATAAGAGTCATTCTTTAGTGAATCGGACTACACTGGTATTCATTGTGTTTATTATATATAATCTTTGCATTATTGTATCAGTCTTTCCTTCTCATCTCATTCATCTCTGATAAAGCAACATTTCTCCTGTTGTATAACTGTAGATTCATGACTGCAGGAAACTGTGTTTTTTACGTTTACAAAAATGCATTTTGCAGACACTTTTATCTACAGTGATTTGCATTGCATTCAAGGTACACATTTTATCAGCTCATGCATTCCCTGGGAATCGAACCTGTGACTTTAACGTTGCAAGCATCACTGCTCTACTGTTTGAACTGCAGGATTGCTGTAGAAATATAATTTAGCAATATGCAGTGGAGGCAGTGAAATTCTTGCCATTCCTTCATGTTCAGTGCTGTAGAGTGATATGAGTTTAACCCCCGTCCCGCTGTGTCAGGAGGAGTCAAGGACCCGTTCACTTCCTCGGGCCGATCCCCTCACGCCTGCTTTTGTCCACGGTCAAGCCATTTAAATTCATGCTGAGTGGAGCCCCCCGAGCATCATGTTCAGTTCGGCCCTAATCTGATTCCAGCCGCTCACACTAACAGAATTTCAGCCGCTGTAATAGAATTGCACTACCGCCACAGCGCTGGACACCAGTTAACTGAAGATCTCAGAAACCCTCAGCTTTGCTCTGAAGTCTATGATTCTTAACAAAGTGCTGTTATAGACCCAAGCGCAGATACTTCCCCAGCAAAAAAACAACAAAAAAACCTGAATGCAATAGGTCTTCAGCTGCACTGGATCATGCTCCAAAACCACCGTCAGACTAGCAATAGTGAATCTGAACATTAAACACACCTATTTGATCAGGATTTACTGAATTTCACAATTAAAGAAAGAAAGAAAGAAAGAAAGAAACAGCAACATTGAATTAAATGTGAAATTTTAAAGTAGAAAGACTGAAATAGTATTTCTTGTAAAACGTACTTCTATATAATCAACTTCTAAAAATATTTTTATTGTGTACTTACTGTACACTAGCATTCAGAAGTCTGGAGTCAGTGTGTGTGTGTGTGTGTGTGTGTGTGTGTGTTTTTTGTTTGTTTGTTTTTTTATATACTGTAAATCAATACTTTTATTCAGCAAGGACACATTAAATTGATCAAAAGTGACAGTAAAGACATTTATAATTTTAGATTTTTTTTTTCATTGCTTCAGATAAAAGCATCAATCAAAATGAATTCAGATATTTTTTTTTTTTTTCAAATGTAAAGAAATGTATAAAGGTATGACAGGTCCATCAATTTTGAGTCGAAATGTGTGATTTTAAGCAAGATTTAAAGGTGAGATTTTTACTCACCTTTTTATCTATACTAGTTCATTTTAAATGATTCTGTAATGCAAAAGATTAGGCTATTTTTTAAAAGTACAAATATTCGGGTAAAAGCATCTACCAAATCCATTCATGTACATGTTTTTGTAAAGCAACTTAAAAATATCAGTTTTTAAGTATTTGACACACAATACGTCTATCAATATTTCAGGTTGAAATGCATGTGATTTTAAGTAAAGGTATATTGCAGATTTAATTTGTAATAATGTTTTCATCAACATCAGTTTATTTTAAATTATTCTTCAGTCACAAATGATCCGCTGATTCAAAGACGATTTCTATTTTAGATAAATTCTGTTCTTTTGAACTTTCTATTCATCAAAGAATCCAAAAAATAAATAAATAAATCACGGTTTCCACAAAAATATTGTGCAGCACAACTGTTTTCAACATTGATAATAACCAGAAATGTTTCTTGAGCAGCAAATCAGCATATTATAATGATTTCTGAAGATCATGTGACTGAAGACTGCAGTAATGATGCTGAAAATACAGCTGCGCATCACAGAAATAAATTACAGTTTAACACATATTCACATAGAAAACTGAAATAATATTTAATTAAATTGAAATAATATTTCACTATTTTTACTGTATTTTTGATCAAATAAATGCAGCCATGGTGAGCAGAATAATGATAGTGCATATGTAGAAGTTAAAAGCTGCATTCTTCTAATGCAGTGAGCCTTTCATATTTGAGTGTCATAGAGTCAGCGGGTTCGTGACAGTCACACACACACACACACACACACTCGGTATCAGATGCCCGGCGGGTGGAGGGGAGATCGGTCAGAGGGCCGCAGCTGATGGGCTGATAAAGGAACTCAATTAACTCCTGACATGCTCTCGTGCTCCTCCCTGTCATGCCGGGCTCATGCAGAAACACTGTTTACTCCACTAACAAACATACTGAATTTATACTGCATCTGACGTCCGAGCAGTGGACAGTTTTGTTTTGTGTGAACAGAGCTCTATTTCATGGATGCAAATGAAACGGGATTCGTCCAGGGCTCCGGGCGAGCGGAGCGAGAGCCCACCGAGGGCCACTTGGAAATGTCTGCCCATAAAAAGGCCCTGGGTTAACAGCTACCGAGGGAATATGGGGCTCAGGCCGACCCTGGGGCCGTTCGTTCATTCGTTTGCTCATGTGTGTGTGTGTGTGTGTGTGTGTGTGTAAGCAGCATTTGCTCAGACCCCTGGGAGCCGTTTTAATCTCGGGCCGCAGTGGAGAGCTGCTCATTCATTAGTGCAGAGATAAACAGAGAGAAGGGGAAAGGTGAAGACGAGCACTTTGTTAAAAAGCGAAGGAGGAATTTGACAAGGATTTATGAGCGACTGATCTAAGGAGGTGGAACACAGCCAGTGAGAACTGGACAGAGAGAGAGAGGAAGAGCGCTTGCTGATCGCAATTGTGGCCATCGAACATCAACAACCGTTCAAGTGTTCAACATCGTCACTGCAAATGAAGCTGATATCAATGTAAAAATATCACCAGGGTAAAGTTAACCCTATCTCATCAGTGCGGTCTCTTCTGAAGCTCCGCTGTGTTAGTGATGCAGAGGTCATGGCTTCCCACAGAAATGTGCAGCTTGAATGAACTGAAGTCACTTCAGATGATCAAATGCATTCAAATGATTCCAAACGTAAAGAAACATAACAAGTCCATCGATTTCAGGTTGAAATGTTTGTGACTAAGTTGTAGATTTAATTTTTACTAATCGTTTTGTCTATATCATTTTCAATGGTCTTGTGGTGTGACAAATACATTTTTAAAAGTGATTTTGAATATTTAAAAAGGTGGGGGTGGGGGGGCTTATAAATATAAGCATAATTGACACAGGTTGAAATGTATGTGATTTTAAGTAAAAGCATATTTTTGATTTAATTTTTACTCGCCTTTTTGTCTATACTAGCTCAAGGATCCTCTGATTAATGATGTTCATCCTTACAAATAATTCCATATCACCTCGTGATTTTTTTTAATTGACAGCATAAAATTAAAATAACTGATGAAAGCGGTGATGCATCAAGTACTGCTGAAACATTTGTATTATTTTCTGTTGAAACACAGATTTGTGTAACTCTCTCAAAATACACATATATATATATATATATATATATATATATATATATATATATATATATATATATAAAAATAGATATGCATACAATAAATATTCTATAAGTATTTTTTATATATATATATATTTATTTTTATAGGCATTAAGCTATTTTTGAGTGGGAGAACAGCTTAATGTTCATATTGTTTAGAAATATTTATTAATTAATATTATGATACAATATATTTTATTTACAGTATATTAAATTAGATTATATATTAGGTAATTTATTTATTTATTTAAAAGCTAATTAATTCTGTATTTATCTAAAACATTTTTCTTTTTCTTTCTGATTTAATAATTCACATATCACAATGTTCACTTCACAAAGTACAAATATTTAATGCAATCTCTCAAGCAAATCCTCATAAAACCTACATGCATAATAATTCTATAAGAATGAGGTTTAAAACATTTAAAATAGTGTAGCATGTCATTACAGAACATCTTTCCTTGTTTATGGCAACATAAAATCACACTGAAAATTGTGATGCATCAAGTACAGCTGAAATGTTTAGTATTATTTTCTGTTGCAATAGAGATTTGTGTAACTCTCTCAAAATACATAATTATGCATAAAAATATTCTCTCTATATTTATTTATATATATGTTTTTATAAACATTGTTATATTTTCCTACTTCATCAAAATACATAATTTTGGGGTGGGAGAAAAGCTTAAAGTAATTCATGACAACCACCACCCATTTTTTAAACAATCTCAACAACTAGTCTGACTCCTCGCTGAACGAATGAGACGCCGAGAGTTTGAGCCGTGGAGGGAGAAAGAAAGAGAAGGAGTGAAGAAAACAAGGTGAGAGGGAGACAGATGGATATTGGGTGACGGTGCCCGGTTACTGCAGGAGGAGAGACCGGCCCGGCCCAATTAAACTCCGGGGTCAAGGAGTAAATTTAGTCCGTCTGCCTCGCATCGCCTCTGCGGCCTTCATCACGGACAGCCTTTAGCATGCCACAGAAACAGATCGCATCCATCGATCCCCGTCGCATCCTTCCTGAGCGCAGGATACGGAGGAGGAGAAACACGTACGTCATGACTAACTAGTGCTCTCCTCCACCTCATATACTGGAAACATCTCACTCAACTGCCAGACATGAGCCTTTCAGCCCTAGCAAACCCAGCTCATGCTCAGAAATGACAGCTTGCTCAAATCAAAGGAAGAACACCAAACTCCAGACTGGCCTCACAATAATTTCATGTAAATATACACAGTGTTGGACAGTCACTGACTAAAGATAACAACACTCAACTGCATTGCTTTTCCACTCAGAAGACACTTTTCAAATAGTCTTGTGCAGCCAAGACCCGCCCAAGAGGCCATATGACTGACAGGTAAAGCAACCAATCACGTTTCGTTTTGTGCCGCGTCATGTTTAGGGGTGTGGAAATGTCGCCACAATAACAGATCGTTGTGTAAATCTCTTAAACATATTTTAAAGATTCTATGCCGCAAACTTCACAATTTTCACAATCTTTTGAAACTCCAGCGTTTAGTTGATCCTGATAAATACTCGTCATCACTGTTGAAAACACCATGGCTTTCTTCTCTCGTGAGGGGTTTTGGCGACATGCCATTTTTGTTTCCAGGCGGAACGTTAAAGAACGCGACACACACGTCTCCCGGAAATCCGGTATAATTCAACCAATCCGGCGATGACTTAAAAATTCCTGAAGTGTTTCCAGATAAGTGTGCCATATTTTGTCAAACTTTATAGATGTAAACTGGTCTTATCTTTCACCAAACTGCATAATTTTAGTGAATTGGTTTATTTGGACGATTCATTTCAATGAACTGGATCAAAAATAAAAACAGTTCATTTATTTATTTTGAGTCATTGCATAAAATACAAATGCTTATATAATTTAATATAAATAAATAACATAGCACAACAAAATGAGAACATAACTAAAAATAAATAGAAAATAAATATTTCCCTGGAATTATTACATACATACAGTACATAATATATAATGTAAACAAATATAAATAAATAAAACAACAACATAATAAAATAAAAGAAAGTGATAATAGAACTAAAAATAAAGTAAACACCATTTTTATCTCTCCCCTAAATTATGTATTTTGATGTTGTAGAAAAAACAACATCAGGAAAAAAAAAACAGCCTAATGTTTACAAAAAATATCGAAATAAATAAATACAATGCGTATTTACTTTTCTAATATATAATATTTCATCTATTTTACCCCATATTTCCCCAAAGTGATGTGTTTTGAGAGTTACACAAACATCTATTTCTGTGTGTGTGTATAATCTAATGCTTATATATATATATATATATATATATATATATATATATATATATATATATATATATATATATATATATATATATATATATATATATATATAATATATTGTTGAATGGCTTTAATGTACTTTCTTGAGTAGTTTGTATTTTCCCAAGTGATGCAGTTTCAAAACAATGTGCACGTATACTGTATAATAACGGAGTGTAAGTCAGGCAGTGTGACGAGAGCGGCGGTGAAAGAGTTAACATGTAAAAGTGTGTGAGCCCAACGGTAAAGCTCCCTCTTGAATTGAACAGTTCATCATATGAAAAAGTAGTTCATTCCTCGCGTGGAGCACACTTGGGAAGGTTTTTTTAAAATCGTTCCCCTTTTTTCCCTCTTTACACTAGAAATAATGCATATTCCTCATTTTTCTGCTAAATAATTAGCTGCCAAATCAAATATGCTCCTAATGTAAGACATTGACGTCGTCTGAACAAGACTGTCTTCTGCGTGTATGGTGTGACACATTTACTTGCACAAACACAAACACCCTCACATATAAATATAAACCACGAACGCCTATTTTCACACTGTCTTCTGTAAATGAACCCTGCAGTTGCACAATGCCATAACAATCCTAGTAACACAGAAACGTCAGATGACATGTGAACCGTAGCGCAGTCCTGCATTATGGGATGCGTGCGCCACTAAACGAGTCCAACGTGTGTGAATTACAGCTGACGCAATGCATCTGAGCTCATCAAACACACACTCGTGACAGAGAAACGGACACGTGGCGGATGCTGAGAAAATCATATTTAAAGACCATTCTCAACTTTTCTTTAATTAATTTGGGAGAAACCACTCTGAGCTAACACAATACATAATATTATGATTTTATTAGACATTCTATTGCAGTTTCAGCACTTATTTTAAGTGTCTTGTAGTGAGGCTGGGTGATAAATAGATATATAGAGATTATATTTAGTTTTATTTGTTTTAATGCTAATGCCAGTTTTATACTCAGAAATGGCTTAAAATGATAATAAAGACATAGATTCAACGTGTTTAACTAAGTAAATACAGAAATCATCTTAAAAATAGTACTTTTTAAATGATTTTATAAAAATTATATTTAATACTTTTCATTACATGAACACACTAATGCATAATAATGTGCGAGTGAACGTAACAAACCTGACATGATGACACTTCTATGACCAAACTGAAACAACCGATTCATTAAAACACACAGTTTAATGAAGTGTTTCTTATTTAACCTTGTTCCAAAAGAGAGTTTAACATGTTTACCAGCTCAAATAACCTTTGTTTGGCTGCGGTCTCTCATTTCTGAGGTAGAAGTCTCTGTGTAAATGTCACCAAAACACCAAATCATGTCATATTTTAATATAGAAGTTAATAAACTAAGAGCTTTTTGATAAACACTGTCATTCTCTCTCTGTAAACTAGCACTACTGTACTGCAGTTGTCTGTCCAACAGAATCAGCACCTTTTGTGTTATTTTCTCAAATATTCCGTCTGATTCATTTTAGTGACACTATTCAGCGATCAATACCTGTGTAGTTCTCTTTTGCTGACACCAGATGACAATAATTATTACAGAAAAGCCGCTTCTTCAAGCCCCACGATGAGCTCCAACACAACTCGTCAGTGTGGAAAATCACGGACTGAAAAGGATCGGCGCATGACAAACTCAGGTGACGCACAAATAAACTGGCGCAGGAGCTTTTCCATGCCATATGACTGCAGCTCACCTTCATGAAACGCAGCGGATTTCCACTGTAACGTCCTCTGATGATCCGAGAGAGTTCACGGACCCTGATTTACATGACGCAGATCTCATCACCTCCACAGCGAATTAAAACACCTTCCCACAGACGGAGACGAGCAAAGAGTGTGTTTCTGAATACAGAAGCACATGAAACTGAGAGTAGCTAGAATCGCAAAATAAGTAAACTTATCAACCTTCAACCCTTGTTTTGTCGTGTGTCCAGTGAACAGTATTTTGAGACCAGCTGGTAATATTAGACGGATGTCAACATGGAACGGTTGAGTGACACAGTCCTGAATCAAAAACATTTCAGAAGCTCTGATCTAAAACACTTGTGTGTTAACTCTCACTCTTTCTGTCTTGTCGAGTGCGGTCAAGCACTGCACATGTGAGTATATTCTACCTTGATTTGATGAACAACTAACAGCACATCACAATAACACCATTTAAGGTGAATTGTGCTTTTCTGCAGCAAAACTGAATTGCACAAACAACAGAAGGTTTTTCCAAACACTCCACCTGTCAATCAGTAAGCCCCGCCCCCAAACTCACTTCATTGGTTGAGTCAGAATTTGACACGTTGGGCTTCTTAAACAAGTGTGAAACTATTTGAACATAAACCAGCATTTCAAAGTTTGGAGCCAGTAAGATTAAAAAATACAAAAACAAACAAACAAACAAAATAAATAAATAAAGGAAATTAATGTTTTTATTCAGCAAGGACACATTCAATTGACCAAAGTGGCAGTAAAGACATTTATAATGCTACAAAAGGTTTCCATTTCAAATAAATGATATTCTTTTGAACTTTCTATTCATCTGTGAATCCTGAAAAATAAAATACATCCCGGTTTCCACAAAAAATATTGGGCAGCAGAACTGTTTTCAACATTGCTAATAATGTGGCTTCTCTAAAAAAGAGATTTTAAAATCTTACCAACCCCAAACCTTTGCATATATACTTTTGTTTTGTTAACAGATACGCATGCAAACCGAACGCACAGGGACAGAAGATCGAGTCACAAACTACAGAATCCTGAAAGACCGCTGTGCATCTCACACACCTGTGGCGACATCATTTCCTCTCCTAAACCCCACCCAGTTCCTGGCGCTTCCGCTCCCTCCCGCAGTGCAGGCAATGACTGTGTCTCTGGACGTGGCACACTCAGTTTGGCTGTCAGCTGGAATCAGAGCCGCAATGGTGACAGACCGTTTCAATATTGATTTCATAAATAAACAGAGCTAACCATCGATCCTAATGTTATTTTGCATTTCAATTACTGCTCAGAAACATAACCTTCAAACGACTGGCCGCTCAATACCAATACCATTCTCTGATAAACGCCTGCGTGCCGCCCCGCGGACATTCGGCCTCACGTTTTTTTCTCCCCTCCTCTCCAAAGTGTAAATTAGCGGACTTAGCATTTTCCCCCCGCAACATTTGATTAGCGAGCAAATCAGGACACGGCGCTCGGATCGTTTACTCTCAGTGTGTGGGATTGATGCAAATAGAGAGCAAGTGCTGCGGACGGGCCGCACGTTAGCGACGTGAGATGCATATTTGCATTCAGTTGCATGTGCAGCTTTACATTCGAGTTATTACAGCTAACTAAACCTCAAACAAAACAACAAAAATAAAATAGATAAAAAAATAAGTTGAATAAATATTAACTGAAATAGAAAATAAATAAAAAAAATCTAAAATAAAATATATTGAAAAATAATTAATCTATCTAAAAATATATTTAAAAAGCTAACTTATATTATTTCAGTTAGTTAGAAAAATATCTAAATTGATTTACTAACATAACTCAAATTAAAATTAATTAATTACAATTAATGCAAACTATATAGACAAATTAAAAAAAAAAAGTTAAAAACCCAACAAAATTACTCAAATTTGAACTAAAAAGAGATGTAAACTGAAAATATACATATAAAAATTCAAAATAAATGCTGTGATAATGCTTAAACAGTAGATTTCCAAAAGTTAATTTTCTATTTGTAAAAGTTTGAAATGGTCAAATTAATGTTTAAAAGACTGCAACTTTGTAAATATGCTAAAACTGCCATGCTAAAGTTAGTATTTGTTTCAGACAAGCCCTGCTGTCTATAGCATCACTGCTTCCTCTGTGGTCTCCTCTGAGAGTGTGTGTGTGTGTGTGTGTGTGTGTGTGTGCGCGAGACCCCCCATGCAGCATGCGTTGGAGGCCCATTATCCTCAGCACGCTAACAGAGCTGGGTTTATTTTTAAACCTGCTGTCACGACGCGGCCAGGATGCCAAGGTTAGCTCGGTGAGAACTGGGGGACGGATGGGCGACGCTGGGCGGCTGCCGCAGGGTGTGAGAGCGCTGAAAGTGACCCTACCGTCAAGACGCGCTGAGACCACAGTGCTCGCACTACAACACAACCCTTCTGCCTCAATTTACACATGCTTTATTCAGAGATTTGCCATTCTTTTAACGTCTGACAGCTAAATTAAACACTACACTCTTCAAAATAAAGGTCGCAATAGGGTGTTTTCACAGCGATGCCATAGAAGAACCTTTAAGCAAACAGTTCTTAATTTTTTCGGTCACACTTTATTTTAAGGTCCAATTCTCGCTATTAACAAACCATTAGCTACGACTTTTGCCTCAGTAAATTCCTCATTTGAATTCCTAATTAATACTTAAGGTAGTTGTTAAGTTTGGGTGATTAGGGATGTAGAATATGATCATACAGAATATGTGCTTTACAAGCACTAATAAACAGCCAATATGTTAATAATAGGCATGCTACTAGTTAAAAGTGAGAATTGGTCCTTATACTAAAGTGTTAGCATTTTTTTCTGATAATCTAAAGAACCTTTTTCTTCTGAACAACCTTCAGTGCAATGGAAAGGTTCCACGGTTGTTATAATGCAAGCTTCCGATGCATAACAAGCTGGTTCGAGAGGTGCAAGAGTGTGAATCAGGATTATATGTGCACAGATGACAAATATAGAGCACCAAAGACCCTCAGCAGAGCATGTGTCGATAATAAACACGCAACGGAAAGAACGCAGGTGAGTGACGCGCTGCATGTGCATATAAAAACACTGCTCTGCGCTCACCAAAAACAATCCCCCGCTGGTACCCAGAGCCTGTGTGTTTGTTTGAAAAACCATGCGGCGAATCGAGAAGCGTGCTCGTTTTGGCCAAAGGTCAGCTGGCCGGCAAAGGGCTCGCGGAGAGAATCGAAACCCTCTCCAGAGCTCATGAATATGTGGGCTGACCACAGCCATGGATCTGTGTGAGTAATGTTTTCTGAAACCAAATTACTGTAAGCTGATCCCATCTGGATAGTGTCAGAGCCGGCCGCTTTGGTTACCCGCGATAGCATCTCCTCACAGACAGCAAAAATCTGATTAACCCAACAGCACTGAAACACTTGCTCAAAGAGCGCCGAGCTTTTAACTTAAGATGCACTAATGCAATTCCCACAGCTGCTTTTTTCCCAACCTAATGCGATAAAACGGAAGAGGGAAAACGGAAACGCCGGAGATACACGCTTTATGCGCTCGATCCGCCAACTCGGTAATGAAGTCAAACAATTGTTCAATTGAATTTGTCTGGCCGTGCTTATGGAGGTTTTCTGCATACGAACGTAATCCAGCTGTCATCCCGACCGAGAGCCTGAAATGAGGCCGCAGTGAGCGAGAATACGTCTAGTCAGTCTTCGCTCCGGGTCATATTGAATATCCCAGCAGAGTAAAGAAGACGTCAAAGTGACCGGCTGCATCGCCACGTTTCCGAGTGTCTCGGATCTACACATGAATACTGAAACACGCAGCATGCAGTTTACAAACAAAAGCAGCATCAATCTCACCGCACGTGCCAGTAAACATTAACCGGTGGCGTTTCACTGTGAATCCAGTGCTGCGGTGCATCTGAGGTCAGTGTGTGTGACAGACACTCAATTCACACACATGCATCCCCATCAGTAAAATCAACAGCAGCAGCCAGCCGAGCACAATACTCTTCATGCTC
Source organism: Acrossocheilus fasciatus (assembly GCA_036784905.1). Classification (NCBI taxonomy): domain Eukaryota; kingdom Metazoa; phylum Chordata; class Actinopteri; order Cypriniformes; family Cyprinidae; genus Acrossocheilus; species Acrossocheilus fasciatus. The sequence continues at coordinate 30,522,015 of CM071954.1, read as the reverse complement.
ATTTTAAAATGTAAAACACACATTTTATTGAATCACTTCAACAACACTTGTTGAAATATTTTTTTGGAAATGCTTCAACTAGCTAAAATTAAATGAAGTGGATTTTTTAATACAACAGATACATGTATAGATGCACAATAAGGCCAGTCAAAAACCTACAACAGGTTCCTCTATTCCAAACACACACACACACACACACACACACACACACACACACACACACAAACACTCATTATTAACATTAAATTTGAAATGCATCAGCAGATGTGTGTTATTTTTTAATTCATAATAAAAAAAATGTTATTTGTTATTTTCTATGCAAAGAGATTAAGAGATATAATTATATCACTACTACATTAAAATAATTTAGTACATTTACAGTAGGTCAAATAAAAGTGTAACGTGATGGTCAAATTTATGAGACGTATATATATAATGACAGACAAATAAATCAAGAAAAAATATTTTGTATCTATTAAACATTTTAAAAACTTTTCTTAATAATGAAATCACTAAAGAAACCCTCACAGTAGTTTTACACTATTTCAGCTTGTACATTTTCAGTGCAGCTAGAATAATTTGCACAAAACGAGTTGCTCTTAATAAAACTATGAATTTTAAATCTAAATGTTTTAAATGCATTTGAGACGAACTCATTCTAAATAAAGGTTTTCTAATAGCAAACGCGACTGTGGAAGTGCATGCGTGGAGGTGTCAGAGCAGCTGAGCTCTATTGAACCTTTGTAATCCGTCTTAGTGTAAAACTACAAAGCAGCTTAAAATATGTGTGTTTAAGATGAGTAAAGGGTGCAGAGTGTAATCTAGTCTAATTTACCCAAAAACACACACACAGAGAGACGGTCTGCAGTCGGCCCATGTCAGAGCTGCTGGTGTGACACGTTACTGAGAGTAAATGAAAAAATCCATATCCAAAAATCCATCGGTGGATCAACACACATTACTCTTTTTGGTCAATCTTTTAAAATGTTTTTTTTTTTTTTTTTTATAATTCAAGCACAAGGCAAGCATTTACTGATCGATTTTATAAGTTGCTGTTTTAAATTAGAACAGATGACCGTTCATGTCAATAGATAATTTAAAAACCCTGTGTAAAATAATAATAATATCCAAATGTAAAATAAAGATAATTTGGAGAAAAAGTGTTTCATGCAGAATTATAAAAAAAATAATGAAAGTCTAAGCAGCTTTATTTTGGTGAAAAACAAGCGTAAATCTTCTGTAAGTTGCATCTTCCTAGTCTTTCTAAAGTGAGCGCATTATTCCACAGCCCTGCGCGAGCTGCGATCTCAGACGGCCCCGGGACACCTGGACCCCTTCAGCCGCTCCTCTGGGGCCACTCCACCATCCAAAAGACCTTTCTTTCACCGCATCCTCTCTCATTCATTTAATAAACAAACATCCGTCCCGTGCCTTTTGTCCCGCCTGAATCCTTCAGACTTGTTTCCAAACACAAACGGCTCTAGAGGAACGTCCGACTGCTGGGACGCATGCGTCACGCAACACGCTACAACAAAACAAACGACCTACACTGAAGCAGAAGAAAAAAAGTGTATCTAAACCTCACTCTGCTGACATTAGGAACATAAATTTGCGCAGAAAGTAACACTGCGTCCATGCAGATGAAAACGCATCCCTATCGCAGCAGCAGAAAGTTCAGCCAGCACAAGAAAACTGTGCTATCGGCATACAAAGAAGAAAAACAGACAGACAGATGCTGAAAACAGGAAGCAGTGTTAGTGCGTGAAAGAGGAAGATGCACCTACTGGTTATGATAGCTGAGAGGATCAGGGATGCAAAGTTCGGAAATGTCCATCAGCCCAGTTTTAGCATTCCAGGAGGAAGAGAAGAAGGAAAGATGAGACGCCGGACACTCGCCTCTCCCCCCAAAACCACGAGCGAGCACCTTCAGAAAAGTTGCGGCGAAAAGCCCCTCCAGCAGCGCAGCCCACCGCCAGCTCAGGTACGCATGTGTGTGTGTGTGTGTGTGTGTGTGTGTGTGTGAGAGTGGGGGGGAGGGGGCTGGTCAGGGTGAAGCGGAGAGAGAGAGAGAGAGAGCGAGCGAGCGAGGAGGCAGGAGAGTGCGCTACGATGAGAGTGTGAGCAGCGGAGAGGCAGAAATGAGTGTTTGCATGCTCAGTGTCGGCCTCTTTAAGACTGAAGAGCTTGATGAATATGGAACAGCTGCTGTTGGCTGCTGCCTCAGGGGGGCGGGGCTTCAGCACACTGATGGGGCGGAGCTACACTGGAGAGGGGGAGGGGAAACAGCAGGAGGCGGGGCTGATGTGCAGTGTGTGCTGAAATACTCCCACAGACATCGCACACACCAGCAGCCAGCTTTTACAACAGACTGAAGCAAATATACATGAAACCACACGGATAAAACTACGTATTTGTCCAATCTGAGGAGGAAGCCGTTTGTTATCCTATTTTATTCTTTTTTGTTTTGTTTATTTTAGAAAGGATTGTTATTTAAAATGAGTTTGAAAAATATGTTGTCATCTACCTATTGTGTTAATTGTAAAATGTTATTCAAAACATGTTTTTTTTTTAACTACTGTAAATTAATGTAAAATTACAAATGCAATGTAAAAAATATTTCATATAACACTAAATATATATTAAAGCAACTGTAAAATGTTATTCAAAAGCATTTTTTTTTTCTAAAAAAGGGGGAATAAACTAGTGCTCATCTTGTGTTAAATGCAAAATTATATTCAAAAGTATGTGTATATATATATATATATATATATAAAATCATTTTCAGAAGTCCACTTTTATGAAATCTGTAACGATGATGCAAAACGTAAGTGGCAATGTTAGAGTAACATTATCAAAGTTATAATTTAATTTTAATGCATTTGTTTTATTATTTTGTAAATTTAAAAAGAATGTTATTTTTTTCAATTCAAATTAAAATAGAAATATACACGCATTGGCTAAAATGACAATGTTTTTATGTTATGTGAAATGAAACATAAAAACAGGAGTGATGCATCTGACAAATCTGACATGCAGTAACAATTGTTCCCTTCAAATTTAGTTTTTTTTCTACTTTAAAATGTTTCTACTTCATTAAATCGTTTGAACATTTGTGAGCAAGTGCCGGACAAGTCGAAGAGTGGACACTCAGAAGCATAAAATCGCTGTCTGTCTTTGGGGCGCGAAGCTTTATAATCACCAGGGTCTCGGTGTTGATCAAGCCTTGAAGAATGCAGAGAATGCAGATATAGCGTTTCACAGTCGCTCACGCTCCTCTGCTACTCTATTGCATTTTATAAGCAGAGAATCAGAAGAGAGCCATAGCGAAAGCACACGCATGACAAGTGGCCAGTTTGAACAGCTGCCTGAGTGTCACAAATTCACAAAACACACACACACTTGCATGGCCGAAGCACGCTGGGTAACAGATACGCATTGCAAAATAAATCATTTTGACGAATCTCCATCATTCAGATGTTAGGTGAGCTGATTTGTGTATTTTTATTGGTCGACATACGCCTGTGATTCCACATGACTCCTGAACCCCGCCCTGCTCTATTCAGCAGCTCGCGTTTCCATAATCAATACTAAAACCTCACACGAGCCCTATTGATCATCACAGGACTCACTGCAAGCCTCAAAACTCAAACCCAATGCATTCAGCGAGACACCAGAGTCTGAACGCTCATGTATTAAAGGACAGGCAAAATGAGCGTAAATCAAATACATATGACGTCCCATCAGAATACTGTTAAAAAAAAAAAAAAAAGAGCAATAAATAACCTCTGTTCCCTGTAACTGTAATAAATATTCCCATTTTTTTTAACAGCAGTTCAATATATGGATGCCTGTGCACATGCAGTTCATACAGACACATAACAAGCCAATAACAAAATACAAACATGAGCGTAAAAATACTTGTAAGAGAATCTGCGTGTGCTTTTTTTTTTTTTTTTTCTATCATCATAATCATCGTCATGTGGCTGATACGGAGTAGATGATTGATGTCTCTGGGGTTCAGGAACATACAGTAATTTAATTGAAAAACATGGAATTAAAGGTCATTCATCCACGAACCTAATCCATATGATTTGCGTACAATCCCTTTGGAATGCTTATTAAGGTCTGGTCTTATGTTACACAGGATTTGATATCAAACGCTGATATTGTGCTTGTGTTAAATGATGAGATATCTCTAGATTTAATTTAACCACACACACACACACACACACACACACACACATCTCATGTGCCTCTGCTCTCAGAAAACAAACTGCACATGATAATGCACTGAATAATTTAAAACAAGTTCTAGATATATTAAAAACAAAATTGTCTGTAAAGCTGATTCATATTTAGAATTGAAATATAAAGGTTTTCAAATTAGGCTATTTATTATCAATGACTTTGTGCAAGCGAGTATTTTAGTTTAGTTTGTGTAGTTATTATTCTCGTTCTCAGTTTCCTGTTGTCATATTGTGTCATATTAAATTCATCACAATAAAAATCAGTAAATGCAGTAAAGATCTACATGCATGTGTGTGTATATTGTTTCAGTGAGTGTAGTCTCTTATTGCAGCTCTATATGAAGCGCTCAGCAAAAAGCCAAGCTGTTTTATTGATCACAGTGTGTGTGTCACTGTTAACTACTCTTTATTCCTACCTGACCGATTTTTCTCTGAATTTGTCTGATTGCACACGTTTATCCAGTTATCTAGATTTCTATTGATTTTTATAGCTATAACACTACAAGAAAACAACATTTTTTTTAAATTTAATTGCATGGTAGGCTATGCAATTTATTTATTTTTAAATCCACAAATGGAGATGTAAGCTATCTCACTTCTGAGGACAATTTTGACTCTAAACTTACAGCTACGTCAAACGCATGCATACAACTTACTCGAGAGAAAGAGAAAAAGACACTGATCAGACTGAACATGCGTTGATCTGAGACCGGTGTGAGTTTAGTTTCAGTGACATTCGGTGTGTGATTCGCTCAGTTGTGTTATACACATACTTAAAAAACGAACTAACGCAAGACACCAAGCAAAAGCTAATCGATAAAGCTTTGACAGAAGTGAGTGAAACACAGCGGTGTGTGAAAGTTCCCAACACTCCAGAGGCTCTAAACAGCGCAATAATTCACTGACGGCGAGAGAAAGAAGACAGAAGAGATATTTGAGGATGTAATGTTCCAGAAAAGAGGAGAAGAGGGGAGATATTGAGTGTACCTGCAGACACAGACACACGGAGCTCGTCCTCAGGTGCGTCTCCATCTCCTACTGCGCGCGTTTAACGCGGAGCGGAGCGGAGCGCCGCTGGACGCGCATTTGTATGAGCTCCTCCTCCCGCCGCTGACCGATGAAACCGGGCTAAAGTCTGCCGCTTTCAGGCGGACAACTTGTTTTAACCGTTATAACTTTTAAGAAACACCTAGCCTATAAAACGTCCCATCTGTCACAAATATATTTAAGTCTTAAAACTGTTTAAATAAAAATGTTAACAGAAAAACAATGTTAGCAGTCTCGTCGGTGTTCTGTTCGATACTGATCGTAACGGAAAAGCGCCAACGGCTACTGTTGCTATGGTTACCTGCTCGCGCGACAGCGATTTCAGCCGCGTAAAAACTACGCATTCGCGGTTATTAAGACCGCTGTTGAAAATTTCTTAGGTGATATTCTGGATTAAAACTAATGTATAAATCTCGCGTAAAACTGATTTATCGTTAGCGAAGTAGGAATTTATTAAAAATCATTTTCGGATTAATGTCGAATAAATCGAAAAATGTATTTAAAATAAATGTAAACAATTAAACCTGTGCTTAGGCTAGTCTTAAATGTTAGTAATTTATTATTATTATTATTATTATGTTTTTATTATTATTATAACTTATTAAAGTCAGTTAGGCAACATAAAAAGGTAGGTCTATATGTGACCCAGGGCCACAAAACCAGTCATAAGGGTCTTTTTTTATTATTATTTGAGATTTACATCATCTGAAAAGCTAAAAACTGAATAAATAAGCTTTCTATTAATTTATGTGTGTTAGGATAGGACAATATTTGGCCACGATACAACTATTTGAAAATCTGGAATCTGAGGGTGCAAAATAAATAAATAAATAAAATAAAAAATTAAATATTGAGAAAATCACCTTTAAAGTTGTCCAAATGAAGTTCTTAGCAATGCATATTACTAATCAAAAATTTAGTTTTGATATATTTACGGTAGGAAATTTACAAAATATCTTCATGGAACATGATTTTTACTTAATATCCTAATGATATTTGGCATAAAAGAGAAATCGATCATTTTGACCCATGCAATGTATTGTTGGTTAAATGTACCCATGACTGGTTTTGTGCTCCAGGGTTACATGTCAGTTTAATTTGTATCTGAAAAGTAAGACCGGTTTAGACTTGGCTAACTGCAGTCTTAAAGGCTGTTTATGCAGCTGGCCCTGGGACAGACTGGCTTGCAGGACAGTGTTATTCTACACAAGCTCTTACAATTATCATAATCTATATTGCAAACACCGAACGATCCCCTAACATTAGTAAAACCTTAAAAACCATGTAAATTTTACAAGAAGCATATACTAATTTCAATGAATTCGCGATTTAAAAATGTTCCTGGCATTGCAAAGGCTTCCATTACCTTGAGAATCCTGACCAGAGGCCAATGAAAGGCTATAAATAAGAATATTTGGGCTAGAGCACTAGTTAGTTGTGTTGGCTGGGTGGATTTCACTGATGAATAAATCAAAAGAACAACATGAGCGTCTGGACTGAGCTGAGATCACACTGTAATAATCACTGGCTTACATGTCATGACTAGCAGTTTTAAAGGCATTAGATGCCTGTTTTGACCATAATATCGTTTAAATTAACATTCAGGTTAATTTGCAGCTACTGCAATGAGATTTATTTATTTTTTATGTTAAAGTTGTTATGTAGAGATTTCTCTCTTTTTTTTTAAATTCATATATTGTTAAAAGACAGAAAAGAAAGCAGATGAGAAGAGCTGCTTCAGTGATAAGGGATGAATAGTATTTTCATAAATACTGTATTAAACTCTCCAGCCTGTCGCTGGGACATCCCAAAGGAAGATATCTGATTCTGAGTATGAAGCTGTGAATGATTCCACTGGACTCCACCAGAGGGAGTGCTGTTTCACCACAACTTAAACAGCAATAAACAACCACTAATCACTGAAGTCAGGACAATCACTTCATATGTTTTTGTTATAGCCTTACATCTCATTTCAAAGATATGCTGATAGCAGTATTCTGTTAGCAAATGTCAAATTTGAATTTATTTATTTACTTTTTTTTTGCAAGGACTGGAGAAAAGTAGGCACTAGAGACCTTAGGTTATAAGTGAACTAATGATTCCACTAGTTAATGATGTTTGCTTAAGCAACTATTAGTATTCCTCTTACTTATTATATATTTGACCTGCAGCTCATCCTGCAGCATTTGTGCTCCAGACATCAATGATTTCTCAAAACGTATGGCTGGTTGAGGAGAGGTGTGATGTTACTTTTGGAAAGTATTTGGACATAAAATAAAATGGACACAACGATTTACACTGAGAAGGGGCCATATATCTATTTTAGGATCTTTTGGCTCCCCAAAACACCCTAGCAAATACTTTGCATAAAAGTGTCTGTTAAATTAATAAATGTAACAAGTAAATTTACTTTGCAACTTTGCACACTGAAAATGATTTGGTGTGAGACAGTATTTTCTTGCAAAAAAAAAAAAAAAAAAAAAAAAAAACAGATAAGTAAATTAATCCAATAATCTTTGCACAGGCAAACACCACTTAAAAAAAAATCAAATTTAATTTTATGTTAAAAAAAAAAAAAAATCAAAGTTGTAAGGTTATTGGAGTATATTTTAGAGAAAAAAATACTATTTCAGTCTCTCTATATACAGTGTATGTGTGTGTGTGTGTGTATCGTTTAATTCAATTAAGTTACTTGTCAGTTCTCTGAAATTATTAGTGAAATTTACTACTAATTTCTGAGTGAAAATTGTTTGAAAGTAAATCCTACACCACTGTATTAGCAAACACCTTTCCGTCATCCATGTTATTAATATGCACTGTTTTCACATGTAGACTGCATTCATTTAAAACTATCAGGCCTGCATTTGTGTTTGCCATCAGTTACAGAAGACAAAAGAGAAGAAACATTTGATCACACAAGAAACCCAAGATGCTCTCAGAACCACAGAAGATATGAAAACACTTGAGTTAATAAACATGAATAGCCGCTCTTCCCATAAACCTTCATCATGTTGATCCAATACAGCTGGAAACAGCAGAGAGAGTGTTTGGGGAGGCTTCCCGGGGTCACGGGTGCCAGACAGTGGCTTCTTTTCCAAACTCATGCTACCTACTTATTTTTCCGTGCAGTGGCGGGCGGCTCTGTAAATGAATTAGGACATGATGGCAAACCTGGTTACAGTCACTGGCGTTCAGAGCAGCAGACAGTCAAGAGTCAGTGAAATATGTCCTCGGATCAAACAGAATCAAGCATTAATCTAAAATTCTGTCCCTCTGAACATTGCATAATTCAAAACCCAAACATTTTTCTTTCCATCGCTAAACCAAATAAGAGTCCGTTCCTCTCGGTCCACTCAGTCCATCCACCCAAATTTCATTTGGAAGCCGCGGTCCGGCTGCAGATTTACTCACTTAACAAAACTGGACAGGAGGCCGTAAGTGCTTTTTGAATCTCTGAATGGACGCAGGCGTACACGTGTGTGTGTGTGTGTGTGTGTGTGTGTGTGTGTGTGTGTGTGTGTGTGTGTGTGTGTGTGTGTCTGTGTGTGTGTGTGTCTGTGAGGAACGGGGGTGGGACACTCAAGAAATGAGGATGTCTACTTCATGGGACCTGACAGGAAATCTATACACTGCAATGTTTATCATTCAGTCATTATCTCGCCGCCAAATGGAAGGACAATAATCCAATCATTTAGGCCGGCTTTACCTGAGGCTCTTTCGCAGGTTTTTTTAAACAGTAACGTGTCTAATGTGGCAATGATAGAGAGAAGAGTCCATGAGTGTCACTGCATACATAAAATCAACTCTGTGATACAGCAGCTGCTCAACTGAAGCCAAGCGCTCAGCATTTATGACTCATGCTATGAAACCTTTCCAGTTCAAAAAGGCAATTAAACTAGATTTCAGTAAGATTTCAGACATTCTATCGTGTGGATAAAATAAAGAACAATGTACCATCACAGGATAAATAAATAAATTTGAACTATCATTCCAGAAAGTAACATCAAATAAAATAAAGGATTATAATTTTAACAGTAAAAACTGTAAAAAAATGCTACAGTAAAAACCTATTAACTGGTTAACAGTAAGTTCCTATACAATATTCAGGAAAAACTATAGTAGATCAAACTTTACATTATCGTACGTTTACAGTAAAATACTGTTAAATACACAATCTTTGGACAAAAAAAAATTATATATATATATATATATATAATTTTTTTTTGTCCAAAGATTGTGTATTTAACAGTATTTTACTGTAAACGTACGATTTTTTTACTGTATTTTTATAGAATCATTCTGGCAACCACAGCTGAGAGTTTTTTCTAAAAAGAAATTATTAGTTTTATTCAGCAAGGACGCATTAAATTGACGACAGTAAAGATGTTTATAATGTTTTCTATTTCAAATAAACGCTGTTCTTGTGAACTTTCTATTTATCTGTGAATCCTGGAAAATAAAATGCATCACGGTTTCCACAAAAATATTGTGCGGCACAACTGTTTTCAACATTGATGATAATCAGAAATGTTTCTCGAGCAGTAAATCAACATATTAGAATGATTTCTGAAGATCATGTGACTCTGAAGACTGGAGTAATGATGCTGAAAATACAGTTTTGATCACAGAAATAAATTACAGTTTAACACATATTCACACAGAAAACAGCTGTTTTACACTGAAATAATATTTCACAGTTTTTACTGTATTTTTGATCAAATAAATGCAGCCTTGTGAGCAGAAGAGACTTCTTATAGACCACAAACATTTGACATTTTTGCAGGTGTCATGTCAGTCACCCATTGTTTATTTAGTTTGTTTTGGCTGCTTCCATATTTAGTTCCTGACTTCATGTAAGAGAGTAATAATGATCTCACTTAGACTTTAGCATGAACACACGAAGGCACCGAAACTACCGACTACTTTTCTTTTTTTTTAACTTCTCATTTTCTGTAATTAAATTGTATTTGCCATCGCTCTCTCATTTCGGCCACTGAAAAACTCATACGGTCATCCACTAGCACCGAGTCTGTTAATACTGCTCACATCTGACACTAAACCTGTGAATCCCATCATAACAAGCAGGTCATTAGAAAGTCTTTGGTGGACAGTAAGCGCGTCGGACCCTCTTCACACCAAGAGGCAGCTAAAAGGAAGTTTATCTCATTTGGGAAAGTGAAAGGAGCGCGTTCTTATCTGTCAATAAACAGTAATTAGATTTGGTGGCCGATAGCGTCGATTGCTTTCTAATCTAGCTGTCAGCTGGGATGTGTATAATTAAAATCCTGATTGATAAAGGGGTCCGAGACTGGCCACAGTACCGGCGGCACATGCCTCCTCTCCTCCAGACGCATGCATGTACTCAGATCCACATGATGACTGGAGGAGCAGCAGAAATGAAAGGCCTGAGGAGAAAGAGAGGAGCCAACAGCTTTTATTGATCAGGGATATCTGCTATCAGTGACGCTCCTCAACAAAAGAGCCGTGGATGCTTGAGGGACCTTCAGCCAGCACCGCTGACACTTTCCTGCATCTGCGTTTGACTTCATTTTCATTACTGTCCACTTTATTTATGGAATAGTTTAGCTACAGTTCATTGATTCATTGTCATTCATGTTGTTTCCTTCCTCAATGAAACACAGAAGAAGATGTTGCCCGAGCTGTACTTTTCCATGCAATGTGATTTTTTACCGCCAAGTTCAATAAAAGCAGCATAATAAAAGTATTTAACAGTAAAAACGAAGAGAGATGACAGAATGCAGAACTGTAAGTTGATGCTTTGTGTGAGGGACAGACTGAAACGTCATTGTTGATTAATATCAATTTGATATTTAAAAAAAAAAAAATGTTCTCAAAGTTAAAAATTCAAGGTTATTATCGTTTACTAAAAACTAAAAACTTAGAAAAAACATTTTCACATTACTTGAAATAAATATTAACTGAATATATACAGGTGCATATCAGTAAATTTGAATGTCATGGAAAAGTTCATTTATTTCAGTAATTCAACTCAAATTGTGAAACTCGTGTATTAAATAAATTCAATGCACACAGACTGAAGTAGTTTAAGTCTTTGGTTCTTTTAATTGTGATGATTTTAGCTCACATTTAACAAAAACCCACCAATTCACTCTCAACAAATTAGAATATGGTGACATGCCAATCAGTTAATCAACTCAAAACACCTGCAAAGGTTTCTTGAGGCTTCAAAATGGTCTCTCAGTTTGGTTCACTAGGCTACACAATCATGGGGAAGACTGCTGATCTGACAGTTGTCCAGAAGACAATCATTGACACCCTTCACAAGGAGGGTAAGCCACAAACATTCATTGCCAAAGAAGCTGGCTGTTCACAGAGTGCTGTATCCAAGCATGTTAACAGAACGTTGAGCGGAAGGAAAAAGTGTGGAAGAAAAAGATGCACAACCAACTGAGAGAACCGCAGCCTTATGAGGATTGTCAAGCAAAATCCTTTCAAGAATTTGGGTGAACTTCACAAGGAATGGACTGAGGCTGGGGTCAAGGCATCAAGAGCCACCACACACAGACGTGTCGAGGAATTTGGCTACAGTTGTCGTATTCCACTTGTTAAGCCAATCCTGAAACACAGACAACATCAGAGGCGTCTTACCTGGGCTAAGGAGAAGAAGAACTGGACTGTTGCCCAGTGGTCCAAAGTCCTCTTTTCAGATGAGAGCAAGTTTTGTATTTCATTTGGAAACCAAGGTCCTAGAGTCTGGAGGAAGGGTGGAGAAGCTCATAGCCCAAGTTGCTTGAAGTCCAGTGTTAAGTTTCCACAGTCTGTGATGATTTGAGGTGCAATGTCATCTGCTGGTGTTGGTCCATTGTGTTTTTTGAAAACCAAAGTCACTGCACCCGTTTACCAAGAAATTTTGGAGCACTTCATGCTTCCTTCTGCTAACCAGCTTTTTAAAGATGCTGATTTCATTTTCCAGCAGGATTTGGCACCTGCCCACACTGCCAAAAGCACCAAAAGTTGGTTAAATGACCGTGGTGTTGGTGTGCTTGACTGCCAGCAAACTCACCAGACCTGAACCCCAGAGAGAATCTATGTCAAGAAGAAAATGAGAAACAAGAGACCAAAACATGCAGATGAGCTGAAGGCCACTGTCAAAGAAACCTGGGCTTCCAGACCACCTCAGCAGTGCCACAAACTGATCGCCTCCATGCCACGCCGAATTGAGGCAGTAATTAAAGCAAAAGGAGCCCCTACCAAGTATTGAGTACATATACAGTAAATGAACATACTTTCCAGAAGACCAACAATTCACTAAAAATGTTTTTTTTATTGGTCTTATGAAGTATTCTAATTTGTTGAGAGTGAATTGGTGGGTTTTTGTTAAATGTGAGCCAAAATCATCACAATTAAAAGAACCAAAGACTTAAACTACTTCAATCCGTGTGCATTGAATTCATTTAATACATGAGTTTCACAGTTTGAGTTGAATTACTGAAATAAATGAACTTTTCCACAACATTTTAATTTATTGAGAAGCACCTGTATATATACATAAAGAAAACTCTTGAACTTATTTTTTTCATCTAGTAGCCAAGGCAAGATTTCTCATTTTTGTTTAGTTTAAGTAATAAAATAACTGAAACTGAATAAAAAAAAAAATTAAATTAAACTTAGTAAAATCTATACAGACATAAAAAATTACTTGAACTTGAACTAATATTAACATGAAAACAGAAATGACACTGGCAAGAGTGACACAGCAAGTTAAAAAAAAAAAGGATTTTGAATGCTAAAATGTTTTTTTTTTTTTTTTTTTTTAGATGGAATAATGCACCTAAAATGTTTCTCACTGAATTATATCACTGAAATAATCATGTCCTGTGATATTAATTGTGCTAATCGAAAGAAAAATATGAAAATAGCCATGGTCAGATTCTTTGTTTATCCAATTCAAAATCAGATGAACATGAGGTTTTCATGAGTTTGTAAAAATTTTGCGATTTCTCATGTGCCAACACTACATGGCTTACTCAGCAAGACATCCTAAATAGTATAAGAAGGCTGTGGGAAAGAAAAAAAATGTAAAGGAAAGAGGGAGGTTTATGTATCTCTTAAATAATAATAATAAAAAAAAACAAAGCACATGATACAGACACAGCATAAACTTACCAAAGAAATCACACAAGTGAGGATGACAGTGCCACTCAAAACAACACAACAAAGAAATCTCCGATAAGAAAACAACAAAATACATGTAGCAGAAGAAAATATCATTTTACAGAGATTGATGGATAAAAACAGACAGACAGAGAGTCAGTCAGTGTGTGACCTTCACCAGAGTAAAGTTGACCAAACACCAGCATGAAGGATGGCTGTGCACTTCTTTACCTCAAACACACACACACACACACACACACACTGGTTTCTATTTCTTGTGGGTTGATTCCATAGATGTAATGTCTTTTTTACTGTACAAACTGTATTTTCTATCTCCTTCTCCAAACTCTACTCTACACCTAAACCTACTCCTCACACTAAACTGCAAGCATTTTTACATTCTCAAAACACTTCATTCTGTGTGATTTATAAGCTTGTTTCCTCACGAGGACCAAAAATATCCCCACAAGGTCAAATTTTACTGTTATTTCTATACTTGTGAGGACATTTGGTCCTCATAATGTAGGGAAAACACACACACACACACACACACACACTAACCCTAACAGAAAACTCTTTGTTTTGGGAAGTTGAGCTGACTTCTGGGTATGAAGGTGTGCCGTATTTCAGTGTCTTATTCATCGACCAGGCGTTATCTGCTCTTATATAGCGCTGCATCATGCATATTTAAATTGAAATCCCTGTTATTTTATTCAGTGTCAAACATACCTCTTTTTTATTCATAGAGTATTGACAAGACAGCAATCCTTCACTCACACATAACACAAGATGAAGATGTGCTCAGGACATCCAAGATGTTGATGAGCTTGTTTCTTCATGGGAACAGATTTGGAGAAATTAGCAAAAATGAATCCATAATCCATAATAACACTTCTTCCAGTGAAAAACTGGTGATGTGTGAGACAACAGGAGATGGACTTTTTCACTGGAGGAAGCGGAATTATGGATTATGGATTTTAGCCGGAAGCAACAGTTTGAAGTTTAAAACGTCTTAATGCTGGATGTGTTTCAGCTTTTGTCTTCTCCAGATGTTAACTGATGGACTGGAGTGCTGTGGATTATTGTGATGTTTTTATCAGACTCTCATTCTGACGGCACCCATTCACTGCAGAGCATCCATTGCAGAGACACTGATGCAGAGACACATTTCTACATCTTCTGCTACATCTACATCTTGGATGACCTGAAAGTGAGCATATTTTTGCAAATGTTAATTTTTGGAAAACTATTCCTTTCAAGTGTGTGTGTGGGTTTATATGAGTCTCAACGCAGCGGACCAGCACTTAATTTACTTCTTAATGGCAAACAAAATTTAGTCAGGAACACTTCCATTGGGCACAAAATGACTTTCTTTAGTTTTCAATTTGCGTGTCTATGATGGCGATTGAGATTGATGCGACGGCAGCTCATGCATGTCTACTCTGAGAATTTACCTCATTTAACTGATTTGCATCATTTCCTCACCAAACAATGTCGTTTATTAACTTTAATCAGATATGAAAAAAAAATCAGCTGTGGTTTTCCTCGGTGTAGCTCAGATTAATGCAAGCGTGTTCATACTGTTGAAATTAAGAGATCATAAGTGATATAGTTTGTTATTAATTGAAATGTCTGTATGTTGCAAATAATCCTTCTTTCTGGTTTGGTTTAAATGTGTTAGGATAAAGCTGTGAGACATTCAGCCGCACTGAGCAGAGAGTTCAGAGACTTTTAAACACACAGAAGTCAATCTCCCTGCTGATTAAAATGGATGTTCCCATGCTGATCCTTCACAGTGGAACTTTGCGGTAAAGAAACTCCTTCCCGCCCATGTCTGGCTAATGTGTAAAAGTGATGAATCGCAGGGGGTCGGAGGGCTGTTTGATTGTGCTTCATGGGCAGCCCGAAACACTCAGAGCTGGACGGAGTCCTTCAACACATTTGTGCGGCGTTGATGTAACGTTATTAGAGTCAATGTGGCATGGCTATAACTGCTCAGAGATCAGTAATGCTCTGACATCAGTTATGCGACTGATATTTTCATTGTAATTACCTCACAGTGCTTCAAATACATACAAATACTGAGCTACAGTCACCTAAATATGCACCTTCTATCCAGACATGTGAATCTCCATACATACAACATAAAACCATTAGCTGAATCATTTGCAGAAGACATAAGTAAATAGTTGCGTGTAGTAGTAAATATAATATTGTATTGTAAATAGGGCTGTCAAACGATTAATCGCGATTAATCGCATCCAAAAAAAAGCTTTTGTTTACTGTGTACTGTTGCTTTTGAACGTTAGCATCACACACATCCAGCTTCATATCTATGTGTTTTCATAGACAGTAGGTTTGTTCGGTAGCTCACGGAGGACGGAGACGAACTTGAGAGCTGAGGAGGTCCGGTCCAAATCCCGTGTAACTACGGTTCAACAAAGCAGTTAAAATCTGCATATAAGGAAGTTCAAATAGCATGGTTGCATCAACAAATGCGTTTTTATATCAGTTTTGCATTTGTCAAATGCAAAATCAGTTATACTTTTTCAAGTGCTTGTCTTCGCACATTACGTAATCACATTGGAAACGTCATGTGCGGTTAGCTCTTTTTTATTTTATTTTCCTAGAAAATGGCCAATCATTTCACTACAAGATCCTTATTCCTTGGCTGGGACCGTGTAGAGCCCTTTGAAGCTGCATTAAAACTGAAATGTGGACCTTCAGCCTGTTGGCTCTCATTGAAGTCCACTATATGGAGAAAAATCCTGCAATGTTTTCCTCAAAAAAACTTCCTTTCTTTTCAAAAGAAGAAAGAAAGACATGAACATCTTGGATGACATTGGGGTGAGTAAATGATCAAGAAATATTTATTCTGGAAGTGAACTAATCTTTTAAGTTGAAAATATTTAATTCAACATTCAACATCAGTACAGTATTTTAAATGGTAAATGTAATTGTGCTGTATTTCTTCAAAAACTGGAATGTATTTTTTTATTTTTTTATGCAACATTTGTACAGACTGTATTATGCCTTCCAAAAAAAAAAAAACCTGTTAATTTTCCATCTTGAAGGTTTTTGATTTTAATAATTTGTAAAGTAACAGTGTTTCACTGTATAACATTTAGTGTTTTATTTGTAATATTCTAGGAAATATCTGTAAAATAAGGGTTTTACACTTAAAAAAAAAAAAGTAAAAAAAAAAAAGAGTCAAATGGCTGGCAGCTATGGCTGCCAAACAAGAAACGTAAAATTAAAGTTATTATGAAATGACAGTGGAGAGCCGACAGGAAGTGAAGTGGGAGAGAGAGAGGGGGCGGGATTTGAAGTCAGGACGCCCATAGCATAACAGCGCATACAGTATATATATAAAATGAATATGAAAAATGTTTTGTCAGTGCCGATAGCCTTGTATACTGTGTATTCTATGCAGATACAAAGAACCATCAATACCTACATAATCACCAAAAACATTCTAGAATGACTACTTGTTTCCAAATACAGTTATTCAAGTCATCTGGTGAAACGTTTTGTATTATTATATATCACAATATATATAGCAGAAAAACTAAACACTGCAATATCGATTTCATCCAGCAAGGTGCAGCCCTAACACACAACCAATGACATCAACAAGATGCAAAGGCTTTTATTATTCTTTTTATTTTGAAATACAATTACATGGTTAGTTTCACTTTAATATTATGATCCATTACTATTACTATTACTATACAGTATACTGCTGTCTTAGTCCTTTTCAGAGTGAATTTCATTTATTATCTCGCATGATTTCGGGTTGAGATTTGGCATATGGGATTAATGACTCTTCCTGGGCCACACACACACACACACACACACACACACACACACACACACACACACACACACACACACACACACACACATTTTGTTTCTGTGAATTGTGTGGACTTTCCATAGACTTCTATTACTTTTATAATGACCAAACAATATTTTCTATCCCCTAACCCTAAACCTACCCCTTACAGAAAATCTGTCTGCATTCTCACACTTTCAGATAAACATCATTTGCAATTTTTAATCATTTTTTCCCTCCTGGGGACCGCAGGCTATGTCAAAAAAAAAAAAAAAAAAAAAAAAAAAAAATTCAGGTTTTACTATCCTGTAACATAAACAAGTACACACACACACACACACACACACACACACACACACACACACACACACACACACACACACACACACACACACACACACACATTCATTGAGAGTAAATGCCATTGAGGGATGTGAGTGAGATATCTGGTCACTTCTGAAGACACCAAACCCAACACCACACAAAGCCGGTGATTCCTGTCACTGCTGCTCAATCACCTCTACAGTTTCATCCCGTTTGATATTCCCGCATCATTTCCGCACGCCGCTCTCCCGCAGCTTCAGACGGCTTCTCTTCTTCATCGCGGGCTCGTGTTGTGGCGGCAGTAAAGGGCCGCCCGCAGTGGGAGAGATCCTAATTAACAGCCTTTTCATTGGAATGGGCCTTTCTGTTGCCGAGCTTTGCGAGCGCTTGTTTTATGGCAGCGTCGGGGAGCCCCGGTCGGGGATTTGGAGAGGGATAATTGCCTTTGCCGCAGGCTCCAGTAATCTGGTGGGCTAATTCATTATTTTAATAAGTTAGCTTCTCCTAGGGGGCGAGCGGCTCCGCGTCGCACCTCAGAACTCTGACAGCGGGCCCTCGTTATCGCGCCGCGGCCACGTCCGCGCGGGGTTAATAACAGTTATTAGCCCCTCTCCTCGGCTGTAATTTCTGCCCGGACTGGGGCCGTTCAGACCGGCGTCAGACACTGATCAGCGCGGCGCGTCGCGAGTGTCCGCTTCACTGGGGGTAAAACAGGCATCGGGGCAGCGGCTAGATCCGACCGATTCATCCAAACAAGCGCTCGGTCGTAGGGTTTGCGTAACTAATGACTTCATTTTAGAGACAATCTTCTCCCTGCCTTACTAATGGACTGCTCGGCGCGTGCGGCCGGCTTTGATGACTGCAATTCACATGGACATTTTACACCGTGCCTGATTAAAAAGCATGTCATTGTCATTTCAACAAGGGGGAGGGCGGGACAGAGACGCTCCCGGTGCATCAAAGTATCAGAAAAGCCCAAGAGTATCCACATACATCGACTAATGAATCAGAAGTCTTGTGCATTCACGAAAAACAGCTTACTTATGCGCTATAAACCAGTGTGTCTATGATTATGATAATATATTAAAATAATATGATGACTAATACCAGATTGCAATCTAAAGTACGGTGACCAGGAGGGGACGTCTTCGGTTCACTTAGTTTTGTCGTGGCCGCGACTCGTGGGAACGTGATAATTTTGTCGAGGTATAACGACATGTTTTTCTCGTGGCCATGAGTTTAAAGTGGAAGTGAACCAAGATGGCAGCACCCTTGCTCTGAAAGCTATAACAAAACACCCTTTTTTCTTTAAAATGGTTTCATTAATCGTGTTTGTTATATATTTTTTAATTAATGTGGACATCGCTTTACTAATTAACGAAAACTTGACTGGCTGCTTCACTTCCACTTTAATGCCTAAACAAACCTGCGTGACCATAGCAACCCGGGATTATCAGAGATGGATTTTATTTTGAATGAAGAAATTATTATGTTAATTATTATAGAAATTATTACATTATTAAATTATTATATTAACCATAGGCTTAGGCCATGTAGACAGCATTTAAATTACCTTTATCATGAATAAATGTTAGCCTACATAAAGTATATAAAATTAAACAGGCCTACAAGAAAACATTTTTATCTATCCCGCAGTCTTGTAGCTGTGTCCATTAGCTGATCGTCTTTTCCCGTAATATTTGTATATTATTATTATTATTATTATTATTATTATTATTATCATCATCATCATTATTACTATTTACCTATTATTATATTTTTATATTCGTTTTTTTCCCCTTCATTTCAATCTCTTTACATAACGTTCTGAATTTGTAAAAAAGCCTACTGTAAATGCTCAACATGCCAATAAAGCTTTATGCTGACTGGGATTTATAGCCTACTGGAAGTGCAGTGTAAAGGTTGCATTTAACATATATTTCATTTTATTTCGGCAAATTAATTATACATATTATAGGCTAGTGTTTCGTTGAGGAATGAATCATTCATATAGTTGCATTTGTAAATTCACTTGTAAATAAATTTGTATTGGCATAGTTGTCAGTCGTTTACAGTATTTGTAAAATATATGGTAGCACACACTAGCATAATTATACAGAACGTTAATTAGGTAAAGCGATACACGAATTGAAAGGGGAAATAATAAAATATTACATTTATATAAAATAAATATAAAAATATAGCCCTAACAAGTTAATATAAATGTTTTATCCATCTCTGATAATCCCAGGTTTCATTCTCAAATATGTAAATGTTCACACTGAGTAAAGCAGTAAAGCAGTGGCCAAAAGTGATGGCCAGAGGGGATATTTGCACAGTATTTGATTTTAATGACCCTAAAAGTTAAATTAAACCATCAAAATATGAGGAGTGTGTTATATTGGGAGGAATAAAACACTAAGTAAGGGATAATCAACGGCTAGTTGTGCATTAAACGATTTGAATGCACGACGTGGAAGCGAAGAACCACCCGACGCGGAGTGCATTAAAATCGTTTAATGCACAGCTAGCCGTTGATTATCTCGTTTATGCCATGGTCATTTCCCAGCATTCACATATTAAAGATGTTAATAATATTTGCGCTGCAATATTTGACCGGAACGATAAAAATGACGGTTATTTTCGTCTGTATTACTATTCAACTGTAACTGTATGTTACTATGGTTACCAATGTTTATAGGAAGCCATTAATATAGAACGTGATTAAACTGACCTGGAACTACCTGTGCGGTTCAATGAATTTAATCAACACCTGCCAGCCAATCAGAATCCAGTATTCAGACAGACCATGGCATAAACTTGGTTAAAGTATGTAACTAACAAAAATATCTGCCAAAAGTTTTTCATGGAATATGGGTTTTAATTTTTTACTATGCCCAAAAAGCATCGAAAAACGAAACACTGTAAAAAGTGATAAGTTGACTTAACTTAAAAAAAATTGAGGAAAAATAAAAAAAAATTATAATTTACTTAAACATTTTAAGGCAACGGGTTTCCTCAATTTTTCTAAGTTAAGTCAACTTATCACTTTTTACAGTGTACAGTGACTATCATATAATCAGTTATTTATATTTCATTGGTTCTTGATTACTTTCTGGGCATTACTCAGTAAGATTTGTTCATATGTCATAAGTTCTTGCAAAGTCTCCTTAAATTCTCCCCAGCACTGATATTCATTAATCAGCTTCGATTCAGGTTTAGAGTTTTCCAAACGTTTTCAGTGAGTAACACCTTCATTGCAAGTGTGGTGTGTTTGGGACCGTAATTGTGTTAGAAATGACACACTCAGTCTGAAAACATATCCTCAATACACACAAGTGCAAAATGAAATTGGAGGTTCCTCACAATTTCACGTCTCATCTAAGACTTTGGAAGTTATTTTGAAGCGTTTTCAAATTGAGGTGTTCAACCTCTAGTCCAAACGCTCGCTAGTCTTCTTTGACTGGCCCAGCACTTTATATTTTGCACTGTACTGGTCTCACAGTGCTTTGCAATAATTGTGCAGACACTTCAAATCCAGCAAACAAGCTGAAAATGATTGATCAGATTCTGATTATATCCTCCTTGGTTACAGAGGACAGCCTCTTGGCCATTTTCACTAAAACCAACAAAATAATGTCTGCTATAGGCTGGAAAATATGAGTGCAAGCTTTGTATGTCAGCTTGGCCAGAAATGATGTCCACACAATTCAGCTGGTTTCATTTAGTTTAATTAGAAGTACTGAAATAATGAACAAAAACGAAATCAACTAAAACTAAAATGTACTAAAAATTGTACAAACCTAATTAAAAAACACACAACAAGTTTACTAAAACTTTTACTAAAATTAATTAATAAAATCTAATTTAAAATATTAACATAAAATGTAGCACTATATCACTGATACTAAAATAACACCAACTCCAAGCACAACTATGCGATATGCTTACAAAATCGTTAAGAATGTTTTAATAATATGTTTGAATAACGGGTTTTTGCTCACTACTGTATATAAACAGACAGTTCTGACTCGGATGAGCTGCATTCAAAGCTGTTGTAAATGCTGATGTTCACGACACAACTGGAGGGAATTTGTGAGATTGAAATAAAAATGCCAATGTCGATCTGAATGTCATTTTTTCAGTCTTTCAGTGGACGCAGATTCTGTGTGGTCTGATGGTCTTTAATACTGCAGCGCTGTATGCGGCGGCACAGTCGCTGTCGACTGCTCTCATCTCTCCGGCCTCTCTTTGTCAGCCTCAGTTATTTCAGCTTTGAGTCTGGGATTTACCACACACAACACTGCAGGAGCTCAGAGGGACCCAAAATACATGGATTTCTAGCAATGGCCCTGCTTTAGTCAAACCTTTTCCAATCAGCTCATTTCATCAGCATGCCTTCACTGTAATTTGTGCTTGACAGCAGAGCTAATGTGGAAAGTCTTTTTTCCAAATTGATTCATATTGCTTGAGTATTCCCGTGACTGATTACACAATGTTTGTTTAAGACGGAGAAGGTTCGTGAATGGTGCAGATACGCATCTAAATGCTCAACCATCCGCTGTGAAGAGGAGGATGTGGTCAATAACCCCGCATGTGATATCACTAAACTAGTTGAGCATTAACCGCTTAATGTCTGCCGTGAGCAGCCACACGTGGAGAGCTGGCAGTGCAGAGGCTGCTGGGAAAGCCTGAGGCACACACATGCGATGCATCTGCTTTCACCAATGAATGTTTACGAGCGCTCCATCGGCTTAACCAGCGAACTATCGGCTGATCGGGTGCAAATGGACATCAGAGATTGTTTGCTGATTCAGTTTATTATACAATTAAACAATGATAATCATTTTAAAACCTGTGAAATAAAATGTATTCAAACACCAGACTGTTTGCATTTTCGTGCATGACGTCGTTCTATGGGGAAACTGCATGAATGTCAAAACAAATTCCACCACTGGAAATATACGTATAAGGGTCACAACTGGATCTAACTGGGTTAATATGACAAAGATATGTCATTTTACCCCAAAATCAAAAGAAAAATAAATATTTCATATAGAGAAAATAGCTTTTTCCAATTTTGCAAATTAAACTTGTGCGCAAAAATTGGAATATTACATAAACAAACAAGAAAAAACTGTTTCCATCCCATGTGTTTAAGAAAACAAAATCTTCACTTTCTGGGAAACTGGTGCAAAGTATCAATAATAAAATAATGAGCGGGGAAGCCACTGACTATTTTTTCCTACATAATGATTTTCGTCTCGGAGCATGCAGACAAAACGCAATAACAATCTTGCGTTCGGAGGTGAATGATGTTTGGGAACGCAATGCTGTGAGACACTTCTGGGAGGTGATTATACCAAATAATTCTGACAGACTTTGGCTCAGGCATTTCAGAGTGATTAAAACTACATTTGAGATGGTGTGTGATGTGATTGGTCCGCTGGTTTGTGCAGTTGTCCAATCACATCAAGTCACAAGAGATTTTTGTTTTGCATCCAGGAATATTTCTGTAAATGTATTTCCATTGTAGTTCATGCGCATGTTTTATTACACACACACACACACACACACACACACACACACACACACACACACACACACACACACACACACACACACACACACACACACACACATATATGTATATATGTATATATTCAACTCAGTTATGTACGATATGTTAAATTTTATGCACGTCCTGACATTTTGATCCATCGTTCTTTTATGCAATATCCCAAAATTGCCGAAAACATTTCCCCCAACATTTTAATGACTGTCTGTTTTATGCTTTGATGTTTTCTCATTTATGTTGCTTCAAATCGGTATAGTGACGATTTATACACCAAATTGCTACTACAGTTCTCATTTCTATAACAGTATTTTCTTTATAACTGAGATGCTATAATAGTTTTATTAATATTATGAAATCGTTTTTATATATTTTTTTAATTTAGTTTTAAATTTAATTACAATTTTACTAATTTTTATTTTTTTTTATTTTTTGTAAATATGTCTATACAGTAGGTCTACACAATTAAAACACTAAGCTAAAGTTTGTACAGTAAGAAAGCAGTGAAAACTGTTGAGCTGTAAGGGAGAAAGCCGTCGACTCACCTTGTACTAGTGTTGTCTGTCAGGCCTTCAGGGCATCGTCTGACGCGGCGGCCGGCGTTTCGTAGCCTCAAGGAATCATATGCTGCCTTCTGTGGCGCGTCTGTCCATCTGTATCTGTGTGAGTGTGTGTGTGACAGCAGGACTGTGTGTATCTCTGCATGCATCAGGTGTAACGCAGTGCCTGCGAGGAGGATGCATTCTTGGATCAACATACTGTATCTTGCTCCACCTGAAATCACAGAAAACCTGATTCAATTTCAACCTCATTCTAGAATGAAAACAATGGAAAATCATTTATGCTTTGCTTTAACATATTGCATCAGTTAGAAATTGCTCTTTGTGGGTGCAATCTCTGTCCCTAAAAAAAAAAAAAATCCTCATCCAGAAACCACAAGCAACTGGAAAAGTCATGGAAACTCATTGGCTAAAAGATGTGGAAACCCTGTGAAACAAAATTTCTGTCAAATAAACATAGTCTTAAGAATATCCCTAACGAGGTTCAGCTGGTTAACATGGTCCCATTAACCCCTGCTAATGCTGTAACTACACAAGCAGGCCCTGCACTAATCAAAATAAAGCTTCTTCATCGACATCAATGTTTCAGTGAAAAACTTTGAACATTCATGGAATCCTTCCATTCCACAAAATGAAACACTGGATCTTTTATGAACTGTTCACTGCAAAGTTCTTTGGAAAACCTTAAATTGTTCTTCTATACTCTTAAAAATAAAGGTTCTTTATTTGCATGGATGGTTTCGTGAAGACATCCATTTGCACAAAAGGCTATTTAAAGTGGAAAGGGTCCTTAAGAACTGATCACTGAAAGGTTCTTCTGTGGCATCATTGTGACTTTTTTAAACTCTGAGATGAATGAGAATGCGAATGGGTCGCTCTCACCAATTATAATACCTGACAACCCTGAAGAGGTTTATACTGTGAGTTTGGAAACACATCTTTTGACCAGTGCCGCACCTGGTGACCTCTAGGTAAGCGACTGGCAGGGCCGTCGCAGTGGCACAGATGTCTTTTTAAAGCAATAGGTTTGCAATTAGCTGACACAGCGAGCGGGTTTTGCAAGCTGTCCTATTCTGGGATGTGGGCGGATGGGCTGAAATGGGAATGGAACTATTGATCTGCTGGTCTGGTTGAGGATGATGCACATGGACTATTTTGGGGGCAGAGGGGAATTCGCTGCCGTCCAGAACATTATGTTGCGTGACGTAGTCAAGCTCTTCAAAAATCAACTCGATATTGGCAGCAAAGCAAAATGGCTGCTACATCTCATGACCTCTGTGCTTCATGAGCAGAAATACATTGGCCTTTGCACCGCTGCTGTTGATGTGGGACAACTGTAGTCACCCAACACAAACCTGAGCCAGCAAACTAAGCGTGCAAGTAGGAGTCAGCTGGAGCTATATATAACACTATCAATCTAGTTTTACTTCACTTTGCTACAACTAATAAATTAAAATAAATAAATAAATAATTACTAAATTAAAAATAAATAAATTATATATATATATATGTATATATATATATATATTTATTTTTTTCTCTTTTTTTTTTGTAGACAAGTTTCTGTCTAATATACTGTAACACCCGAAGTTTTGACTCTTGAGTAAGAAGCAACAGTACATCCTTCTAGATGCAGATTGTATTCTAAGAGATTCTGTGTACAGGTTTTTTGGTCCAATAAGTAATATCTCTGTCTTATACAAATTTAATAGAAGAAAATTACTGGTCATTTGATCTTTTATATTTTTAACACACTCTGTTACCTTAGAAAAAAATGGTATTGTTGAAATACACCGAGTATCATCAGCCTAATAATGGAAACTAATGCCATTTTCTAATAATATTAGCAAGGGGCATCATATATATTGAAAATATCAGAGGGCCTAAGACAGATCCTTGTGTAACTCCATGCTTTACTGGCATTACATTTAGTTTAGTTAACTAACATTTTCATACATTAAATAAAATAAACATTAACTAAAATAAAATAAAATAAATTAAAATAATAAATAAAATATAAAAGAGTAAGCTTATTTTATTTCAGCTAGTTGCAATTCTCATGTTCACTTTATGTACTAAAATGGGGTAGACATAAAAATATATATAGACGGTTTCATGAAAATGACATCGAACTTTTTCTAAAGACAGTGTTCCTTCAGAAATAGTGATATAAAAACACCTGCACCTCATTTTGATATTTAAACGTGCGTTACGTGCTCATGTTTATTCAACGAAGCCATTTGGAAAATCGGTCAGTTTTGATATCGTGGCGGGTCGCCACAAATAAATAAATGTATATGAAACACATCCCACAGCACAACAACCTGAGCCCAACTTCATTACTCATCACTTTAACTTTAACTGTGTTTGTAGCCGGTGCCACTAACAAGACCGATAAACAAACACAGACCGGAAGTTAACTTAGGTCCAGGCGCGTGCGCCTGATGAAACCGTCTATATAGATAAACAAAAACAACAGAATGACAACACACAAGAAAATTAATCAAGCGTAGCGTCAGTTCTGGCAGGTCACGCTCGCATCAGCTGACTCCCAGCGAATCCACGTCTACCTATAGGGATGTGACACCTATCACAGTACTCATATATAAGGTCCCTCAGTATTATCACCAGCTTTCTTGTTGCTCAGTAGCTAATTACCCACCTCCATCCCCGACTCCTCCTCTGTCAGTCAGGATCCAGCCTTCTGATTCTCCTTGAATCAGACCAATTTATAAAATGTTACATTAAATTATTGAACCTTAATGATATCTGCAATGCATTTATGTTTGCTCTGTTCTGTTTACACTGGGGGGGGGGGGGGGGGGTTATTGCTGCTCTCCCTGCTCTTATCCACGCTAAACAGCCCAGAACAGAACCATACCGCCAATCCAAACTGTATGCTAATTGTCAGTCATCTTTGAGGATAGTGGTCCTGACAGAAGTAAAACTTTAAAATTAAAATTAAAATTAAAATTAAAAAATAAAGCCAAATTCAAAATATTACAAACTATAATAGCATCTTAATGATAATAAAATAATGCTGATTTATCACATTGGGTTAGGCCCTCTTTCATAGGGTTCTATTTTAATGACATAAAGATAAATCCTCATAATAAGGACATTGTCAACACAACAAAATGCAATGTGTAATACAAAAAAAAAAAACACCTGCAAAAAGTCGATGTAGTTTTTGTATTTGGTATTGTTAAAGAATTGAAGTGTGCACTTTTGTTATGTTTGTTCTGAATTATGTTTGTACATTTTGGGAAATGTTTTTGTAATATTGTTTATTTTGTTTTATTTAACTTAGTGAAAAATGTCGATCATTCAGTTAACTATGTATAAAGGGTAGGCATAATAAGCAAGGCTTCTGCCTACACCTTCTTCAGTAACTATGTATTTTTATTTACTTTGTGAAAAGCTGTCTGTGAGGACCGGAATAAAATTATTACTGATTGATATTGATGTATAAAACACTGTTTACCGCATTCAAATATGCACACGACTGAACAACAATTCAGTACAAAGCATCATATTCTAGAAAACCATACATTGATAACTGTACTCTCTAGAGACATCTAGAGACAGTCACTGCTCAGCCTGTAATTTTCATGCCCTTAAATCTAGTCAGGTTCCTTCTATCGTGCTGGTGATCAAACAGGCTGAATTCGTCTCTCCCTCTCCACCTGATTCATAGATGTGGAGAAATCCCTGAGGGAAGACGATTAAACTGTAGCGGACAGAAGTCTGGAGTGATACCGTGACCCTCGCCAACATTCACTCCTCTGATCCTCACGGGAGCGCGGCGGGAAATAACACAGATCGGACTGGGATAATCTGTGGCGTTACTAAAGCGCTTCTACTTATCCTGTCAAATCACAACCTGTTTTTGACACGGCTAAGCCTCCAGAAAGCAGTCGTTTCAGAGCGCTAGTAATTAACACCTTTTAGAGCGCTACTTTAGGAACACTTTGATCGTATCTCCATCCCTCAATGCAACTGTCCAAACACAATCAAATGCAATGTGATCGGCATTGGAGAATTTACATTTTATTGACTGACTAATGCCCTCTAAATCTGGACCACTGAAGATGACAGGATTCTACGGTTCATTTCACTGAATTCCTGCTTTAATTCAACCTGAGTGTTTCTAGTTCAAATTTTACCGCAGCTCCCCTACGGGGACCTTAACTCTTTCTGCTGTATAATTTCAATTGCTTTCTTTTTGTTAAATGTTTAACTTAAATTGGGAGCCTCATAAATATTCCGAATCACTCGCCCAGTGTTTGATGAGGAAATGAGAGTCCTTCCCACCGAGATTCCCCAGGCTAGGAGATGAAAACCAGAGAAATCCCCTACAACTTTTCTCTTAGAAGTAGACCTGCGTGCCACGATGCTGGGCCGCTGCGTAGAGCGCCTGCTCCAAACACTAACGGCTTGTCTGGTGCACATTTTAAGTGGCCATTTAAGAGCTGTATGCTGCTTCTGAATGTTTTATTAACAAACAGTTGATGTGCTTTGGTCTGAGTACAGAACTAATCAATGTGTTTTGGGATTCTTTGATTTGAATGGCCACATTTTGGAGTCTTAAAGGCTTAGTACAGCCCAAAATGAAAGTTCTGACATCATTTTGTTCAGATACACTACTTTTCAGAAGTTTGGGGTTGGTAGACTTTTTGATGTTTTGAAGAAAAGTCTCTTTTGCTCACCAAAAATACAGTAAATAACTGTTCTATATGTGAATATCTGTTAAACTGTAATTTATTTCTGTGATGCGCAGCTGTATTTTCAGCATCATTACTGCAGTCTTCAGTGTCACGTGATCTTCAGAAATCATTCTAATATGCTGATTTGCTCAATAAATATTTCTGATTATTATCAATGTTAGAAACAGTTGTGCTGCTTCTTATTTTTGTAGAAAATGATTCTATGATGAACAGAAAGTTCAAAAGAACAGCATTTATTTGAAACAGAAATCTTTTGTGATATTGTAAATGTATTTACTGACACTTTTGATCAATTGAATGTGTTCAATAAAAGCATTAATTAAAAAAAAAAAAAGTTTGCCCCAAACAATTAAACAGTAGTGTATAAACACTGATTAGTGCACATACATAGAGCACATCGATTATGGTAAACACAAACTCAACCACAAGTCAATTCACCTTTATTTTAGCACTTTTAACAATACAGATTGTGTCAAAGCAACTTTCCAATAGCAAAATAGGAAATAGCGTGTCAATAATATAAAATGACAAGATTAAAAACTCAATTTTCAGTTAAAGGCATTTCATTATTGTATTCAGTGATGTCATCGTCCAGCTCAGTTCAGTTTAAATAGAAATTAAGTGTCCCCAACTGAGCAAGCCAGAGGCGACAGCGGCAAGGAACCAAAACGCCATCGGTGACAGAATGGAGAAACCTTGGGAGAAACCAGGCTTAACCAGGCTCAGGCTCAGAAAATTGATAGCAAGGGTCACAAATAATTGGCAAGTACAGTAAGTTACGTATTGTGACCCATACTCAGAATTAGTGCTCTGCATTTAAGTCATCCAAGTGCACACACACAGCAGTAAGTAGTGAACACACACACACGCACGCGCACACACACCCAGAGCAGTGGGCAGCTATTGCTCCAGCGCCCGGGGAGCAATTAGGGGTTCAGTGCCTTGCTCAAGGGCACCTTAGTCATGGTATCGAAGGTGGAGAGAGTGCTGTTCATTCACAATCCCCACCTTCAATTCCTGCTGGCACAAGAATCAAACCGGCAACTTTCAGGTTACAAGCCCAACTCCCTAACAATTAGGCCACGACTACCCCCAATGAAGTGATAACACACTGAAATTAAATAAATTTGAAGTAGAAACACTGAAATAGCCTTTTAGGTCCCACTTTATATTAGGTGGCCTTAACTACTATGTACTTGCATCAAAACATAAGTTCCATGTACTTGTTGTGTTCATATTGTATTGCAAAACACTTTTGCTGTTGAGGTGGGATATGGGTAAGGTTAGGGACAGGTTTAGTGGTATGGGTTTAAAGCTGGGTTAAGGGTGTAAGCGATGGGTCAACAGTGTAATTATAAATGTAGGTAAATTAATGTAAGTACATAGTAGTTAAGGCCACCTAATATAAAGTGGGGCCATCTTTTATTTTATGTACTCCAATAATATGTTTTTTTTGCAATTTGTTTTGTTTGCATTACACATGAAAACAAACGTCATTGATTCTTGTGTAAGCATGCACATTTGAGTTTCTGTTTACCATATTTGGTGTGCTCTATGTATGTGCGCTGATCGGTGTTTATATGTGACATGAGAGGCAATGGAGCTTTGACCTCAGTGAAATCAGAGTTCCCTTAATGTGACAAAATACTAATATCTGAACTCAAATACCATTGTAAGGAATAGTTTTTTTTTTTTCCACAGCAAACTATACTAAAATTATGTTTTTGTTTTTACATTAATAAAATTATATAGTTACTGTATATTGTGTGGGTTCATAACAAATTCACAGAGAATACTGCCCCCTGAAGCAAGCATTTGCATTTAAAATACAAATGCAAAATATACTCACATCCACATGCTAATTAGTTTGTGCAATGCATTTTTGTCTCTGACAAAGTTCTTCATCAGCAACAAGTGAGAGGGAGCGAGTGGCATTTCCTCCTCTTTTATTACGCTCTTCCTTTCTCTGAAGAGCCCTCGACAGACAGGCAGACAGACACGCGCTCTGTGCCATGTTTCGGGGTCGCAACCTCACTGTGGCAACCACACCAGGAAGTCTCAGTTAGACGCCGCAGGAAGTCTTCATTCAGCGGCCTCTCACCGCGCTGGCCATTTACATATGCAACATTTCAGCAGCGTCTCTCACACAACATGCACTGCAGCTACACAGACTATCAGAATACAAATGCCACTCAGGGCATGAGGAGGGCAGGAGGAGGCATGTGGGTAAACTGTTAATTTGCTCTCTGGGGTGAACGGAGTGGAATAACAATGCAGTTAGAACAATATTCATATACAGAGTGTGCATATGTATAATGTTTCATCAGCTGGAAGACTAAGAAGTTACTGCAACTGAAAGCACAACAACAACAAAAAAACAACTTACATATTAATTACATGCTTTTACAAAATATTATTATTATTATTATTATTATTATTGTTGTTGTTGTTGTTGATAAATAAGGTTACACTTTAAGGTGACAATGTCACAGTGTAATACATGTACAAATAAGTACTGAATAATATTAATGACATACTATCGGATTAAGATTTGGTTAAGGGTTTGTTGCTTGTAATTATGCATTATTTACTGTTATTACTGTAGTAAGCACATGCAACAAGAACACTGCAAATAAAGTGTTATCTTAAATGAGTATTTACAAAAATATTTTATGAGAGGAAGCAAATGGTTTTTCCTTCTTTATTACTACTCTCTTTCTCTTTATAAATTATTATCTATGCTGAAATCAAGGGTTATCTTAAAGTTATGTATATATATATATATATATATATATATATATATATATATATATATATATATATATATAGTCAATCCATTGTAAGTATATATATATATATATATATATATATATATATATATATATATATTAAACCTTTTCAAGCTTCAAAGTACATTAAGACATTGTAAATGTAATTCATATGAATCAAGAGATTTAATCCTGAAGAGACTCAATCACTTAATATAAAATATTTAATTATTTACTTTCCCCTTAATTTTCCCTTTTTTGCTTTTAAATCTAAACAGTTCACTGTCCAATTTAGCTAGATCTTATCTCCAGTTTTGACAATCGTGATCTTAAGCACAAGAACTTTGTCTCCAGCGGTGACTGTGGTGTACCACAAGGTTCTGTCTTGGGCCATATGTTATTTTTGGGTTTGAGTCTATTGGGTTCTTTTAATCTGATGACATACAGTTTAATCTTCCATTCAAACCCAGGCATTCCAGTGTCTGTTTAAAGGTAATCATGTCTCGTCTGTTGATGTCCCAAGGCTGAATTCTGAAATAATTGAACAATAGGCCAAAGATGCTAATTAGAAATTATACTATACATTTAAAAAAAAAAAAACTCACGAGATTGAGATTGATCAATTTGAATTTCTTGTCAATTAATTGAAGTCTTTTCTAATTGAAGTCAAGTCTTTCTTAAACAATTAATTGAAAAAAAAAATAGAAAGAAAAAAAAAACAGTTAATGAATGAATGTAAAGTCAGACAAATGTTATGCAGGAAAAAACAGTGTTAGTCAGACAGTTCTCTGGGCCTGGAGATGAAATGCTGACTTTCAGCTCACATCTCGGTGAGGTCACCCCATTGGTATCGCAAGCACAGCAGTCACGTTGTGGCACAATGCAGACAGATTGCTTATAATAACCGTTAGAGACCTTTCATTTTTCATTGTCAGCGATTTGCAGGATAATTTTGGCACCCTTTAAGGAGACAACCTTCCTATTAAGAAGATAAAAATAAACAAACTAGTTGTGAAAGCTCTATATCAGGATGAGCTAATCCTATTTACAGATCTCTGGCGTCGATACGGAACCATGCGGACATGCTTACATGTGACAATTTTTGCTATTTTTGAAAGCAAGCTACACTTAACGCCAAAAGGTTTCTGGTGCCAGAGCACCTAAGGGGATAAAACGTCACAATTAAAATCATATTACAAAGCCTGTATGAGAAGAAACACTCTGGCCAGTTCATCTAATATAGGAGCACAGTAGAGATGGCTTAAAAACTCAATTTTCTATATATATATATATATATTGCTATCACTGATCAATACTTTTACCAAGTAATTAAATGAAATGCTCCTAGGCTCTTAACATCTTACAACAGTGTTTTATCTCAACCCCAGCAGGAACACTGAACCTGAAAAAGTGGTGGCCACAGTATAACAAGACAAAACAATGACAAAATTCAGTGGATGAATGATAAACTAAAATTTAAATAAACATATTAGGAATATGTTTATAGAAATATCATTTTTAACACCACTGTATGAACAAAGAGAGCATCCCAGGAAAAGTCTGTCTTGTTTGGAATCACCTCTGATAAAATACCAATGAGGAATTAAAGACAATAAACAAATCATCACCCTTTTAATGTCATCCAAAAGTCAATATCAGCCAGCAATTAGTTTTTGTGTCTGCTACGCTTGTCTTGCTAGAGCAGCCGGTCGAGATGTGTTCATACAGACTCTCTTCCAAAACCAAAAAGAAATAAAACTGATGACTTTTTTTTTTTTTGCCTGCTATATAGGGCTACTCGCTATCTTGCATTCTTTTTATGTATCTAATATTTCTAATTTACCACCAGCCAGGAAAAATGACACATGAAGCCGTAAATTTCCTACTAATTCCAAATAATTCTGATTACATGGACGAGTAGTTTTCAATCAGAAAGATAATCTTGGTGATAGATGGTGGGATAATTGGCTGTCTCGGCGACGTAAATATTGTGTCGTTCTATTAATCTTGCCGAATGAGGTGTCAACCTGTCACTCATTCGTCAAACTGAATAAGGAAACATAAGAGATAAATAAATGCATGCAGGTCAGGATGTGCGGATGTGTGTGAGAGTCGCTCTCAGAGTGTCCGAGTGCCATTACTTGAATGCAACTAGCCAGAAATGTAAAGCTTTTATGAACTTTTGCAATTTGGTTTTACTTAAAGACACAGATTTTACATCGGAGATCAATTGGACACAGCATTAAAACTGTCAATCACACAAAAGTGACAAAAATGTCCTTATAATCAAACATGCAGGTTATTACTATTACCATGAACTGTGTAAAAAAAAAAAAAAAATCATATGGACTGAGTTTGCTTTTGTCTTCTCCAGATGTTAACTGATGGACTGGAGTGCTGTGGATTATTGTGATGTTTTTATCAGACTCTCATTCTGACGGCACCCATTCACTGCAGAGCATCCAATGCTGAGACACTGATGCAGAGACACATTTCTACAAACCTGATGAAGAAACAAACTAATCCTAATCTCGGATGACCTAAAGGGGAGCACATTTTCCTTTTTGGATGAACTGTGCCTTTATATTGCCAAATATTTTTCTTTTATTGAAATATGAGAAGTCTTTAAATACATTTAAAAACGGTAGGTCTACTTATATTGCTGTTTTAACTCTGCATTTTATTATTTGCATAGTTTTGTAAATCATCTACACAAGCAACATCCTTGCATTTTCCCGCAGTTCTGCCTGAAACACGTTTCCTCATTTGCAGATGCACAGTTAATTCACAGGAAGGTCATAAACAGGGTCTCTGTCGGGTTTGTAATGTTCACTAATCTGTGATGATCACGATAGTAGATTAAAAAATAGAGTGAATCAAGCACTGACATCTTCTTCATTTAATTTATAAAGATGATAATTAATGACCTCCTGGCAGAAGAGCACCCTATTTTAACGCGAAGACTAAAAAGCCTCCCTGCTTTTCATGGAATTCGGAATTAACTCTCAAATATCAGTAATTTAAAGGAAAAGGTCAGCCCTAATGTAGTCCCTCCCCGCTTTTTAATATCCCATAACTCTCTTTAAGATACTCACCTGGCACGGCCGTGCACTAGCTAATTGGAGGCAATTAATTAATTCGGCATCAGGTGTTGGTGAAGGCAAACAAAGCAGTGGAGACGGAGAGGCGCTCATGCCCTTCGACATCATCATTAACAACCATCAGGTGAGCGAGCGTCGCTTTGACGCGTGACAGATTACATTTTCTCTGACGACAGGCCGCAGATTTATCTGGGTTATAAAGTAAGTGCAGAGCGCAGCATTCAATCACAGCAAAGGGAAATTAGATTAACGAGCTCATGATCACAACAACTCTGAAAGAAACCAATGAGACGCCATTAAGTTCTGATGTGTGAACCGCAACATAAAAGGGTTCAAATGTGTACCTTTGTTTTTGTATTGCAAGAGTGAAACGGTTGGTGTTTTTCCAAACAGATCAGTGTTGAAACATCATTTCAGTGCATGCTTCAGGTGTCCAAACAAACAAAGATTTCACTTTCACAGAGAGAAAAGTGTAAATTCACAGCTGAAGAAACCAAAGGAACCACACATGTTGGACGTTTGAACCTGTTGTTCAGGGTCTGGACTGAGATTCAAGCCTGAATACGAGGATAATGTGAGACAGTTTGCCCCAAAACAAGATATGAGCCCAAACTCTCAAGCAGATCCTTTAGATTGATGAAAACAGTATGTTCACGTCTTGGAAGTCAGGGCATCAAACTCCCTGAATCCATGTTCTCACTCCTATATTGTGAATGATGGTGACCAGTTATTCGGTAACACTTATTATAAAGCAGTTCTTATCGTTTTTATATATATATATATATATATATATATATATATATATATATATATATATATATATAACCAAAAGTTAATTTCATTGTGTGTCTAATTTTCTCTAGTTTAACAAAATATAAATATATTTAATCCATAAAGAAAGGGGAGGGGGTGTAGGTAATTTCCAGAAATAATTCACCCCAAAAGCAACACCCGAATCAGAATCAGAATTAGCTTTATTTGCCAGGTGTGCGCAAACACACGAGGAATTTTTTGTGTTTTTTTTAAGGTGCTCCTGGTAAATACATACACACACATCTGACATGAGAACAGAAAAAAAACATTTAAATAGTAAGACTTAACAATAGATAATAATAATAATAATAATGTGTATGAATCTGGAACAGTAGATTTATGTACAGATTTGTGCATTATTTACTTTATATACAGCTGTATAAATAAACACACTGACATTATCAGCCTTGTGTTGTTTTTAGTCACTGTGTGGAAAAGAGCTGCATTAACATTCTTCAGAATATCTCTTTTTGGTCCTTAATTACATGACAGGTCAGTAAGATTTTTTTTGAAAGAAATGAATAATCATTAAATTGATCAAAAGTGACAGTAAAGGCATTAATGTTACAACAGATTTCTATTTCAAATAAATGTTTGTATGAGCTTTCTATTCATCTGTGAATCCTGAAGAATAGAAAGTATGGCCGTTTCCACAAAAATATTGGGCAGCTCAACATTGATAATAATCAGAAATGTTTCTTAAGCAGCAAATCAGCATATTATTATGATTTCTGAAGATTATATGACACTGAAGACTGCAGTAATGATGCTGAAAATACAGCTGCGCATCACAGAAATAAATTACAGTTTAACAGATATTCACATAGAAAACAGCTGTTTTCAATTGTAATAATATTTTACTGTATTTTTCCTAAAATAAAAGCAGCCATGGTGAGCGGAAGAGACGTCTTTCAAAAACATTATTTTTTTCCAGCCCCAAACTTTTGACCAGTAGTGTACATTCAATGAGTATTAAGCACTTTTTGCAAACAGTGTCTAAACACATTTTTTTTCTTTAAAGCGTCTGTGAAAGCTGTGACCTTAGGAAGTCAAATGAAATATTGTATGTGTGGAGTTTTTTTATCCAATACATTTACACTGATGTATCCACTGAAACAATAAGTCATTTAAATGTAATTGGATTGCAGATGTGGCCTAAGCTTTGT
Source organism: Acrossocheilus fasciatus (assembly GCA_036784905.1). Taxonomy (NCBI): domain Eukaryota; kingdom Metazoa; phylum Chordata; class Actinopteri; order Cypriniformes; family Cyprinidae; genus Acrossocheilus; species Acrossocheilus fasciatus. Next base: position 30,485,716 of record CM071954.1, on the reverse strand, counting down.
TCTGAGTTATTAATTATATTTGCCATAAATAAAGGAAATAACTATTTGACTGTTTGACAAATGCAGTGCAGAGGTTATGTACTTGTCTTCTTGCGATGCTGACCTGAACTGACCTGAACTGAATGTACTGGTTTGATTCAGAAACCGCTTTTATTTCTCTCATACGGCGCATTCATCAGACCTCTGAGGCGTCTAGACTCACATTACCAGCAAACTCAATATGACAGGTCAGAACACAAGAGCTGTAACAGCGCTGGTCGTCTTCAGACACACCTGTTCCTGTGTGCACCCGATCCGATGTTTGAAGTGACGATCCTGATGATCAGACGCTCAAACGCGCTCTGATTATCGCCTCCTGCTCGGCCTGTGGAGATGCGGCAGTGTCCCGTCTTCCGCTGGTCTCCGGGAGCTTTCAGCAGCTGTGCCTCTGTCACGGGGTTTCACGTTTCCAGGGCCCACACTGTCCTCCACTGTGCTGCCCGTGGGTCTGTCTGAATGGGGCTTTTGACGGGCAGAGCCGCGTCTCTCAACGGCCCCGGCCCGGCCCAGAACAGAGGAGCGCGGGTCACGGCTCACACACCTGGCAGGTACAGCTCACCACGTGCCACCAGCCCAAACAAAAGCCGCTCTGTACTGACGGTTATTGCGAATTATACCATCCGCTCCACTCTCTGCATTCATAAAGAAGAGGAAGATGAAGATGAAAGAGAGAGAGCGTCATGCACATACACACTCTTAAAAATAAAGGTGCTTCACGATGCCATAGAAGAACCTTTTTGTCTAAATGGTTCCATAAAGAACCTTTACATCTGAAGAACCTTTCTGTTTCACAAAAGCTTCTAAACTAAAATAGTATATCAGTGATACTAAAACAACACTTCACAAAACCATCACATTCAATTTTGATTTCAAATGACAACAATAGCCCTGTTCCAAATTTCACACATCTTTCTATGCTGTTTCTAATTGTTAATTTATGTGCTATTGTCAAGTAGAAGTGTGCTTAACTGTATTGATGTGCATTTGTAGTGTACTTCAAATCTTAACTCTGTTTAACAAACTGTAGTTGCAGATAATATATTAATAAATATATATAATAAAATAAAAGTGTACTTAAAGTTAATTCAGTTTTTCAATACATTTATGCGCTTTGTAACTTCAAATGAAAAAGTTTCACTTTAAAGTACACTTAAAAAAAATGAATAATCCTTTGTTGTGCTTTGCAGTAAACTTATTTTGTTGACTAACACTAAAGCACACGTAAAGTACTTGATTATACACTGATAACTACAGAAAAACAAATATAATTTCCACATTAAATAATTTAGTTCAGGCAAGAATTTAAATAAAAGAGTACATTCAATATTAGTACTCAATTTAAGCTTGTAGAATTTAAAGTTTGAACTTATAAGTATATTTGGTCACACTTTATATTAGGTGGCCTTAACTACTATGTACTTACATCAAAAAATAAGTACAATGTACTTATTGTGTTCATACTGTATTGCAAAACACTTCTGTTGCTATTGAGGGGGGATACGGGTAAGGTTAGGGACAGGTTTGGTGGTATGGGTTGGTTTAAGGGTGGGTTAAGGTGTAAGGGATGGGTCAACAGTGTAATTATAAATGTAATTACAGAAATTAATTACAGATGTAACTACATATAGGTATTTTTAAAAATATAAGTACAATGTAAAAACATGTATGTACACAATAAGTGCATTTTACCAAATGATTAATTTAAATATAAGTACATCGTAGTTAAGGCCACCTAATATAAAGTGGGACCGAAACTTGTCATTAATTTAAATATATTTGTAATTACATATTTATAATGAGAAAGTTGGAATTTACTACATTTAAATTACATTAACTCATAATATTGAATAACATGCTGCAGTTAAAACTACACTGAAAAAAATAAGAAGTTAAATTTACTTAATTTTTACAAGTTTTTGCACGCATATTTTTTGCAAGTAAATTTAAACACGGAATTAAGTCAAATCTACTTAACTAAGTTATCCGAAATTAGTAACAGAAATAAGTCAATTTAACGCAGCCAGGTAGAGTTTGATGAGTAATTTCTACTTAATTATTTTAAGTTTACCCTACAATACTCAAGTACATTTCACTCAGTTATGGTTTGTAAACTTTACTCAAATAAACAAACAAACAAAAAATGCCTATAAAGCATGTGGTTAAGTTACAAGCATGTATGTAAGCAAGTAGACACCTCATTATTATTTTAAAGGTAATACGTTGACTCAGTATAGACAGATATCTGAATGAACACAGAGACCTGAATACTTGGCACATGATACACAATGATGGTGACGATCAGTGAATAGTGTTTGAGTATGAACGGATCATTTTGAGTAAATAATGAACTCCAGATGTCACAAAACAATAAGTTACATAACCTAGCAACAAAATCAACCACAAAACAGTGTAAATACATCTCGAAAACAGCAAAAAACTAATTACCTTCTTAATTATTCATGCCCAAATGCATGATGGGAACAACGGGATCATGACATTGATATTTACTTAAACAATCTTTGTAAAAAAATAACAAACAATTTTTAATAAAATATACGGTCCCACTTTATATTAGGTGGCCTTAACTACATGTACTTACATTTGAATTAATCATTTGGTACAATGCACTTATTGTGTACATACATGTTTTTACATTGTACTTATGTTTTTAAAAATACCTATATGTAGTTACATCTGTAATTAATTTCTGTAATTACATTTATAATTACACTGTTGACCCATCCCTTACACCTTAACCCACCCTTAAACCGACCCAGACCACCAAACCTGTCCCTAACCTTACCTGTATCACACCTGAATAGCAGCAAATGGGTTTTGTAATACAGTATGAACACAATAAGAACATTGTACTTATTTTTTGATGTAAGTACATAGTAGTTAAGGTCACCTAATATAAAGTGTGACCAAATAATAGTTACATCTCGAATATATCTTAATAGAAAAATCTTGATACTGAAAATGTTTTTGCATTTTCATGAGTCATGTTTTGTCCTAAGGAAAATTAACCATGGTATCATTAGGCCTATGGTAAAAGTATAATAATCATGTTTTTTTTTTTTTTTTTTTTTTTTTTTTTTTTGGCAGATTTATTACCATTTGTATGACCAGAAATTAACAACAAATACCATGGAATCTGGTTTGGTTGGTAAAAACCATTGTTAATTTATGGTTACCATGGTGTAACATTTACATTTAGTCATTTAGCAGATGCTTTTATCTAAAGCGACTTACAATTGAGGACAATGGAAGCAATCAAAATCAACAAAAGAGCAATAATATGCAAGTGCTATAACAAGTCTCAGTTCGCTTAACGCAGTACACATAGCAAGGTTTGTTTTTTTGTTTTTTATTATATAATAAATAAAAAGAAAACAGATATAATAGAAAAAGATTAGAAAAGCTTTTTTGTTTGTTTGTTTGTTTGTTTTTAAAGAACAGAATTAGAATAGAGTCTGCTAGTGTCAGAGGGTCAAATAAAGATGAAAGAGATTTCCATGGTTTTTAGCCAATTCTTGAAGATGGCTGCTCGGACTGAGTTGGGCAGGTCATTCCATTGGGAGCAAACAGTTAATGAAAAAGTCTGTGATTTTGTGCCTCTTTGGGATGAACAATAAAGCGACGTTCACTTCCAGAATGCAAGGTTCTAGAGGCACATAAGTCTGAAGTAATGAATTTAGGTAAAGGGGTGAAGAGCCGGTGGTGGTTTTGTAGGCAAACATTACTGCCTTTAATTTTATGCGAGCAGCTATTGGTAGCCAGTGCAAATTGATAAACAGAGGTGTGACGTGCATTCTTTTTGGCTCATTAAAAATTAATCTTGCTGCCGTGTTCTGGATTACTTGTAAAGGTTTGATAGGACTGGCTGGAAGAGCCAAGAGAGCACTGCAATAGTCCAGCCTGGACAAAAAAAGAGCTTTAACAAGGAGTTGTGTTGAATGTTTTTTTTTAAATATTGATAAATCATGACCCCTTTCTAAAATCAAACCGTTCTCATATTCTTGACTGTGTGATGTCACAAAGGCCAAGGCCCCTCCCACGATTGTTGATTGACACTGGTATTTTACCTTAGACCCGCCCTGAGTGAGCTGTCATCAGTCCACCACTGTTTCCACACCAGAGCAGGTGTGGACCAGAATGACTCCTAAGTGATTGCGGTCTTTTGTTGTTGGATGTAATAATAAACAAAGCAGTCCTCATTTACTACTGACATCTGAGCCGCTGAAGACACAGTGAATTATGTTTGTTTTTGAAGAGAATACATCCTCCGATCTACCTTCAGAAGAAGTGAGTATAAGTTTCCTTATGAATCTTTGCAAATTGCCTTTCCTAATAATGTGCTAGTTAGCAAGTTTCACGATGAATGCGGTTAAAGTTCATAGTCTCTCAGAGAACTGCTCGTCACCCCATGGAAGAGAGGGGCGGGGTCAGCAGACCTCATTAGCATTTAAAGGGACATGCACCGAAATGGCTCGCTGTGAACCGAGGTGATTTTGACAGGGTAAAAAGAGTGTTGTTTTACACTACCATTGAGAAATTTTAACCAAAGTATGTTCTAGACTTTTCATTAAGACCCTAAAGAATCATATTAACTTTTGGAAAATGGGCACCCAATGACCCCTTTAAAATGATGAATATTTGGTGAATATTTGTCTGCTAAATTCCTAATGGTACTTATGTCCTTTAATTAATTAATGTAATTTTGCAGTAATTGACTGCTACTGCTAATATTTTCTAGCAGTTTAATGCTTAACTAAGTAAACAAAAACACAGATGTAACTGACCTGTGCAGGACAGTTTATCCTCTCTGCTCTACCTGGGCACTTCCACTTCATTCTCCAATCTCGCATCTTTTTGGTGGAGTGGCAGAGCGTACACGAGACGAATCACGATGCCAGTCAAGACTTACCGATTCATGATTTATAAGAGTTTTATTACTGAATTGCAAATTTGGAAATAATCACTTTAGTACATTCGGCAGGAAACAAAAACAACAACAATATATATATTTTTAAATGTAGGGCAGCGGGCCAAATTGGCTCCCAGGCCACCGCAAATTCTCCCTGTGCTCCTGATGGCCAGTCCGCCCCTGATAGAAGTAATTATGAAATTACATATAAACTACTGAAGTTCTACTTGAGTGCTTCAAAACGCTCTGTTCAGCTCATTTCATTAACTATAAAATACTTTTAATGTAATTTATTTTTGATTAACATGCAGTTAATCTTCAGAAAGCATTACATTCAGTTCACACTTATGTATATTATTTCCATAATAAATATGCTTTTTAAAAGTGCGCTAAAGTGTACTTCTTTTTCAAGCACATGTACCCTTATAATGTTGTCTAGTTAGGGAGCACATCAGGTTTTGGACACACTCCCGCAGCCTGTTGGTCTCCTCCATGCTCAACTGCAGTTCAAAGCCTGATGAGTGAATTATCTGTGACAGGAAGTGCATGTCAGCTTGTCAGTGCGGTGGGCGGCATAACCGCAGCTTAAAGAGGCCTTTGCTTCTAATCCACATGAAGAGAGATTGATAGAGAGCAGGAGAGACTCACTCACTCCAGGCTTTTATTCCTCTCTCTCTATATCCTTCAGCCTGTATCAGAGACGGGAATGAGTGTTGCGGATAAAAGCCGTGTCCCTTTCCTGACCAGGTCATGACGGGCCACACAGAGATCACAGTCAGACGTCCTAACCTGCAGTTCCATCATTATTTACTCCCCTCATGCTGCTCCAAATTTACATGTTGATATTTTCTGCAAAAACAAAAAGGGTATTTCCAACAAATTTCCATGCAACAGTTTTTCCATAAAACTACAGTTTAGTAGTAACCATGACTGTCAAACTTGAGAAAGAAGAAAAAACATGTAAGCCTTGGAAAAATTATAAGAAAATCCTATGCAGAAATTGCAGCTGGACTTTAAGTGGATTTTAAATTATAGTCGTTGATCTAAGTGATTTATACGATGGCCCAGTAGTGCACAACACAATGCAATTAAAAAAGCAAACATAAGCTCACAACACAACACAACGAAAAAACAAAACAAATAAAGTGTAGCATTAGTTCTGGCAGGGCACGTTAGTCAAGCTCGCATCGGCTGACTCTCAGCTGATCCCCATCTACCTATAGGGATACGACACCTATCTAAGCATCCATATATAAGGTCCCTCAGTTTATCAGCAGTTTTCGCATTGCTCAATAGCTAATTACCCTCCTCCATCCCCAACTCCTCCTCTGTCAGTCAGGATTCAGCCTTCTGATTCTCCTTTGAAGAGAATTCTAAAATGTGTGCATAAAATTACTGAACTTTAACGATATCTGCAATACTATTTGTTGGTTCTGTTCTGTTTACCCTGGTGGGTTATCGCTGCTCGAGTTCTTGCCCAGAACAGAACCATACCGCCAATCCAAACTATATGCTACTTGTCAGTCATCTTTGACGATAGTGGTCCTGACAGAAATAAGCTCACAACACAACAAAATTAAGCGACAACACAACGGAAATGGGTTGCGTTTTTTTGGGGCTACATTTATAATGTACTCCGGCCACCTAAAGTAAAGATAGATCCTTATACTAATGTGTATAATACATGGAATATATACCTGAATATATGGCAACTCAAGAACGGAGAGACGGATGTCACAAACTATTACATGAAATGAGTTTCACCCACAGCATAAGATGTTAAGGCTTTTACACAGCAGAAATACACACGACAACAGTCAAAGCATGCATGTCTCTTAAAAGGCTGCATGTTCCGCGTGTCTCTGTGTATATGAATAGCACAGTTTTTTCTACTACACAAACTCAAATACACGTGAAGCTCACTTTATCAACTGTATTATCTCCAGAGGCAAAACATATCAAAACATTCAGTAAAAACTGACTGTTCGTTTAAAAATCGATTACACATATTAAGATCAATCTTCTGGTGTCTCGAGGAAGTACCGGTGTTTCAATGCCAACACTGCTCCCAAGTGGTCAGGAGCCTTTCCATTGTGAGCTTATGTTTGCTTTTTAAATTTTGTTGTGTTGTGAGCTTATGTTTGCTTTTTAATTGTGTTTTGTTGTGAACTACTGGGCCACCGTAGATTCAGGAACCAGAACAAACATAATTCTTAAGAATAAGAATAAGAATAAGAATAAGAATAAGAATAAGAATAAGAATAAGAATAAGAATAAGAATAATTGTACAAATACAGAAATATATTGCTGTTGTAAAATTATTATAGTATAACATAAACATGAATATTTGATCATTCTAATAATAATCTATATTACAATACTAATATGTGCTATGTGTGTGTCTCCTGCCTGCCTTGGATTACCCTTGTTTTGGATGAAGACTGTTACTCGTTGCTCTCCTTTGTCTTCGCATTCCTCGCCTCCTCACAGTAGCACCGTGACAGAAGACCAGAACTTTACAAGCGTTAAGTGGCACTCCTTCTCCCCATTTTATTTCCATTTTCTGAAAGCTTACAATTAAATTTCATATTTGAAATCACCAAATCTGATGACAAATGTATCATAAATGTTGTTTCTTTTGCTCAAATAGCCTTATAAAAAGCTTATTTTTCAGGCTAGATCAGCCAGTGTGCATGCGCAGTCCTGAGCGCACGTCTCAAAATGCTGACTGTTTCTATAGAAACCGGGACTTCTAACGGCAGCTGCAGTGACACGTTGACTTTACCGATTAGTGATTGGCTCTTTCATTCAGGCGGGGCTTCCTGCGATTGAGCGGCCATATTGAGCGTTGCATTTTTCCCCGTTCAAAACTATATGAGTGGCATGTCTTGGGTATTCTATAGTCTTTGTTTATCCTTTGCTGAAACTTCTGCGTCTTCATGAAGAGCGCAGGTCATGGTTGCTGAACGTGTTTAGAACAACGACAACCCAGGGTTAAGCACAGTGTGAAAAGCCCTAATATGTGCTATGTGTCTCCTGCCTGCCTTGGATTACCCTTATTTTGGATGAATAAAGACTGTTACTCGTTACTCTCCTTTGTCTTCGTGTTCCTCACCTCCTCACAGTAGCACCGTGACACCGTGACACATGTTCAAACCCTTGAGTGTTTAACATTTCTAATGCTCAAGCTTTTATTTTGGCAGAATGCTGGGAAAATATATTAAATATTTGTCCATATTATGGACATTATGCAAATGTGTAAATAACATAAACCTAGCAGTCTCCCAAATGCACATTAAACTCGCAATGCATGCAGAGATGATGTTCACTGCATTCACTGTGAATCAAGATGCTCTGAAAACACAGGATCATGAGCTGCACGTATCTAAATGAACACAGTGCTGTGCTTCACTGAAACACTCAGTGCATCCGACTCTATCAGTAATTTCATTGAAGTCCCCTAGTTTGCTCTTAAACACTGACAAAATTCACATTTCGAAGCTAAAAGTATTCAAAACTTGCATTCTGTCACTTCCGCCAATACGGATCAACGATTTTTATTATTTTTATTATTCTCCATTTCAGCTTCTCATAACATTTGCTGACCAATCAAACTTTCACTTGGATCTGAAACATCCTGCCCCTTACACTAAAACCTCCACAGTGTGCACACAGTGTGACCACCAAATGCATCCAGTCTGAATTCTACACAGCGCTGTAGAAGCAGGTGTTGATCTTCTTCTGTGGAGGCGGTGCTTATCCACACTATTACATAATAGAGTAGAACATTCCACAAGCTGTCGTTTTGACAGACTGCCTTCAGTACAAGCTGTTTTTAGATTAACAACAAAGTTTTGAGTTCTGAAAATTACAGGATGTTTTTATAGTACAATGACCTCTTATGTTATAAGATCAAGGGAATTTTGGTTTCTCAGTTCATGTTAAATGAAAATATTTTATATGATAATTGGAAAAAAAAAACTTGATGGCAAACAATTGCCAAAAAACAAAAAAAACAACAATGTTTTTAATACATTTGTTTTAATAGATTAACAAGAGGGATTGTGTTCTTAGGCACAGTGCAAGCAGATCCTTAGACAGTGATGTACTATAAAGCACTGATCATAACAGTGTAACATGTCTCAGAAATCGTCTCAAATCGTCCCCGAGCCCTTTGTGGTTCAGTGTTGAGCTCCAACCACAGACTGATCTCCATCAGCCTTCAGTATCATCTCTGACACGCAAGGTCACCCACCAATGAGTCTCCATTCTCCAATTAACGGCGCTGATAGACAGTGCTAATTGGCAGGATTTATGGGGCTCTTTTATTGGGCTTTATGAGAGAGGCAAGTGGAGGACATTAGCATTTATGGGCCGTGGTGTCCACGCTGGGAACATAGAGCTGCATGACTGCAAGAGAGAGAGAGAGAGTCAGGATGTGTTGTAGCATTCAAAAACAAGAACGGAGCAGAACGACTCACCTCAAGACACATCTCTCAAAGTCAAACGGTTTCAACTCGACAAACACTGATGCAGCAAGATGCTGAAAAACAGTGAGATTTAGAGAGAGAATGTTAAAGGTCCCATGGCATGAAAATTTCACTTCATGAGGTTTTTTTAACATTAATATGAGTTCCCCTAGCCTGCCTATGGTCCCCCAGTGGCTAGAAATGGCGATAGGTGTAAACCGAGCCCTGGGTCTCCTGCTTCGCCTTTGAGAAAATGCAAGCTCAGATGCCCAATCTGGAATCTTCCGTTTATGTCATCAAACGGGAAATGTTACCTCCCCTTTCTCTGCTTTGCCCGCCCATGAGAAAATGAGCTACTACCGTGCGAGGCGAGCGCAATATTTTTTTTTTCCTCGAGAGACATCATGGCTTACAAACGAGCGAAGCATGGCAGTTGCTCAGTGTTTGGATGTACAAATGAACACCAAAGTATTTTTTTAGTTCCTTCATCCGAGCCTATGGCTAGCATTAGCTACATGATAATAACTGTAACAGCATACATAAACAAACCAACTAATGTACCGTATCCAGACACAATATTTTAAACTAACCATTCGGAGACGTCCTGCTGTAGCCGCTGAGTTGCAACTTCTTCATCCGGTGCTTCTCCATCCAGATCAGATTCTGAGTCAAACTGAAAAGCTTGAACGACTGCGTGTCTACGAGCCATTGCGATACATCCACTGTCAACATTAGCGCATGGTAGCGCAAGCTGGTTAAGGCCACACACCCACCCTCCACCTTGCCCCGCCTCTCTGCCCCTCATTAGCATTTAAAGCTACAGACACAGAAATGGCGCGTCTAAGGAAAGCTCATTGTGGGACTGGCTCGTAGTGGCTGAAATTCTGCACCAAAGCTTAAATCATTAAAAAATGGAAAAAAAGGATGAAACGATCCTTATATAAATGTAAATGATTGTTGATTTTAAATACATTTGATTAATTTGTTATTAAATAAGCACTATTTTTAGTTTTGGTTTACAGTTCAAATAAAAACTTTCATTTAAGTTTTGTTTTCAGGAAAAAAAAAATATATTCAGTGCATCACTAAATTGAATATTTGTGATTTATACAGAATGTTGCTTGAAAAAAAAGCCGACAACACACAAGTATGAACAGCAGAGATGATTAAATAACTGTTTAAAACTTTCATATCATTTTTTTTTTATTTTTTTGATAAACAAGTGCATCACTAAATGGATTATATGTGATGTATAAGTTGCTTGAAAAAAAAGATTTGAAAAATGAATCAGAAATCACAGCTTTTCTCTGTGATAAATTAACAGCTTGTGTGAGTTTTTGCAAATGTGTTATTTTTTGTTTATTTGTTTTTTATTCCTGGTTCATCAGTACCTAGTTATAGTTATGTGTGTTATTATTATGTGCATCTTAAAGAAACAGTTCACTCAAATTTTCATTTTTGTGTAAACCACTCCTTTAATGTCTTAGAGTTATTGACTTAGTTGTCATGAACGGCTTTAAACTGTTGCATACATTAGTGTGTTCTCGACAGACCGCCTCACATCCAGTTTACGTTGAGTTTGACCATGCCTGGAGGTTTTAAGGCTCAAGGAAAATGGCGTTTTAAAAATGAAATGTCTAACCTCTGATCGCACCTCATCCCACAGTTGTTGGTGTAGTTCTACACACATATAAAGAGCGGCCGCTGGCTGAAGGTTGATATGAATCTGCTGGCGGTTTATTAGACGGGGCAGTGAGCTGTGACTGACGGTATTGTCCACAGATGGACTGAAGTCCACGGCACACGGGACCCTGCGCGGCCTCGCTGACAATACAATCAATAACCACGCGCTTATTACATGACCTCCCTCTCTCCCGGAGCGCTCCAGTGCCTCTCTTCCTCTGCTTACGCTTCTCCTTCTTCTTTTTAAACCCCTTTTATTTCTCCTGTAACCTGATTGCTCTCCAAATCTTGAATGTCTTGTCTCTGTTTGTCTCTTAGGCCAGAGTCATACTCGCATGCAAACTAAAATGCTTTTTAAATTTAGAGTTTGCCTAGTTAGCATGGGTTAGTTAGGCCATGCTGGCAGATGCCATGACTGCACAACTGTGTGGGCAATCATCATCTCTGCCATTCAGAAATCACAGTTTCTCCTGAACCTGAGCCAACAGAGTACTGTTCTCCATAACTGACATCTATTATGCTTAGACTCTATTAAGCTTTTTGCACTACAAAAAAAAAAAAAAAATCAGACCTCTAGATAACTAGCCAATCAGAAACAGTGTCTGCCTTCCAATCATTTTGCACATCCATGATTGGCTGGTGTGTCTTTGAAGGCGGGGTTTTAGAGAGATGGTGTATCAATTGCAATTAATGAAATGTCTAAACAGTTTTGTTCTTATAACCTTTAATAGTGTTTGTGTCAAATTTCTCTTCTGATAGACTGTGAGTTTAAAGGAATACTCTGGGTTAAATTAGTGTAAGACTCACCAACCTTATCTGTAAATTAAATGTATATCCAATGCTTTAACCTTTTAAAACCTGGTAACTTTTGATACACACGTCGACATTATTATTAAAGACATGACATAACTATCTGTAAAACACTTTTTTGGAGCAAACTTTAAATTTATGTTGATGTCACAACTACATTCATATATACTGCTTGTATGACTCACTGCAAACCACAATATCAGTTTAACACTGTAAATCAAAATGATTTTCTGTGCTACAGATGCTGTCTGTAGACCATAAGTCATATTTACCAGGAATATTCCTGTAACGAGGCTGATTGGCAGATTTCTGGCGGCTCGTTTGGAAGCGCATGAGCTCTCGTCTGCGGTCGGGGGCTTCAGGGTCCGGGTCGCCGCTACAGCACAAGCGATTACACAGGAGCAGTCAGCCAAAACACAAAAATCAATAAACAATCTCAACGTTTTGGTGGGTTCCGTGTCTGACCTAATAAATGTCTCTATTCACTGTTATGACTTCATTTCACTTTAACGTCTTCTTCATGTGCATCTCACACCAATCAATTAGAGAGTGGACTGAACTCGAGACATCTCACAGGGGCCTAATCCTGTTTTTTCACTTGATCACACTGTCGAGGCTTCTCAGCTTTAGCGCCATTTTCAAATGCGTGGACACACACACACACACACACGTCTGGTTTGCTATCCTTGTGGGGACTCTCCATAGGTGTAATGGTTTTTATACTGTACTTACTGTATGTGCTATTGTCCTACACCAACCCTACACCTAAACCTACCCCTTACGGGACACTTTCTGCATTTTTACTTTCTCAAAAAAACTCACTCTGTATGATTTTTAAGCTTGTTTCCTCATGGGGACCTAAAAAATGTCCCCATAAGGTCAACATTTACTGGTTTTACTATCCTTGTGGGGACATTTGGTCCCCTCAATGTAGCATAAACAAGGACACACACACACACACACACACACACACACACACACACACACACACAGACAGACAGACAGCTATTACCCAAAATCCAAACTTGTATATATATATATATATATATATATATATATATATATATATATATATATATATATATATATATAATCTGAAAAGGGTTAATTAAATGTAACAATTAATGTAAAAATTTATCAGATTTAATTGGAAAATTCGTAACATTTTTACCAAACCTTGAAACTTGACTTAAACAACTAAGAAGACTAAAAATCACTTATCAGTTTTAGCGAGTGAAGAACAAATTTATTCTCACATGTGTTATGTATCAGGTACATTATCATCTCTGACAGAAAGCATGCTGAAGCCACTCAAGCCATCATTTTCTCCTTCTTCTCAGAAAGAGATAACTTAGTCAAAACTTTCGGTAGTGTAGGTTTCTCTAGGTAACGTGTATATTTTCTGAATCTCTGCTGCTCGTAAATACTACTGTATATTGTGCATGTTATTTTTTGACAGACATCATTGTTGTGATATTCAAATGATGTGGATTTGAAAACAATCCGACCCGGCCCTGGATAAGCGGAAGAAGATGGATGGATGGATCAAAAGGTAATAATAATTTATTTAATAATAATAAATTATTTAATTTTATTTAATAATAATAATAAGTTTTTTGACAGATGTGATAATGTGCATGTTAGGGGTGAAATGTTAAATTTTGGGGTATTATAAAACATGCTAAAGAATTCAAGTTAATTCAAAATGCTTATTATATAGTTCAATATACTTATTTTATTAAATGAAATATATGTCATGGCATAAAAAAAATGATATGTTACCATGAACAAAAATCAACCGGTTACATAAAAACTGGACTCGATTAAGAGCTGTTTGTGTGCAAAATGGAGCTGCACGATTCTGGATAAAATAAGACTTTAATTATGTGTGTATGTATGGATGTATGGATGGATGGATGTATTGATGTACTGATGTATTTATTTATTTATTTATTTTTAATGGAGGTTGTAGTTCTCACAATTCTGAAGAAAACATTTTAGACAACTAAACAAAATCTCATGGAATTTATGAATGGAATGATTCAATGATTCACTCAAGATTTACTTGTTTCATTACTGGATGATTCAGTGTTTTTGAATGAATCTTTTGAATGAACGATTCAAAGACAAATGCATTTTTTAACAGCCCTTTTTGCCACCTAAAAAAAAAGATGCGCACACAGGAATTGATAGGTGGACTTGAAATTTTTGTTTTACAACAATTATCCGATTCCTGACCTTAAATATCCAATTCTGGAATTGGAATTGATTTTCAATTCCCAACCCTACTCTTCAGTCATTTTATGTTTTTGTAACCCTCTCTCAGGTTTGTGTAACCGATAACTAGTGGAATTAGCTATAAATTGGATTTGGTTAATATCAGAGACTCTAGGTACGACTATGGAGCCTGAAATATTAAAAGGTCAGCAGAGAACAGATAACACAAAACAGGTAAGTTTGAGAAATGTATTATACAAAATTAAAGACAATTACATACATTCCCTGCCTACCTAAGCCGGCTTCCTGAGTGCACAAGCGCACAATAAAACCCCAAAATAAACAAACTCAAACAAAGAAAGAGTCCATGAAAGTTCTTGGTGTGTGTGAGTGGTTTTCTTGGTTTTTCTTCTACGTTCTTTTCACTACCCGGGTAGGTTTATGTGTGTTCTTATCTGTTTTTTAAATGGAGGCACGGGATGATGATGGTTCCAAAGATGCCACGGCTGGCCACACCAGGCTCTTGGTCCGTTCTCTGACTTCTGCGGTTGGCTCGCCACTGACCACCAGGGTCAGATTCAGATGATCTATCCCTCTCTTAAAACCAATCGGAGGTATCTTGAGGAGCTCGCAGTGTCAATGCAGCTTAAAAGTTTTCCATAGTTGTTCTCTCAAAGCTTTCAACCAGTCCTTGATGCTTTCTAGCAGCGTCTTCACCGGAGGAAAGGTGGTTTTTTTTTTTTTTTTTATTCTTATTTAGAACATTTCCTGGGGTGTATGCGCCACCCTCAGGCAGAGTAGAGAATTGCACTCCAGTACCCATATGTGGGTTACATTTTGGTTTTGTAGATTTTTTTACTTCATCGGAATGGTATGAAACTTGGTAAAGGTTTTGGCATTTGCTATGTGAACAAACAAACACATCATGGACATGATTAAAATTTTTAAAATGGTCCTAAAATAAATAATTATCCGTTTCTATAGCGACAGTCAACAAAATTAACCCAGACTGCGTAAAAATGTTACTGACAGCTGTAAAACACATAGAAGAACAACCCGCTGGATCTTGCCTAGGAAAAGGCGATGCCTCTGGTGGAATGGGCTCTGACTCCAATGGGTCACTGCAAGCCCAAGGAGGAGTATGCTAGGGTGATAGCATCTACTAACCACCTGGAAATACTTTGCTTCGTAACTGGGTGACCTTTAGCGCAGTTACAGATGCTGACAAAAAGCTGTTCTGATCTCCTGTATGAGGCAGAATGCTCAATGTATACCCTCAGGGCCCTGATGGGGCAGAGCAGGAACAATTCCTGGTCATCCGTCGAAGGGGAAAGAGCGGAAAGCGCTATGACCTGGGCTCTGATCGGAGTGGAGAGCACCTTAGATACATAACTCAGCCTTGGTTTCAGGACAACCTTGGAGTCGTTAGGCCCGAATTCCAGGCAAGCAGGGTTGATGGTAAGGGCCTGTAGGTCTCCTACTCGCTTAACCGACGGCAGCGCTAACAGCAGGGCAGTTTTAAACGAGAGTGTTTAAGATACACTCTGGGAGGCCAAAATGCTCCCGTTGAGCAGCCACACATTCAGGGCCCATAACTCGGGCTGTGGATGCCACAGCATGCCATTCGCTTGAGAGAGGAGGTCCCGTCTCAAAGGAATGGGCCATGGGGCTGCTTCGAGCAGCTGGAATAACTCCAACACCCACGGCTGGTTCCTCCAGAAGGGGGCTATTAGAAGAAGCTTGTGCCGTTGTTCCCTGACTCGTCTGACTACCTGCGGTAGCAGAGCGATTGGAGGGAACGCATAGAGCAGGAGGCTGGGCCACTCGTGGGCCAGGGCATCCGTGCTCTTCGTGAAAAAGATTGGGCAATGAGAGCTGTCTTTGGAGGCAAAGAGGTCTACTCGAGCTTTGCCAAAATTGAGCATCCAATCTTCTGAGGAGACGTTGTTCCTCGACAACATGTCTGCTCCTTGGTTAATTTTGCCCGGCACATGCTTCGCCTTCAGTGAGCGCAGATTGGTCTGAGCCCAAGCAAGAAGGTCGCTCGCCAGCAGGCAGAGGCGCTTCGAGATGAGGCCGCCCTGGTGATTTATGTATGACACCACGGACCTGCTGTCTGAGCGTATTAGCACATGGTGTCCCCCTATGTCCGGTAGGAAGAATTGACAGGCACGGCACACTGCTAGCATCTCTAGGCAGTTGATGTGCAGACCCGTCTCTTCTTCGGACTAAAGACCGAAGGTCGGTTTGCCTTCGTACAGCGCTCCCCAACCCTTGTTGGAAGCGTCTGTCGTGACAACCTTCCTTCTGTGCGCCGTGTCTAAGATCACACCCTGCTTCAGCCAGAGGGGGTCCCTCCAATGGGCAAGGGCTGATACACAGGCCCGAGTCACCGTTATGCCATGGATGGAACTCTCTGCTTCAGCCAGAACCGGATGGGTCGCATGTGAAGCAGGCTCAACTGAAGTACTGGCGAAGCTGCTGCCATAAGGCCCAGCATTTTCTGGAAGGCCTTGATTGGGTGAGCAGTCCCTTCCTTGAAGGAGTCCGCGTGGCGTTGAATCATCATGGCTCATTCCGATGAGACAGTTGCTGTCATCTGCACTGAGTTGATAACTGTCCCCAGGAATGATACTCGTTGGCTGGGTAACAGTACGCTCTTGGCAAAGTTGACCCTGAGCCCCCCAGGCAATCTAAGTGGCTGAGGAGGAGGGTCTTGTGCGATGTTGAAACTGCCTCTGACTGGGCCAGAATGAGCCAGTCGTCGAGGTAGTTGAGGATACGGATTCCCATCTGTCTCAGAGGGGAGAGAGCCGCATCCATGCATCACGTAAAAGTGTGGGGAGCCAGAGACAGCCCAAACGGAAGGACCTTGTATTGATATGCCACCCCCTCGAATGCGAATCTCAAGAATCGTCTGTGATGGGGGGCTACCTGGATGTGAAAGTATGCATCTTTCAGGTTCAGTGACATGAACCAGTCCCCTGGGCATATTTGCAAGATGATCTTCTTCAGTGTGATCATCCTGAATGACCTTTTTACCAGGGCGTGATTCAGGATGTCTGAGATCTAGAGGCCGCCGTCTTTTGGGAATGAGGAAGTAGCGGCTGTAGAAGCCTGACTTGCTCTGGGCTGGAGGAACGACTTCTATGGCTCCCTTTACCAGCAGATTAATCACCTCTGCACGCAGGACTTGAGCGTCCTTACTGTGCACTGCGGTGGTGACCACACCGCGGAAGCATGGTGGTCTTCGAGCGAATTGGAGTAGATAACCGTTTTATCATAGCCATTACCCACTCTGACGCACCAGGGATAGCCTGCCAGGCCTCGGCCCGTTTGGCAAGAGGTTGAATAGGCTCTAAAGACTGGCTGCATAAGGGCAGGACGCTTATGGTAGGCAGAAGAGGATATTTGCTTTCTTTTTGAAAAATGTATGCATTTTATTTTGTCTGCTATCACAGCGGAAGGATGCCCAGGCGCAAGAGTGGGCCCGTGGGGAACCAATAACACACTTCCCTCTGCACCCAGTGCTGAGCGGGGTGACAAGAGGCACATTAGAGGCTGCTTGCGGGGTGGCCCGGCGGTAGCAAGACTTTCCTCTTTCTGCCTGGCTGATTAGGACTTCTGAGGCGCCAGATCCAAGGCGATCTTGGGCCAGCGTCCTTGGCAATTTGGGAAGGGGTAGCATCTTGCCAAGTGGGAGCGCCCTCTATCCTGCCGATCCTTAGGCGGTTGGGGCTCGGAAGTGGTCAGCGTTGGCTTGGTGGGCTGCTGAGTCGGCGCAGGCTTGGGGGCGACTAGAAGCAGCAGAAGAGCTGGCACGTTTCTTGAGGAAGTGTCGCATCGCTTGAGACGACTTCTGAGCTTCCGTAAACCACTCCGCAAAGCCCTCCACAGCTGGCCCGAACAGGCTGTTCAACGAGACCGGAGCGTCGAGGAAGGGAACTTTATCCACCTCTTTTATCTCCGTCAACGTGAGCCAAAGGTGGCGTTCCAACACTACCAGGCTTGACATCCACCACCCGATGGCCTGGGCAGTGGCTTTGGTGGCGTGACGGGCCATGTCCGTCATGCTCCTCAGGTCCCTGAGGGAAGCTGCATCCAAACCGGCCTCCTCACTGGCGAGCATCTTGGCTTGGAAGACCTGGAGCACAGCCATAGAGTGTAGCGCTGAATCTGCTTGTCCAGCCGCAGAGTAGGCACGTCCAGCGAGTGCAGACGTGGCTCTGCACGGCTTGGAAGGATGGCTCGCCCTTGCTTTCCATCCGATAGCCGTGGGCAGGCAGAGATGTGCGGCCACGGACTCATCCAGAGGGGGCAGGTGCTCATATCCCTTCTCTTCAGCACTGTCAACAGAGGTGAAGGCAGAGGAAGCAGAAGGACGGATGCGTGATGATTAGGGGGCACGCCACGATTTGGTGAGCTCGTCGTGGACTTTGGGGAAGAAGGGGGATGAGTGTTGGCGGGGGACTTGCTGGCGCCCTGGGAGAAACCATTCGTCCAGCCTGCTTTGAGACGGCTCCTCAGGCGGAGACCACTCGAGCCCGAGCTCACTGACAGCCTTAGTCATCACACGGATGAGCCCTTCGTCCATTCTGGGTCTGGCGCTGCGTGAAGAGGATGGCGGCAAGAGGGCGGGGTCAGTCGCCGAGCCCGATAACTCTTCCGCGTCTGAAGCCGCCCGAGAAAGGCTGTCATCCATCTCGTCATCACTCCCACCGAACGAGATCATGTCGCTCGCAGCCGCAGAGGGACATTGATCAGGTTGAGTGAATAGGACCGGCAAATCCTCTCTCTGCGGTGATGGTGAGGCATGCGGGTACTGAGCCGACGTGATCTCACTCGTCTCCGGCTGCTCGAGTCCTCTGCCCTGCTGTCTTTTCCTCACAGGTCCCTGGGAGGAAGAAGATGGGAGGGCGCGAGTTGTGGTGTCGCTTTCTGAAAAGAAATCTATCCACGAGCGCAGAGAGGCGAGACTGAAACTCTCGCAATGAGAGCAGTCAGTCCCGCTGAGCGCAGCGTCAGCGTGGGATTTCCCCCAGCATGACACTCACATCTTACAATGACGGCACGGCATTTGAAACAACGGCGTAAAAATTTGCTCTTTCGTGAGGCTCTTTTAGATAGTCGCCAGATGGTGGCAGGGGATAGACCGGGAATCTGCGTGCTGAGTGCTGCAAAGGGTCCAATCCAGCTGCTGAGGCATTTCAACAGCGATAGGCGTCAGCGAGGAAGAAGCTTCGTCGCTGAAGAGAAGAAATCTGAGATGCGGCGGCGAAGCGGCCGCTTATACAGCCAGAGGCCCCGCCCATTTTGGCAGGCTGTGGCGGGCTGCATAGCCATAGGCTTGCTCAGTGCCGCCGCCGAGCCATTGGTTTGATTTTATAGTACTGCACGAACCAATGGACGTGCAGTTTCACTGCGTGATTGAAAAGGCTTCAGTTGAAGAGGAAAACTCCCAGTTCACAAGTTGTAATTACTACTTCTATGAGGAAGTGAACGCTTTTTACAAGTTGGTATCTCATAATTACGGTTACTACGATATGGCGTTAATGCACCTTCAATAATCACCTTTAATCTAGTGAAAACTTTTGGTACGGCACCCAAAACAAATCTTACTGAATGCTCTTTTTTTTTTCTTTTTTGTTATATCAACCTCAAATTTGAAACAAAGCTTGTTTAGATTTATGACTTTGATTTTCTTGCAGTTTTAGAGTAAATCATGTTTTGGAAAACATGTTTAATATAAAATTTGAAAATAGTATTTTTGTACTTTTTTTCATGATAATAAACTATTAGTAACTTTTATAACTGTATTTATTTATTTTTTTTATAATGTAACTTTTATCACTTCAGCAATAATCTGCCAAGTGTCTTATTAAACACTGACCTGTCACTAATATGCAAGGAAAAACAACTAATCAACCTCATTGTCTTAAGGACAAACATTATCTTTTTAACAGTATCTTTCCCTCCTTGTCCTTCTCTAACCGCAGTTGTAGCTCCTCTGAGCGTCAGTCCCATTTCTTCTCATTCTTTCTGGCACTCTAATCAGAACAGTATGAGCTCCAGCGGGTGAAGTACGCCAAAAGCTGCGTTTCCTGACAGCCAATAAAAACCCAATAATCTCCCCCATTCAAGTGGCCCTATTTTAAAAAAAAAAAAAAAAACACTAACTAGTGCTATTACTCAGGTGCCGGGCGCTGCTGCCTCTCTGCTCTCTTACCTTAATGCTCTTTTTATTTAATATATAGCCCATGAAAAATGACACACTCCCGTCTCGGTGTGTAGATATTTTGTTGCTGATGATGCGCGACGAATTTCCATCACGGCTTTGTTTCCAGCGGGCGAGCAGATAATCTTTTACAGCGCAGAGGGAGTGTGCCACGTCCATCAATCTAGTGTGCTTATGGCTGCCGCCCGCCAGAACTCATGCACACTGGCGAGTCAAGGGGACAAAACGAGTGCGGGTCCACCGTGCTGAAATGCCATACTGATTAACAAATCATCTGCATCTAAATAACTCACTCCTTCAGTATGGCACATTATATAGGTTATATAAGCAGCACTGTTATTTCAACCTCGTTACAGACTGTTTAGTATTCTAGCTAGCTTATCTGGTCACTTATTATAAAACACTGCCATCGTGCAATGTTACATTTAGATTGTTTCATGGCTGGATCAGTGAACAAATTTTAAATTAATCAAATATTAAAATATTAAATTAATCAAAAGTGACAGTAAAGACACTTACAATGTTTCAAAAGGATTTCTATTTCTGCTGTTCCATTGAAGGTTTTCAAAATTAACAATGATAAGAAATGTTTCATGTGACATGAAGACTGGAGCAATGAGTAATGCCAAAAAAAATCAGCTTTGATCACAGGAATTAAATACATTTTAAAATATATTATAATAGAAAACTGTTGTTTTAAATTGTAATAATATGTCATATACAGTTTTTACTATATTAATTGAGGTCTTGGTGAGCAGAAGAGACTTCAATATTACCAACAATATAGTGTACATCTGATCTCATCTGTACATTTTTTTTTTTCGTACGTCCTGTTTAGACACCAGTGATGATTGTTTAGGGGACCTTTATGCTTACTTTTTTTCTAAAAATTGTATGTTTTGTACAATTCACATTATACAAATTCATACAAAACTGTCAGCTTATAAAATAGTTGCATTTTGCTGTGAAATTGAGTTGATCGCACTCTCAAATATGAAAATAGATATATTTAATTGTCACAGCATAACAGGGTATAGAGGAGCAGAGAGATGCATACTGTAATGTAATCATGGAGAGTCCATCCTACAGTATCAGACAGAGTCAGGACCCGTAATCACAAAACATTTTATCTTACCACTAAGAGTTCTCCTAAATAGCAGTAAAAGTTTTCTCTTAAAACCTATTCACAAAGCTGCTGAGACAAACTTGTACTAAGAGAAGTCTTAAGCTAAGAGTAAGGGGGCGGGGTTTACCTCGTTGCTATGGGTGATGCTTGATGATGATGCTATAGATCATGTTTACTAACTATGCACACAATGATTGGCTGATAGGGGAGGGGTCTCTGTCAGACATTTATTCATAGAAGTTAAAATGCATAAAGTTAATATTTTTTTTTAAATGCAGGCTAAGTGTCACTAATTAAACAATATAATATATTTGTATATGTTCAGCTAATTGTCAGCCTGTATGCTTCTCATAAAAAAAATAATGAATATGCATATAAACAGCCTTTTAATAAACAGAGTAGGATAATTATGACTGTTACTTCTTGCCCAACTGGTTAATGAAAACAAGGATATAATCAAAGGAAAATCTGGAGTCGGGATAACCACCAAAACCACAGAGGTGTAAAGAGTACCTGAAAACCATACTTGAGTAAAAGTACAGATACCTGACTGGAAGTGACATAAAAGTCTAAGACAAGGCATAGAGAACATGTAACACAAAAAAGAAAGAACTTATTTGTGAGGAGAGCAATCACGTCTATTTTCTAAAACCAAAACAAAACTGAAACCTCAAAATTGCAATAAAAAAATAAAAAATAAATTAAAATGTAAAAAATTTAATTAAAAAGTCAAGGTCTTCTTGCTCTGGATGTGCTGGTTCCGGCCTCACTGCCAGCTGCAGTCATATAAAACACCTGTGATTCACAACTACATTCTAAGAAACTCACATTCACGTAAAGTAGCCTTGTTGACAAGTTTGGGTGAGTAAGGGCAAAACACACAATATATAGTGCTTTCAGTGCCCTGTAGTTGGCAATATCACATCTTTTGTAACAGAAATAAATTGCTGCAGAAAAGCTAGGTGCCATGCAAAATGTAATGTGTAACTGCAACACTCATTTCAAATGTAGTGGAGTAAAGAGTACAAATACTCATTCAGAAATGTAGTGAAGTAGACAGTAAAAGTTGCTAATATCTTTGATACTCAGTAGAACTACAAAGTATCCAAAAAGATACTCAAGTACAGTAATTAGTTACATTTACTCCAATACTTTACACTTCTGCAAAAACAAAGGTGATACCTTTTTAAAAGCACATTATCGTCAAATGTTTCTAAAATGTTTGTTCCGAGGCAGATTGCCGGCAACAGCCATTTTAGGATAGTTTGTGATTTAGTCTTTGTGACTTAGGAGTCCTCTTCACTACTATTAACCTTTCACAGATTTAGGAGCTAATTTTATTGCTAAAACACTTTGTGAAATACTTTTACTTTTAGAGCAAAAATGTAGGAGTCCTAAATTTAAGATTGACACACCCATTTTTTTTTTTCTCTCCTAAATTGGCAAGTTATGAGCTACTTTTAGCCTTAAGATGTTTTGTGAAAACAGGTCCTGATTCATATGCACAAGCATCACTGAGAATGTATTTTCAACTCACCTATATCTGATCATTACATCAGAGAGATTCAGGAATAAGTTTTATCACATTTCTCACTGATTTTGTTCACAAAGGAAAGCAGCGTGTCCGGCAGGCCTCAGCCGTGCTCCAGCGGCACTGAGGCGTCTCTGAATCACAGAAGAGCAGCAGCATTCATGACTCTCTGTGGCTCTTTTCCGCCCAGATGCAGAATGCCTGATTGACAATAATAGGAAGTGGCAAGATCGATGAGAAACAAGCGAGGGGGAACGCGTGCACGAGTGTGTGTTCTCTCCGCTTGGGAAGAGTCGGAGCGGCTGGCGTCTCTGTGAGCGCGGGACAGGAGATGCGGAAGGCAGAGCTGTCAGTCTCCTCATTATTCCCGCTTCACAGATAAATGAGGAGCTTCTGGAAGAGGGATGATCTGACCGTCACTGTCACACTAATGCTGCGCAGATCTGATGTGTGTGTTACATGCCTGTGTTAAATTATCCTTTATTGCACCTCATGTTGTTTTCCAAGGAGTAGAAAAGGAGATGTTTAGCAGAATGTTCAAGCTGCTTTTTTCCCATACAATTAACATAGACAGCAACCAGCGGCTGTCAAGCTCCCAAAAGCATGGTGAAAGTAATTCATATTTGAATACAACGTTAATGTTCATAATTCATATTCTGATGAGTAAGTAATGTTTCTTTTTTTTTGCATTAGTTAACGTTTTATTGTGTCATAAACTTGAACAGATTTAAACAGTTAGTTGGGTTTTTCCCAAACGACAACATGATGAATGCTACGCGTCTAAGAATGTTTAGACCATGTTTATTATTAATACTCTGTTCACAAATATATTTTAATAGTGTGCAAAACAATAATAATTAGTTTCTCAGATATAAAATATCATTTTTTACAGTACAAAGTACATCCTTTTATTGTACAAAGCATGCTTGAGTCTGTGGCTTCAGAATCATGTCATAGGCTACTATAAAATCATACATACTAGACTATATGACTACAAAATCATAGTCGGGTTTTTCCCAAACTATAATTCCTGACTACAATGTTTGAAATCGTGTAAAACATTTTTAATATGAAGGGCAATTCACTGTATTTAAATTTCTTACGGCGCGATGATGTTTTCATGCTCTATATAAAACAATAAAAGTAATATGAGTGTACACTGTAACATGATGAATGCTACGAGTCTAAGTATGTTTAGTACATGTTTATTATTAATAGCCTACTCTGTTCAGAAATAGATTTTAATAACATACTAAACAATAATAATTAGTTTCTCAGATATAAGATTGTTTTATGATAGTACAAAGCATGTGTGAGTCTATGGCTACAAAACATAAATATATATATATATATATATATATATATATATATATATATACACATACATACAGATGCTCCTGATATTAACATGCTCACAAATGTTTTTTGTTTGTATTTTATTGAATCAGATACCAGCACCAGATGAATCCTGATGTCTCTTCAAACTGTTTTCCTCTGAGAGCGCTGCACCAACATCAGATGTTCAACTACACTGATATTCTATGTTAAAACAAGCTCCTTTTCTACTGATTATGTTTTTTTTTCTCCTTGAATCCATGGAAAGAAGTAGAAACACTTAAATAAAACACTTAAATATCAGGTATGATTTACTTGTTTCACTTGTTAGACAGAATCTGTTGCAGGAATGACTCAAAGTCTGTTCACATCTCTGTGGTTAGATCAGTGTGCACAATAATGTGTCTTTGACCTTCATTATGCATGTTTTGATTATACTGTGTTGTAAATAAAACACAAATAATTAAAAAAAAACCTTTTTTTCAATCTCCTCATATTCTCTCTTACCTGCCTCACAGTCACAGTCACACTGATGGGCCCCATAGGGGAGGGCCCTTTGTCTCTCAGGTGAGACTCACTTAATATTCATGGCCATTACCATTCCCTCGCATACAGACCCTCGATCACAAAACATGTCTTGAAAATTTTAAATCAATATATTGTTTTCTGTGAATGAGTAAGCAGAAGGATTTTCACATAATTTTGAAGTAAATATTCTAGCCTACAAGACTGATTACTCAAAAGTCTTGTTCAGGACTTTTTAGTGTGGGTTTTAAGGCCTTATTTCAGCTACATTTTTTTTCCCAAAACTTACTAACCACGCATAATATTTTTTTTCTAAAAAATGCAAACATGTACATCCATCTTGGTCACATATTATTGTAGCACAGTTTGTGCTGAATACAAAAAAAAAAATTACATGTTGGTCAATAGTATGTTTTAAGTAGCTGAAATAAGCACAAATATCAGGGCATGTCAAAACATCTCAAGGGCCCCAAAATGACCTCGGACCCCAGAGGGTCAATAATATTGTATCCTGCCTGCAGCAACGTGTAAGAGCCATTAACTTTTGTTGGTTACAGAGTTTATTTTCTGCAATAATTCAAAAAACAGTACAAAAGTTGGCTTGCAAAAACACGTCACCACTTCAGATATAGGATTGACAGTGAGAGAGTCAAAAACTGAACATTATTTCTAGTGTTATTTCTAGTAATCGTATCCAAAATAAAAGTTTTTGTTTACATAATATGTGTGTACTGTGTATATTTATTATGTATACATAAATACACACATGTATATATTTAAAGGGGTCATCGGATGCCCATTTTCCACAAGTTGATATGATTGTTTAGGGTCTTAATGAAAAGTCTATAACATACTTTGGTTAAAATTTCTCAATGGTAGTGTAAAACAACACCCTTTTTACCCTGTCAAAAACAGCTCTGTTCACAGCGAGCCATTGCGGTGCATGTCCCTTTAAATGCTAAAGAGCTCTATTGACTCCACCCCTCTCTGACGTGTAGTTCTCTGAGAGACTGTTTACTTTAACTGCGGAACTTACTAACTAGCACATTATTAGGAAAGGCGATTTACAAAGATTCATAAAAGAACCTAATACTCATTTCTTCTGGAGGTGAAGCTGGATAACCAATGATTCACGCGAACACAAACGCATTTAGGCAGATCGGGGATCGGCACATTCCCTTCAAAAACAAAAGTAATCCACTGCATCTTCAGCAGCTCAGATGTCGGGAGTAAATGACGACTGCTATGTTATTACATCCAACAACAAAACACCTCAATCGCTTAGGAGCCATTCTTGTCTACATCTGCTCCGGCGTCGAAACAATGGCGGACTGATGACAGCTCACTCAGGGCGGAGCTGTAATAAAACACCAGTGTCAATCAACAATCGTGGGACGGGCCTGTGCAGAACTACTTCACTCTGCCAAGAATCTGAAATCAGCTTGATTTGAGAAAGAATGATTTTAAATATAATTTATCGGGATTTCAAAAAAAAAAAAAAGCACTGGGTGAATTGTAAACATTTTTTTTTCTTTTAGATATGATTAATCGCAATTAATCGTTTGGCAGCACTAGTTATTTCTTACTGTAGCAGTTCAACCTGAACTGTTCAGTGGTGATAAAACATTTTGTTTTTCCGCCAAAGCCCATTTTTACCCTCATTTGGCGCTTGCCGGGTGTTAATTTTGGACCCTGACTGTATACATGAACAAATGAGCATGGCAGCGAGTCGCTGATTAAAGAAAAGATGAATGACATCAAGTGCGACAGGCACTGTGTAAGCGTATAATTAACCATAAAATGACAAATAGGGATGAAAGTCATATTCACGGAAACAGAATGGCTGAAAATCACCGCTGTCCCGAAGAAAACAAGCTAAGAGATCCACTAGCGCAGAGAACATTCGCTTTCATCTACCACCTGCTGTCTAATGCCTAAATGCAGGAAAATCAAAAAGAAATCAGGTCAAAGAGGAAGGGAAATAGACGGAGTGAATCCACGTGCCTCTTTCACTCGGATGGATCCAGGAAAAGCTGCCGTCTGCGCATCAGCCATCCTTAAACATGACACAGCTCGCAGGAAAGCATTGATTTTTCCCTCCATCTCTCCATCAATCTTCTCTTGGTTGAGGGGGGAGGGATAGACAGATGGAAAGACGGACAGCTGAAGATGTGATTTGTTACTCTGGAGCGCCGGATAGAGAATTACCTGGCTCTTGACGCAAAGCGAAGTGGTGGCAGACATCTTTAGTGTTTTTCCAGGCGCTGAGATTAACAGTGGAGCACCTCATGATTGAGTTCAGGCTAAACGGCCAGAGTCGCCCCGTTTGCTGCTGTAACAGAGGGCCACACCGCAGGGGCCCGACTGATGCGACATCACACGCAGCCAGTTGTGCTTTGATTTATAACAGACATACTTTATGCTCAGGTTTGGCTACACTGACTGTCCACATATTCACATACAAATGTCTGACATGAGGAACCACACAGTGCATTAATAATCGGGAGGGTGATTCTCAAGAAACTGTGACTTCTGTCAAGAGTTTTGCACAACAGCATATATATACTCAATACTTCAATGCTTTATTTTTTAATACATATATTTTTGGGCTTTTTATGCCTTTATTAGATAGGACAGTAGTAGAGAGCAGACAGGAAAGCATTGGGTGGAGAGAGGGGGCGGGATCGGCAAAGGACCTCGATACGGGAATCGAACTCGGGTCGGCGCACTTAACCACGAGGCTATTGGTATATATATATATATATATATATATACATACATATATATATATATATATATATATATATATATATATATATATATATATATATATACATATACATATATATATATACATATATATATATATATATATTATATTATATTACAGTATATATTAGTGCTGTCAATCGATTAAAAAAACCTAATTAATCACACATTTTTCTGAAATTAATCGCAATTAATCACAATTAATCCCACCTAACATTAAAGTTTTTAAATATACTTTTATATTGCAATAATTCCACATTCAATCTTCAAATTAATGTACAAACAACATAAATACAACATATCTTTTAATATTTGTTTAATGGCATCTTTTTTCATTACTCTTTTTTATGACCAGTATCACTGATACCAATACTGATTTCTCTGTAAAACTGCTCCCAACAGAGGCGCAATTTTACATGCCTGCAGGATTTCCTCCGAGGGTACGCACAGATTTTTTTTTTTTTGTTTGTTTGTTTTTTAAGTAACGACCAAGCAGCCGGCAGCATACAGTGAGCTGATTATAGCCTATGCTTGATCAGTTTAGCCTTCTCAAATCATCACGACTTGCCTAAAATAAAATCTATAGATATAAACAGTTTAAGCATATCACAATGTTAGTTTAAATGTTTGAACTATATAAATGTGCTATTAGGCACATATCTAATTGTTTGTGTGAAGAGTGGAAGCTGAAGCGCACTTTGCAGGACATGGAGGCGCCAGAGCGGTCACTTGCATTTTTTCTTGATAGTGGAAACAATTTAAAATACGCTGTCATTTTTGCTCATAAAGGTAAGCGTAATACATCATTCAGAATTGTAAAGGGTCTACTTTTATTTGTGTGCATTCACAATATCAACAAAACATTGTCCTTTTATAAAATAAATAGGAAAACAGAGGATGTGCTTGCCGTTTCATCTTGAATATGAGCGCTTCACAATGATGAACTGAAACTCAACGAATTGAGTCACAAATATGATAAATATATCTATAGAAAGCTTTAAATTACTATTTTAAAACTAAATAATTCAAATCGAAAATAAAAACTCTTTCATTATGTAATCCGTAAAGATGCATTTCTCTCTAAAGGCACGTCCAATGAGGAGATGGCAAGTCATTTTTCATCAACATCTAAAATGTAAAAATAAGGAAAAGCCTAAAACAGGCCCGATTATATTTTTTTTCTGGATTTTTATGTTGCTCTGCTCTGAATTCCTTAAATTTTAAAGGACAACAGAAATACGGGCGTAATTTACTGCTGAAATGTTTGCGGAGCAAATCTCAGGTCAGTCTGAGCGCTCATGGTACGCACAGTGCGTACAGCTGTAGCCTAAACCTGCATCCTTCCTCCCCCCATATTTAACCATTGACTATAGCCATTCAACATTAGAGTAGAATTGAGAGCTATCCATTTTAACATTTATTAGACTTAAAAAAAAAAAAAAACTTCTAATTTAAGTGAACTTAAAACAATCTTCACATAAACCCATTATAATAAATGTCATATTTACCTGTGCCCTTCAGCAGAAATATACAGAAATTGAAGTTGAAGTTATCAAACACTAAATTCTAAATTAAATATAGATGAATCCTTAAAGCTATAAAGTTCTTTTTTTCTTTTTTTTTTTCTAATTTTTTCTTTGTCCTTTGATTAATAGACATCACAGTATCTGGTTATTAGATTATGTTGGCTGTTATTTCTTTAAGAGCTATCACTGCTGAACATGACACGGATCTGACACGCATATTTTCTCTCAACTCTCGCAAACGCTGTGAGCACAGTACCGTTTCCGTGCTCGTTCGACTCGCACCTGGCGCTAAAGTGAAGCTGGAGCGCATGTCTGAAACGTCTCCTGTTTGATGTGGTCATAAAGACGTTCTGCAACTGAATAAATTCACTTCTTGTTAAGAGAAAAAGGTACAGAAACAGCAGTTGTGAGAGGGGTGGCCAACCCTAGTCCTGCCCCTGCGTTAATTGCGTTAATTTTTAATGCTTTAAACTGAAAAAAATGAATCGCCTGCGCTAACACGCTAATTTTGACACCACTAATATACTATAAGTGTGTGTGTGTGTGTATAGGCTATATATATATATATATATATACATTCATGAGTATTAAAGGCACTCTGAAACTTGGTGATAATAACAGAAATTGGTCTTTTATGGAGTATATGAATTATAAAATCTCTGTTCTGGGATGGGACTGAAAGAACTGCACAATAAGTGGTGCTCTGCAAGGCTGTATATTTATTCTATATTTAGTATTCTGGCTAATATGCATAAGATGAGGACTTGAGATGCAAATTAGCACCTGTTATAATCTTTATGTGCAGTGCATTTTTCCAGTCTGTGACTGAAATCATGTTTATTGTATTTTCCCTATCCAAATAAATGTATAAATAAATAATAGTCTGCAAACTGGCAATAGAAAATCCATACTCGTTGATCTGGTATGGAAAGACATGATTTCATGAAAGCTAAGCAGTGGACTTCTCTTATGAAAAAATGTCATGTTTTCATGTTTAAATCATAATATATCAAAAATGTATCCTTTTTTTTTTCTTTGAATATCAGCTGTTCATTGACAATCTGTTTTCTGGAGGGGGGAAAAAACAGTCAAACATGAATAAGAGCTTAATATTATATTAAATGCATGCATATTTGCTAGCAGCCAACAGTGCAAATATCTGTGTGTCAGTGCAAATATCATCCAAGTGAATCACTTTTTTTTTCAGTTAATGTTTCTTTGGTTGAACATTTCCCTTTAAATTTATATATTTGCCTGAAACTATCCGTTAATATGATAACCATTAACCAACACAGAGGGTTGAGCAGGGTTATGAATGGAATGCATACATTTGCAGATTCATTAGCATTAAAGTGGTCATCGGATGCAAAATTCACTTTTACATGTTGTTTGAACATAAATGTGTATTGGCAGTGTGTACACAACCACCCTATAATGATAAAAAAAATTAAATTCCCAATAATAATGATCACTTTCTCAGATCAGGCTGTTCTGAGATTCTTGGCAGAATGAAGTAGTTCTGCACAGGCCCGTCCCACGATTGTTGATTGACACTGGTGTTTTATCACAGCTCCACCCTGAGTGAGCTGTCATCAGTCCGCCATTGTTTCGACGCCGGAGCAGATGTAGACAAGAATGGCTCCTAAACGATTGAGGTGTTTTGTTGTTGATGTAATAATGAACATAGCAATCGTCATTTACTGCCAACATCTGAGCCACTGAAGACGCAGACCAATCCCCGATCTGCATTAATGTGTTTATGTTCACGCAAATCATTCGTGATCCAGCTTCACCTCTAGAAGAAATGAGTATAAGTTTTCTTATGAATCTTTGCAAATCGCCTTTCCTAATAATGTGCTAGTTAGCAAGTTCTGCAGCTAAATGTGGCTAAAGTTTACAGTCTCATGAGAATGGCTCGTCACCCCACGGAAGAGAGGGGCGGGGTGAGCAGAGCTCATTAGCATTTAAAGGAACATGCACCGAAACGGCTCACTGTGAACAGAGCAAGGTAAAAAAAGGGTCTTTTTTTACACTACGATTGAGAAATTTTAACCAAAGTATGTTATACGTATTTCAAAGAATCATATAAGCTTGTGGAAAATGGGCATCCGATGACCCCTTTAACTACTACTAAATTGTTATTGTAAAGCAGTGGTTTTCAAACCTCTCCATGAAGTACCCCCAGCACTGCATATTTTGTATGCCTCCCTATATCTGACACACCCACTTCAGGTCTTGCGGTCTCCATTAATGAGCTGATGAGGGAGACATACAAAATGTGCAGGGCTGGGGGTACTCCAGGAAAGGTTTAAGAATCACTATTGTAAAGTATACAGTTTGAATACACATAATGTCTCTCCATGAAAGAAAAAAAAAAAAAAGAATCTCACTTGAATCTCCATAATAAATAAACCAGCATATGATCAGTGTTGTATGATCTGTAGGTTAAGTCATAAGCGAAAGTATGCAATTAACCAAAGTCAAACACATGCCTCAAATGATTTATGCGAGGAAACAGTATGAGAGACACAGAAGGACAGACAGACAGACACAATGATTCAGTTTGGTCATAAAGAAACTCTAAGGTGAAAATACAACATTGCAATAACTCACAAAAACACTTTAATGATTGAATCAATTAATCAGACACTGCTACAGTCCAAATGCTGCATAAGAAGTATATCCAGAACAAAGCTGTCACTAGGACAATTCCCTAAGTTACAAAAGATAAAATATACATTTTTGTAACTTATTCACCCTGTATGGTACATATCAGCAATGTATAAGTACATATTAGTACCTTTTGAAAGGAAACTGCCCCAGTGACAGCTTTGCACCTTTTTTTTCTAAGAGTGAGGGACCAACACTGGAAAAATTTTCAATTGTGTTTACAGGCCTTAAACAGTTAATGGAAATGGAAAGTCTTAAAAAGTCTCCATTGTGAGTTTGTTGAGTGGGCTGTACAACTGGTTAGATCCCCTTCCCAATTCCAATGGTTTCAGCACTTCCATGTGGACTCAGTGGCCTAGTGGTCCCAAGTGTGGTGGTCCCAATTTTAGTTGGTCTCAGTGTTCCCTTTGTTGTGGTTTCTAGTCCCTAGTGCTCTCTGGTCCGGTGGTTCGAAGTCCAGTGATCCCAACACTCCCTAACCCAGTAGTCACAAGTCTGTTGGTCTCAACGCTCCCTGGTCTGGAGGTCCCAACTGGTTAGATCTCCTTCCCAGCTCTGGTGGTTTCAGAGATTTCTAGTGCTCTCAGTGGCCTAGTGGTCCTAAGTCCTGTGGTCCCAATTTTAGTTGGTCTCAGTGCACCCTAGTTCATGGTCCCTTGCATGTTGGTCTCAGTGCTCCTCACTGCTCTGGTGGTCTCAAGTTCGGTGGTGCCAGCGCTCACTAGTCCGGTGTTTCCAAGTTTGTTGGTCTCAGAGCTTCCTAGTTTGGTAGTCCCAAGTTTGGAGGTCCCACTACTCCCAAATCTGATGGTCTCAGCTATAGCCCTATGGGCTCTGCTCTAGTGGTCCTGGAGGTCCTTCCCCTGCCATTGGAACTTCTGGTGTTAAAATATTTGGTAACATTTTAGAATACTGTTTCTTACTGCATAACTTATAAGGAATTATTGAAGAACTGACAGGTTATTATTCATTAACACTTAACTCACTACTGTTAACTACTAAGGAAGATGATGTGTTATCTAATCAGTATGTAATGCAATTTTATGACTGTGTTAAGTAACAGTTAGTTATCAGTTAGTTAATAACTAATGTATTCTGTCATACCTCCTGAAGAACTACTATTAATTATCTACTAGTTAAGGTTCAAGAAAAATATTAAATAACTACTACTTAACAGTTATAAGCAAATAGTCACTCTAATAATCAGGCTGTGGGCCACAAATCAAGTACTTGAGTAAAAGTACAGATACCCCAATAAAATATGAATCCAGTAAAATTATAAGTAGGCCTATTCATTTTCAAAATTACTTGAGTAAAATGACAAGTACAAAGTACTACTACAGTAGTAACTTTGTTACAGTCCACTACTACTATAATTAGCCTATAATGGAAATGAAATATGCATTTTGTTTGCTGCAAAAGGACCCATTACTATAATTGTACATAAGTTTTTATCTGTATGGTAAATAATTGCTTTGTGCACATGTTCTGTAGGAAATCTGCTTCGGAAAGGAACCCCAACTCCCCAACTCTTGCCATAACTATCCAACTTACTACAGATACAGTACACTCTGTAAAATGGACGTTTGTTTAGTTATTTATTTATTTATTTACCGAAACACTGATATGAATGAATGAATGAATTATATGATATGAAGCTGTTGGGTCATATATGTTTTTTTTTTTGTTTGTTTTTTTAGGCTTTGTTAGTTTTTTTTGTTGTGTTAACTTAGTTTAAATGTGGGTTAAATTAGTTTAAATATGGGCAGTATACATGTGTCCCAATTATGGTCTGTTTTGGTTTAGTTGCTCTGTTCTCGTTTACGTGTTCCCTTATTAGTTGCCATGGTTTTTGATTAATTACTCCCACCTGTTCTTCCTGATTACGTTCAATGTTTATAAGTCCTGTGTTCTCCCCTGATTCTTTATCCGCTATTGATGTTGATTTGGATTTGTGTTGCTGAGTGTTGGATTTACTCCTGGATTCTTGATTAAATACCCTATTGACTCTGTTCCTTTGCCGTGCACTTCCTTTAGCCAGCTCACACGTTACAGAATAGCAGACCCTCAGTTGAGTATATTTAGCAGCATTTTTTCTGTTTGTTTTGTTTTTGTTCGTCTCCCTCTATGGATCTGCCCGCAGTCCAGCTGCTTTGCCTGGAGCAGCAGGACCGTCCACTGGAAGACCACACCAGGGACTTTATCAACCTGGCATGCCTTACTCCCTTCCCAGACCGCTTGCTCTGTGTTTTCTAGATCACCGGCCTGAGCCAGCACCCTTTAAAGTGACAGAGCTTCTCATCGCCCCGAATGTGACTGGCCAGGTGTGTGAGCCGGCAACATCGTGCGTCGTGGGAATAATTGTGGAGATCGAGGGAATGGAGGATGACCCCGCTCACACCCCCACCACTGAGAGTGAGCTGTTACTGGACTCGGAACTGATTGTCTCCAGAGCCCCTGCTGGTTCCGTCCAGCTCTCTAGAGCCCCTACTAGTTCCGCCCAGTACTCCTTCCTCAGCCAGCTCCTTGATAACTATCTCAGGGAGGTTCCCACCCAGCCTCCCACTCCCTCCTCCTCTGTATCAGCCAGCCAGTCCATCAGCCCTGTCTCGACTGCCTCAGGAAAAGCCCTCAGCTCACCCTCAGCACGCTATGTCCGGTGGGTCGGTTGTGCTTCGGGACTTCCTGTCACCAGTTTCCTCGGGGTTGGAGGATCCCCAGTCTCCGCCTCCAGCCTTCGAGACCTGGACTCCACCTTGGCCCTCCGACCCATCGGCTGCACCTTAGCTCCTGGCTCCCTCGTCTCCACCGTGACCCGTAAGTCCACCAGCTCCACCAGGCTCCCTCGTCCCTCCGGCTCCACCTTGGTCAATCGTCCCCCTTGCCTACTCCCTGGGACTCCACTTTTCCAGCTCTACCTCATCCCTCCGTCCCTCTGGCTCCGTCGTACTCCTCCCTCCCTCCCTCCGGTTCCACCTTCGTCCTCTGTCACTCTGGCTCCACCGCAGCATTCCGGATCCCTGCCTTCGCAGCATTCCGGATCCCTGCCTTCGCCTCAGTCGCTTGAGCCGCTGGCTCTGCCTAGGCCCTCCGGATCCTCGATGTCACCCTGGCTCTGCAGCTGCTCTGCTCCAACCTGGGCTCCTACTCCACCAGCGTCATCTCCGTCAGTCGACCCCCTGGTGTCACCTGCTCGGACTCCACCATGGTTCCTCCCTCCGGCGACTCCTCTGTGGACCGCTTTCCTGGCTGGACTTTGGCTCTCCACTTGGCTCCTCCTGCTCCCGGCTCCTCCCTGGCTCCTTCCTCCATCTTCTCCACCCTGGCCCAATTAACTGTGACCCTTTCCCATTGACTGCCCTTCTCCTGCCCCACTCCTCCTCCTGAACCCCCACCCTCCCTCCTCTGTTGGACTATTTTTTTCGGTGTCAGGACGCACCATTCCGGAAGGGGGCAAACTGTCACGGTTATGGTCTGTTTTGGTTTAGTTGCTCTGTTGTTGTTTACGTGTTCCCTTATTAGTTGCCATGGTTTTTGATTAATTACTCTCACCTGTTTCAGTTCTTCCTGATTACGTTCACTCTTTATAAGTCATGTGTTCTCCCCTGATTCTTTGTTCACTATTGATGTTGATTTGGATTTGTGTTGCTGAGTGTTGGATTTACTCCTGGATTCTTGATTAAATACCCTATTGACTCTGTTCCTTCTTCGTGTGCTTCCTTTAGCCAGCTCACACGTTACAGCATGTTAAAATGGAATAAAATATGCTGTATTAAGAAATGTTCTCATCTGAAATAAAGATCATAAACAAGTTGTGTCGTGTATTTTAGAAAGTTTGATTACTTTTATAGCTTTGTGTGTGTGTGTGTGTGTGTGTGTGTGTGTGTGTGTGTAAGTTTGATTTGAATCAAAGTGATGTAGTAATTATTTACTAATAGGTTCACTTTAGAATACTGTTTCAGGTTCTAAGTAATTCCTGCAGAATTATTAGATAATTATTTATTAATTACTAATGGGTTCCCTGTATTTTCTCTTTAGAATACTGTTTCAGGTTCTATGTAATTCCTGCAAAATTATTAGATAATTCTTTATTAATTACTAATGGGTTACCTGCATTTTCACTTTCTCTCAGTCCTTGCCTTACATACAGGAATTGAATTCTAATGGTAATGTGGTATATGAGGCACACATACTGTATATAAAATATAAAAACTAAGGTAAGTTATCGCATGGCTCTGGAGTGGTGGTGGGGTTCCTATCAGAAGCTGAATTCTTACAAACACACTCACAAAACAATTCACTTACACAGGCAAAACCTCTATAAAATGTATTGCATTTATTAATATTGCATTTTCAGACTACTACTACTACTAATAATAACAATTATATGAAAGGGTCACAACTCAATGTAATTGTGTATGACTGTTCATTAGTAGTTACTTCATATTTATTTTTCCTGAACCTTAACTAGTAGATAATTAATAGTAGTTCTTCAGGAGGTATGTGTTATACCTGTTTGCCACTGTTCGACCCTGCCTGTTATGACCACGTCTCTGCTCATTAAAAACTTGCATATGGATCTGCACGTCTCACGTCTCGTCAGTCCCTTAACAGAATACTTGGCCCCAAAAGGATCCAGCAGTTTTTCAGATGGACACTGGCCAGGTATGGATGCACCAAAACTGCTATTAGCTCTCAAGCAGGACACTTGATCCCTTGAGAGCTACATTCTAGAGTACTTGGAGATCGCTAATGATTCTTATTTACCTGACTGTGTGCTCATAGACTTTTTTTGTGAGGGCATTAACCAGCCGCTCAAATCACGATTAACCCTTGAAGGTCCCCGTTCGTGTCTGAGTGATTTTATGGACTATGCTTTATTGACTGTTGGTTCAGTGTTCACTGTGGGTGTCGCGGAGGAATGCAACACTGCACTCACTCATGTAATGGCAGCTACGCTAGAGCACGCTCACAAAATGGCAGCCACAAAATCACCCCTTCATGTCATTGCTGTCATTCATGAGCCAAGTCAAGTCACCGTTGATCTTCACGAATCAGGTCAATTCACCGCTGATCTTCACAAATCAAGCCAAGTCACAGCTGCTCTTCGTGAGTCAAGCCAAGTCACAGCTGATCTTTACGAGTCAAGCCAAGTCACAGCTGATCTTCACGAGTTAAGCCAAGTCAAAGCTAATCTTCACGAGTCAAGCCAAGTCAAAGCTGATCTTCATGAGCTAAGTCAAGTCACCATTGATCGTCACGAATCAAGCCAAGTCAAAGCTGATCGTCACGAATCAAGCCAAGTCAAAGCTGATCTTCATGAGCTAAGTCAAGTCACCGTTGATCGTCACGAATCAAGCCAAGTCAAAGCAGATTTTCACGAGTCAAGACAAGTCAAAGCTGATCTTCATGAGCTAAGTCAAGTCACAGTTAATGTCAAAGAGTCAAATCAAGTCACAGTTGCTGTTAAAGAGCCCAGTCAATTCACAGTTGATGTTAAAGAGCCAAGTCAAGTCACAGTTGATGTCAGAGAGTCAAGTCAAGTCACAGTTGATGTCAGAGAGTCAAGTCAAGTCACAGTTGATCTTAAAGAACCAAGTCAAGTCACAGTTGATGTCAGAGAGTCAAGTCAAGTCACAGTTGGTCGTCATCAATTGAGTCACGTCTCAACTGATCTCCCAGAGTCTTGCCCCGTCTCAGCTCATCTCCCAGAGTCACTTCACGTCTCAGCTGATCATCCAGAGTCACAGCACGTCTACGCTGATCTCCCAGAGTCACAGCACGTCTACGCTGATCTCCCAGAGTCACAGCACGTCTACACTGATCTCCCAGAGTCACAGCACGTCACGGCTGTTCGTCCAGAGTCACAGCACGTCACAGCTGTTCGTCCAGAGTCACAGCACATCACGGCTGTTCATCCAGAGTCACCCAGAGTCACGTCACGTCACGGCTGTTCATCCAGAGTCACGTCACGTCACGTCTCCATTGACCTTCCAGAGTCACGTCACGTCTGGGCTGACACACCCAGATCATCAGGATCAGTCACCCATTATCCCAGTTTGATGTCTAGTGTGAGGGATGTACCACTGGTGTCTGCACGCACGGCTGGTATCCCTAAACCAGCTCACTGTAACCCTCCTGTTCCTGTTCCTATTCCCCTGTCCGAAACGCTTCCCCTGATGGGAATCACTTTATGTTGTGTTTGGGCTGCGTACACCACCGCAGAACTGTCTGAGGTGGCGGCAGCTGCCACAGCTTCTCCAGAGGTGGTGGCACATGCTGCAGAACCTCCAGAAGCGGCAGGGCTCACCTCAAGCCCTTGCATGGTGGTGGCACCCAGTAATGTACTCTCAACCTGCTGTGTTGCGATCGAAGAGACTGTTACTAAACTCTCCCTGTGTCCTGAGTTTACTGCTGTAGAACCTCCAGAGGTGGCGGCAACTGCTGCAGAACCTTCAGAGGTGTCAGCGGTATCCGTCTGTGAACTCTCGCCCTGTCCTGTCACGGCTATGGAGGCCGTCAGCAAACTCTCATCCTGTCCTGTCAGGGCTATGGAGGCCATCAATGAACTCTCGTTCTGTCCTGTCACGGCTATGGAGGCCGTCAATGAACTCTCGTTCTGTCCTGTCACGGCTATGGAGGCAGTTAATGAACTCTCATTCTGTCCTGTCACAGCTATGGAGACTAATTATGAACTTCCTGTGTTCCCTGCCTATGTTACGAATCCTGGGCCTGCTCTTCTGTCCGACTGCCACAAGAGGTCACCCTGCCATCATATTGACTTTCACACCACACATCACAATGGATTGCATTTTCCATCAGCCATCTCACTAATCACACGCTCACCTGATCACACGCACACAGCTGTATCCAATCAGACACTCTGTATAAGCCTTGGACTTTCTCTCCCTCTCTGCCGAGTATTGTATGCATTATCGCTGCCCTTCAGAGCCTTGTTAGTTTCCCTAGTCTTGCCTCGTCTTGCTTTTTTCGGATTGTGTTTTCCCCTGCCTGGACTCTCGCTTACGTTTTGGATTACCTCTCTTGTCAAGCCCTTTTGATACTGTTTGCCAATCGTCGACCCACGCTTGTCTTTGTTTACTCTTTGTCTCGCCCATGTTATATCTGTTTGCCACTGTTCGACCCTGCCTGTTATGACCACGTCTCTGCTCATTAAAAGCTTGCATATGGATCCGCACGTCTCACGTATCGTCAGTCCCGTAACAGAATGACAGAATACATTAGTTACTGATTAGCTAACTGTTACTGTTAAAATTGTATTACATACTGATTAGTTAACACATCTTCCTTAGTAGTTAACAGTAGTGAATTAAGTGTTAATGAATAATTACCTGTTAGTTCTTCAATAATTCCGTATTAGTTATCCAGTAAGTAAGAAACAGTATTCCAAAGTGTTACCAAATATTTAATGAACAAAATTTAACAATGAGTACTGCATTTGTTACTGTCACGGTTGTGAACGGTGGACACACAAGATGAGCGGAGACGAAGGTTTCAACGGGAATGAGAGATTTAATCGAACTTTAAGATGACATGGTACACACACACAGGGTAACATCAACAATACCCGACAACTGGAACTCAAAAGGACAGCAACTAATATAGTGGAGATAACGAGTGGCAGACAGGTGAACACAATGACGGTGATTAACTGATAATGAGATAAATGGCAGAAACTAGGTCACACATGGGGAGTGAAAACACAAATAAAAGTCCAGGGGCGTGACATTTCGCCCCCCTCCCGGAAGGCGCGTCCCCGCGCCGTAGAAGGGGAAGGAGAAAGGCTGGCAGGAAAGCAGGCAATACCGGAGGAGGTTCGGGAGGAGGACGGACACCCGGGAGGAGGACGACTACCAGATTCCAGGGTGGATCAGATGGAGGGAGGAGCCAGGACAGAGAAAGGAGGGATCCGGAGCAGGAGGAGCCCGGCAGGACCCAGGCCACAGCCATGAAGACGGCCCAGGGTGGAGCCGACGGAGGGAGGAGCCATGGAGGAGGAATGGCCGCCGACTCCATGGGGCCGATCGACGGCGGCAGAGCAGGTGGATGAGGAGCCCGAGCCGGAGCCGGAGATCCGGAGGCACGCGGTGGAGCCGGAGCGACTGAGGACCAAGGTGGAGCTGGAGGGAGGGAGGAGCCCAACGGAGCCGGTGGGACGGAGCGACGAGGCACAGCCGGAGGAGTGGAGTCCTGAGGCGATGGCGGGATGACGACCGACCAAGGCGGAGCCGGAGGGACGAAGGAGCCCGGTGGAGCTGGTGGGCCGACGGGCGACGGTGGAGATGAGGGAGCTAGGAGCTGAGGTGGAGCCGACGGGTCGGAGGGCCGAGGTGGAGTCCAGGATTCAGAGGCTGGAGGCGAAGACGAGGGATCCCCCAGCCACGACGCCGATGGAGACAGGCAGACCCGCGGCGATCCCACCGCACAGATGGTGGGCTGAGGGTGAGCAGAGGGGCTGCTAGGATGCAGCGGTGGCGGGGCTGAGGTAGCTGGGATGATAGGAGAAGGCAGGAGCGGGTGGGAGGGTGGGCATTTTTGAGCCTCCGGGCTAATCCTTGTGGGGTACTTTCGAGGAGCCGGCACTGGAGGGCGCTTTGCAGGTACAGACTCTGGGCGGTGCTCTTGCAGCGCGGATTCAAGGGGGCGCTCTTGCAGCGCGGATTCAAAGGGGCGCTCTTGCAGCGCGGATTCAAAGGGGCGCTCTTGCAGCGCGGATTCAAAGGGGCGCTCTTGCAGCGCGGATTCAAAGGGGCGCTCTTGCAGCGCGGAGACAGGGAGGTGCCTTCTTGGTGCAGGCACTGGGCGGCGCTCTTGTAGCGCGGGCTCTGGTTTGCGCTCTTGCAGCGCGGGTTCTGATGGGCGCTTTTGCAGCGCGGGTTCTAGGGGGCACTCGGGAGGCTCTGAGCTGGACGGGACCAGCAGAGGCGAAGGTGGGCTGGACGGGACCAGCGGAGGCAAAGGTGGGCTGGACGGGACCAGCGGAGGCAAAGGTGGGCTGGACGGGACCAGCGGAGGCAATTCTGGGTAGTTAGAGACTTCAGATGACAGCGTGAGCATGGAAGGCATGTCTGCATGAATTTCCCAATTTATTGAGTCCTCAGAGTCCTGTAACTGCTCACCCTCAGCGGCGGTGCAGTGGGCGGGGCTTCCTTCAGCACCCTCACGCTCCACTGTAACTTCCACTGTCGCTTGCGATGTAGCCGGCTCTCGCACCTGGTCGGACGGTCCATGAGGCTCTGGCTCCGGGGCAATCTCCAGCTCAGTCGCTCCTCTTTGCGATGGCTCGTAGGTTGCTCTGGGCTCTGGCTCTCCGTCCGCGGTGGGCTCGGGCTGACGCTCTGCGGCTCGGGGTGATGGTGGGCTGGGCTCTGGGTCAGGAGTGGGACTGGTGTCATTCTCCTCGTAGTCCACGGTCAGTGGGGATCCACAAGACACCAGCACCCACTCCACAAAGGTGGCAAAATCTCCCCGAGGACCATCCCCGGACAACCGCGCTCTGCACCCGTCGTTTAGGCTCATCCGGTAGAACGTGCAGAGGCAGTAGTCCGGGTAGTGGGTGTAGTTGGATATTTCCACAAAGAGTCTTGTATGGTCCTCGAGGGAAAGGCTCCTCTGCTCCAGCATGAGGAGAAGGCAGGCAGGGTCGTTCATGACAAAACAGAAAATAAAAACTGATGAAAAAACGGAAACAAAACGAGGGGAAACACGCAGCTAGACTTCTTGTTATGGTCGGTTATTCTGTCACGGTTGTGAACGGTGGACACACAAGATGAGCGGAGACGAAGGTTTCAACGGGAATGAGAGATTTAATCGAACTTTAAGATGACATGGTACACACACACAGGGTAACATCAACAATACCCGACAACTAGAACTCAAAAGGACAGCAACTAATATAGTGGAGATAACGAGTGGCAGACAGGTGAACACAATGACGGTGATTAACTGATAATGAGATAAATGGCAGAAACTAAGTCACACATGGGGAGTGAAAACACAAATAAAAGTCCAGGGGCGTGACAGTTACAGTATTTATTAATCTTATAAATAATCTTATAAATCTAACACTTGATGGCTGCTCTGTAAATTCTTTGTCATCAGTTAGGAACCTAGGTGTGCTATTTGATAGCAATCTTTCCTTTTCAGAGCCACGTTTTTAGCATTTGTAAAAGTGCATTTTTCATCTTAAAAATATATCTAAATTGAGAAATGTTAATTCATGCATTTATGACCTCAAGGTTAGATTATTGTAATGCTTTATTGGGTGGTCATTCTGCACTCTTAATAAACAAACTCCAGATGGTCCAAAATGCAGCAGTTAGAGTCCTTACTAGAACCACGAAATATGACCATATTAGCCCGGTTCTGTCAACACTGCACTGGCTCCCTATTAAACATCGTATAGATTTTAAAATCTTGTTTATTACTTATAAAGCCCTGAATGGTTCAGCTCCTCAGTACTTAAGCAAGCTCTTATCGCATTATAGTCCTCCATGTCCACTGCGTTCTTAAAACTCTGGACATTTGATAATACCTAGAATATCAAAATCAACTGCGGGTGGCAAATCCTTTTCCTATTTAGCACCCAAACTCTGGAACAATCTACCTAACACTGTTCGAGAGGCAGATACACTCTGTCAGTTTAAATTGAGATTAAAGACCCATCTCTTTAACCTGGCATACACATAACACATTAATACGCTTCTAATATTCAAATCCATTAAAGGATTGTCAGGCTGCATTAATTAGGTCAACCAGAACCGGGAACACTTCCCATAACACCCAACGTACTTGTTGCATCGTAAGAAGAATGGCATCTACGCTAACATTAGTCTGTTTCTTTCTTATTCCGAGATCACTGTAGCCACCATATCCTGTCTGTATCCAGATCAGATGGTAGATCAGCACCTAGTGATGATTTCCACAGCCCTGAACGTCAGTGGAGATCAGGACATCTAGATGAGCCCCATAGACAGATCCCCAGTGAAGACCTTGTCACCTAGACGGCCATCAGGACAAGACCTCGGGAACCAGATGTGTCCTCAGCACAAACTGCTGGTTCGTCTGTCCAGAGGAGAACTGTCCCCCCGACTGAGCCTGGTTTCTCCCAAGGTTTTTTTCTCCATTCTGTCAACGATAGAGTTTTGGATCCTTGCTGCTCTACCCTCTGGCTTGCTTAGTAGGGGACACTTAATTTCCAGCGATATCGTCGACTTGATTGCACAGATACTATTTAAACTGAACTGAGCTGGACGATGACATCACTGAATTCAATAATGAAATGCCTTTAACTGAAAATTGAGTGTTTAATCTTGTCATTTTACATTATTGACACACTATTTCCTATTTTGATATTGTGAAGTTGCTTTGACACAATCTGTATTGTTAAAAGCACTATATAAATAAAGGTGACTTGACTTGATAAGTCATTAATTTCCATCTCATGAAGGCAAACGTTTTAACGGAACAATATGCGGATATGAAACAATAAAGATGAAATATTCAGAATAACATGAATGAATTAACATTAATTAAAGTAATTTCAAGCTCACGAGGCATTTGATTTATATTTGATTCAAGCACGTTGGAAAATACCAATTTCTAAATGAAACTTTTACTGGAAAAAAAACAAATTGTCTTCCACTGACAGATGAAAAATGTGACAGAAAAGTGGAAAAATTTGCCAATACAACAAGACAAGAAGATCTCTAGAATTAAGATGTTTTAATATTTTTACAAGAAAACAAGAGAAAGTTCCTGATTAAGAACATGCTTTTTTTATTGATTTTTGTTTGAATGTGGCCTTTTCATCATAATGAATGAAACATACATGACTTCTATTGTAAGTTCATGTAAAGTTTATGGCTTAATTATATCCCGGCATTAGCGGTCACCGGAACCCCCCATATCCAGCACAGTAGGTGGAGACGGTAACGGGCATCACTCACGGAAGCCCTCCTCGCTGCTTTTGTCAGGTGATTGCTGGCAGAAAAAAAGGAAAACAGATCAATACATCTCCTCTGGGGCTGACAGCTAATCTTTACCAAGGCTGAAATATGAGCAGCATCAGCCGCTGGATTCCTGTACTGGAGCTGGACGATTGACTGGGCGCCTGCCCCACTGAGGAAATTCATTTCGGCCCATCGAGGACGGCGAGGGCTTTATGGCTGGGAGGGGCTGTTCCTGTGGAAGGAAGTTGTCATGGTAACGACTAATTACAGCAAGTGGACAAATCTCTTTGACATGCTACAGAAAGGTTTAAGTGGATGTGGCTGAACATCTCTGTCAGTGTGTAAAAGCCAGCTGCTCATCATGGTGGAAAGCTGCAATGTTAACGTGACTTAAATGTATTGAGCGGTCAATTAAAGGAATAATTCATGGACAAATTTACCCTCAAG
The DNA here is from genome assembly GCA_036784905.1 of Acrossocheilus fasciatus. Lineage (NCBI taxonomy): Eukaryota > Metazoa > Chordata > Actinopteri > Cypriniformes > Cyprinidae > Acrossocheilus > Acrossocheilus fasciatus. Next base: position 30,441,435 of record CM071954.1, on the reverse strand, counting down.
ATGTGACAAACATCTGTCAAGCTCCAAAAGGACAAAAAAAAAGAAGATTGAAATATCAGTATTGATAAAAGTGTCAGCCAAAATTCATACATATTTGAAATATCATGAAGATGAGAAACATGATGACAAAACTTGCATTTCTAAACCTGATAAGTTCAGTTGACTCTAGAAAAGATTTTAGTTTGTCTGTAAGAACATAAATCAGACTCAAAACCACAACCTTACCACAGCAGCCAACACATGCTCATTGTAAATATGCGCCTCTACATGCATTTTGGGAAAACGTCTTCCTTATTACGCAAATTACTATTACAGTGGCAGATTATCAATCAATAAATAAATGTTTTTAAGCTTTTTCTTGAGCAAAACTATTTTATGACCTTAAAACACATTTATCCTAGTGCATGATTTGTAAACGAATACATACTGACACTTGCATCACATAAACAGCTCCACATGTATGGATTTTCTGACATGGTAAACTTGCTCAGTAGCGCACCCGGTACAGAATTGCAAGTCATGAAACTGGTTGCTATGTCCTTACTGACATGTTTTGGGTGGTTATTAAAGTAATTTTCAAACACTAGAGAACATTAACCTTTTAATGTCACTCACTGGACACTCCATTTCGGAACAGTACAACAACCAACATAATGAAACATTTCCAGATTCACATTCATTTGTTTCAAATAAAACTGAACGTGCTTTTAGTGCAATTCACTGGACATTTCACTTCTGAAGTGTTCTGAAAAGTTCAAGAGTAATAGCATTTTGCAAAAATGTCACCACGAGCATGTTTTTCCAATGAGCCTGGGTTGTAAACAGTTGTATCGTGACACTGCATGGCGGTCCAGACAAATGATTGACAATTAAAAAGGCCTTTTATGCATTTGACTGAAGACAACTTTCATGTGTGAACATTTGAACATAGAAGGGAAGTCGCTTGAGGCCACAGAAACACACACGCTCTGTTGTGTTAATGAGCGTATTTCATATTCACGCTAAAAGAGCAACAGAACCGCGTGAGGTCGACAGGATTTCTGATGCCACAAAATGTGCTACTACATACCGATTCCTCTAATTGGCACAGATAATAAAATCTCACATTAAACTTTAAATCATAGTTACTGATTTGAAATACCTGTGTGCCTGAAGTCAAAGGTCAGACTGGACTGTTAAAATGAGATAGTTCACCTAAAAAACTCAAAATTCATCATTTGATCCCGGACGAGCTCCCTCACGTCACTCCAAACCTGTGTGACTTAATTTGTTGCTTAGGAACATAAAAGAAAAATTCATATGAACAGCAGTATGATACAGTACTTGCACAATGTTATACTTTGTTTTTGAGCTGTACAGTCGTGCGGAAAAGAGCTGCATAAAGATTCTACCTTGTGTTTAACAGGAAAACATTACAGCATCAACATGAGAGTGAATAAAACACAGAATGATAATTTCTAGGTGAACTGTTACTTTAAAGGCAGAGCCTCCTCCTTAGGAAAATGGCCAGTAGACGGATGATTAACAGGTTTGATTACATTAGCATTTTTATTTGTGGATGGGCTGCAGACACATGATTCAAAGCTTGCTCAGTTATACATTTTCCAAGTAGTTTTGGTTCAAACATTATTTTCTAAATTCCTCCATGAGTTCTGAGCAGGCCGTAGTGGAGTTTGAGAATGGTGATGTCATCTCGTATCCCAGCAGACACTGCTTTTCTGGAGACGGCACTGAGATTGACTCACAACACACTTTTATGAGAGATTCTTTATGAAATATAACATCATAAAAACTGTAACACAACAGACTCAAAATAACAGTTTCAATAGGGTGCAGGTGTGTTCTATAGGTGGTAGCTAAATCGTTACCGAGGTGTGTAGGGTTGTTGCTACATAGCTGCCTAGGTTGTTCTAGACGGTTAATAGAATTCTTGCCATGTGATTGCTACATTGTATTCTGGATAGTTACTCTCAAATGAAAAGAGTTCTGCATGTTCAGGGCTCATGCCAAATTTACACTGTTTAAACTAAAGCTTCTCAGATGTAGCATAAATGCATTTACACAGCGATTACACGAAACTACACTTTGACACCAGAGGCTGAGGTTGCTCAGAGCAGGCACAATTTAGTCTGGCTTTTATGCGGCCCTGGCCTTTACACTGAATTTTGAGCAGGCACAGAGAAGCCTTAACTTGGTCTGTAGATGTGGCTCAGGTGCCTCCTTTAATGTGGGATGTTTTGTGGTCTGTTTTATGCATCTGATCACTTATAAACATAGCACACCTCTCTTCATCAGTACACATGATTCGAGGAATCACAAGTTCAGTACTTCAGATTAGGGGACTGTTGAAATCATGAAGCACAAGCAGAAGCTGGGTAGTAACTGATTACGTAATTGGATTACGTAATTGGATTCCAAAAATTAAGTACTTGTAATTAGATTAAATTACATTTAAAAATACTTGTAATCAAACTACAGTAAATATGTATATATATATATATATATATATATAGATTACATGATTACATATTATTTACACAATAGCAATAATTTATTCAGAATTTATTGATTCTCCCTAAATCCTCTTTTTCATTTTCCTTTCTTAAATAGCCTACTGCTTATATACACTCAGAAAGTCCAGTTTTGTGGACATTCACACAGAGATCAGTCATTAGTCAGGTGGATACACTGCATTTGACCACAATCATAACTATTTTAACTATTTTAATAATGAAGTATTACATCTGCATGTCCCCAGTTCTATGACATTAGTTATGGTCACATGACATTCGGGTAAACAAATAAAATATTTCTTTTTTTTTTTTTCAGTAAGTGTTTTATTTTGATTCATTTTAAAATTATTCATTTTAAATGAACATTTTTATGATTTTGTTAATTATTAGCTTTTCATTAAACTCATAAACCCTTTGCAGTTCATTCAAACCCAGTTTGGGAAACCTTGATGTAAAATAATGTTTAATGCACTTCATGTTCTTTCATAACAACAAATGGAATATATTTTCTTACTTATATCAGTATGGTACAAGATGATCTTATTTAAATCAATGTGATGAACAAGTTAGTTCAAAAGTAATCTAAAAGTAGTCTGATTATATTACCTGAAATGTGTAATGTAATGGATAACGTTATTAACTACAATTTTTATCATGTAACTTGGACTCAGTAACGGATTACAATTTGTAAGTAATCCACCCAGCTCTAGAAGTAACGGTGAAGCTTTACTCTCCATCCAGCATTAATAAAAGTACTTAGCAAGGCTGAGTAAAAGCCTCCATACGCAAGAACAACGAGCCTCGCAGACACTTTCAGATCCTCTTCAAAACAAAAATACTAGCATCTTCCAGCCTGCGCTGTCTCTGTCCATCACTTCGGAAGTTTATCCACGTTACACAGCCATTTTGAGATGAGCGGCGCACTGAGGGACTAAGGGGGGAACTAAAAGTGACATTGTGGCTCTAGGCTGTCTCTCAGGATTAGACGGCACAGCAGTCAGCATAGGGGCTTTTTGCTCAGTCCTATTATATCTGCTTGTGCCTCTTTCCAGATGAATTCCTCTCCATACGGATCCTGCACCGGGAGCAAGGCAGGATAATTGATTAATATTTCTGGAGGGAACGATGGCTAACCACAAGATGTGTTTAAAACAAAACCCTGCAGTTTGGGGTTTACACATTGAGGGATTTCAAAACAACACATGACCATGAGAAACGGCCTTCAGATTGCAGCCAAAGGTCAAAACGTGCTCAGAAAACCGATTTGACATTACATTAAAATTAATCAGGGGAAAATAACTCGGTATTAAACGCAATGCACGCCATTGGGAATCCGCAGCTTGACAGTGATTAAAAAGGCGAGTGTGTTTGTCTAATTTTAGCGCTATTGTACGTCCTATAACTACACCTGCCGACCGCAGCTGATTAAGAGAAGAGCCGGCCATAAAGAAACCATTACACATCAGCAGCCCCGAGACGAGTGGCGCGTTTTGTAAAGTAATGATTTGGGATGAATGCGAGCTTCTTTATGTCTTAATGGGCCCTTGTGTTTAGGCTCTCCAGAAACAATTACTTCACAAACGCTTCCCACCGGCCCGCCCGGCCCCTGTTTATTAATCAGCTAATTACACATTGACAGTAATGAGGCGGCTGATTCATATACTTAAAAGAACACGACTAAATGACTGTTTAATGATTAGCCTTTTGTGTGGCAAACCAGCATCCACTCGAGCAGTCATAAGGGGACGCTGGAACGGCGAATGGAAAAACGGGCCGATCCTGCTCGGCTGAGCAAATTCAGAACAGCAAGTTCTCAGAGGTCCAAATCAAAATGAGTTTGTTTGACTCGTACATATAGATGTGTTGTTATACTGAGAGGAGGTAGCTTTGGAATAGTTCGCACCAAAATATAAATTCTGTCATTATTCATCTGTGAATTTCTGAAATGCTCTTTTTCATACCATGAATGCAAATGAAGGTCATTAAAAGGAAAAACAGCAACAGTCTCATAACAATTTCCCACAATCTGAATCTGAAGTGAAGAATTATAGCGAATACTGAACTCATATAACAGCAGCAAATATTGTATTCTTCACACTGTTGCAATTATGTATTTTTTCAATTTAATATTACATGTTTTAATGAATGGCTCTTAATCATCCGGCATTAGGCTCTCTGCTGCCCCCACCTGCATTTCTTCTAGACCACTGATATGACTGTCTTCATCTCATGTAAACAGACATCATTTTACACAGGCTTAATAAAAATACTGTAAAACTGCTCTCTAACATAGACCAAAAACCTACTTAGTGCACCTTTAAGACATTCAGGATGTGAATGAAGAACAATGGTCTCATTCACTGAATATACAAACAAATTTGTGCATATTTTCACAAGCAAATCATGATTAATAAGAAATGCACATTCTAAAATGTAATCAAACTTTATGAAATAGCAGGGACAACTGAAATCACATGGACACAAAAAAAATCACATACTCTTGGGAGACCTTATAAACATGTTAAGATTTTTTTTTTTTTCATCTATTTCATCTTAAATATATTTTATCATACATACATACAGTCAAACCAAAACTTATAGGACTAAAATTGCAGGACACTATAGTTCATTTATGTAAGTGAGGATAGCAAATAAACTGTGACATATTATAACCAAAAATTCTTCATACAGTGGACTACCAGTAAAATTGATAAAAATTTGGGAGCACAAATTATTCAGACAATTTGATCTGACCATGTTTTGCTTTTCTTTAATTGCTAATGTGACCTTTTTTCACACAGACTGAACAAAACGAAGCATTGCTTGGTAATTGGTTGAGCTAAATTGGTATTATCTAATTGTGTGTTTAAATTTAACAGCTGACAGCTATTCAACCGAATTCATTACATACCTTTCTATCAAATTATCAAGATGAATTTGTTCTGACACGGTTTAACTCTGAGTTCTTGTCATATTTTATTACCATTTTCTAAACTATAGCGAATCAACTGTGATAATGTGAGAAATGTTGAAGGTGTCTGAATAAATTTTGGTTTGACTGCACGCTCTCATCTTACACACAAAGAGTCTTCAAAGAGCCTCATACATTGCTGAGAGTAACAAAAGACTGTATAGGAATGGTTATATGGAAAGCCATAATGGTGTTTTTAATGCAAATTAATCATCTCAAGCATGCAGCCTCTCGTTTCGAATACACCAAATTCATTAAAATTAGAATTAAGTTATGAACAAATTCATGTGTGCACACATGTTCAATACAAATACAAATACCCCATGCAAAAATTGTTGTAGCTCAGAGAAATTTTGAGGGAGCAAAAAGTCATTTCAATAGGGCTGCGTACGCTCACACTGTCAGCTTTGGAATTGACAACTGCATTTTCTTACAGGTGTGAGTGTTGAAATGTCCCATTCACACAGCAATTTACAGTCGAATACTGTCTGTATTAGTGAAGATAATCCATAAGCCTGAAAGTCTTATCACTGTCTGATACAACTAGAGTCCAATCGAGCTGCGAGTTCATCCATCAGATCGTCATTAAATGACAGCAGCTTTTATATTTGGGTGCAGAGTGGAGCATTTGAGTCGCACGCAGAACACAAAACTGACGAGAGCAGCTCTGGTGGAGAAAAGTGGCTGGATCTGAACCTTCAGATGACACACAGCTCACATCTCCATCGCTGTAAGTCACCAAAACACCACATAAAAACCTGCAACACACAGCAGACAGATCTCTCACTGTATGACGTGACAGACAACTTCTGTTTACACAATTAATGACTCAAATACAGGACTGACAACCGGATTCTGCTGCTGTGTTAACACGGCCTAGGAATCCACGCAAACACAGTCTTCAATCTCTGAAGTGTAGTCTATTACACACAACATATTCATGACTGATCCGTTGACTGAAGGCATGAAATTCAGCCAGAATAACTGTCGATTTTAGCAAATCCAAATGCAAATGACTGACAGGCAAAGAACATTTCTGGACACACAGTGATCTCTATAATCAGTTTAGTCTTGCCCTGGTTACTTTTCTGCTTCGCTGAAAAACTGCAAGCCGGTTTCCTGATTCTTTCATGCTCACACATCACATTTCCACTACCATGAATCTACAGGGTACACTCCTAAAAACAAAGGTTCCAAAAGGGAGTTTTCACAGCGATGCCATAGAAGAACCAGCTTTGGTTCCCCAAAGAACCTTTCAGTGAACAGTTCTTAAAAGAACCATTTTTTCTTAGTGTGAAGAACTCAGTAGGTTGGGCTTCATAATTTGAGGTAGTGGTTTCTTGCTCGCTTCTGGTTTTTTGTGTAATTTTTCTAATTGTGTGTGGGTTTTTAATTTTTTCCCTTTGGTTTGTGACTATGTTTGCCAGAATATACGTTTTCTATGTATTTGTGGACTTTGGTTCTCACCATCAACCTGCCAGGGACTGCAGATGAAAATGAGCCTGAATGGCTAAATCCGGTACATTTACATAATAGACTTGAGTACTTATGTTAATTAATGTGCATTGTCCTTTAAAAAAAAAACAAAAAAAAAACATTTGAATAATCTAAAGAACCTTTTTCAACTATAAAGAACCTTTTGTGGAATGAAAAGTTTCCATGGATGGTAAAGGTTCTCTGTGGAACCATTGATGCAAATAAAGAACTTTATTTTTAAGAGTTTAACTCCTCAAAACAGGCGAGATCTTCACTCCTGACACTGTGAACTATCTTGTCCAAAGCCTCAGCGCAACAGGCATCTCAGCGGTGGGCTTTTGAAGGACGCGCGAGGAGAGGCAAGTACGTGGAGTGAAGCGTCTGAGGGCAAAATACTGCGGTGGGCTGCAGTTCTGTCAGCAGAAGCAATGGCTGAGCGCTGGCGTTATTTGTCTTGCGCTGCCATATGGCCCTCACGCCGGCGCAGGCATTAATGAGAGGGGGGACGGACCACCGGGCGAGAATACCAGGACTTTAGATGCAGGTGATCTGTCACCGTGGGGAGGGTGTTGTGCAAGGATGAAAAGAAGGATGGAGGGAAAACGGAGGTGATGGAGATTGAAGAGAAAGACTGGAGGATGAGAGAAGTCGCAGAGGCAGGAAAGGGCAGCATGAGCATCAGAAAGGGTTAACAGCAACTCAAAAATAGAAAACAAAGCCACCGTGCTGCCCTTGTTAGTAGGTTGAGCTGTTTTTAACAGAACTGAAGTTACTGTAACTGTAGTAAGCAAACATCAAATCATTTAGTCCATGTTTACACTGTAGCTGAATACAGTCGTCCATTCTCATCTTGTTTAGGAGTGACAATCACATTACACATTTATTATTTAGGCCTAAATTTAATATTCATGTGTTTGAATTACATACACAATTTCCATGCATTTGGATTACACAGTTTTAACATAAACTAACTGATACACTTACATGTTTGTCATACATGAAACAAGTCCATTTTCTGTAATAGTTCTAATAGACCTAGTGCGTTTTAAACACACAATAACCAGGTTTTCATAATTATCATCAATAAATCAAATTTGTTTATATCTCATACATTTTAGCCAAGTTAATATTGCTTGTTCCAGCTAACCACATTTGAATCATGTTCATGCTAAATGACATTATCGTTTAGTTTATCATAAATGCTTGTCAGTATTCAATATTACACTTGAACTATATTTCAAATATAGTAGACGTTATTCTGAAATTACATATAAAGATGTATTTAAGTCCTACTTAAAAGTGGGTCTGTAGCAGCTCAGTTCAGTTCATCTTTATTCATTTCCCAAAGGAAATTTGGTTTTAGCATACAAGCGTTTAGCATAAAACTCATAATCTAATAACAAAGTGTAATGTAATAACTGCACATGTAATAACTATTACATTATTAATGTAATAAAATGTTCATAATATAATGATTTTCTCAAAACATAATAAAATCCTGAGCTAATGATGTAATAACAGCTCTCATAGAAAAGAAAAAAACATTTTTACATTAAAAAAACCAAAACAAAACAAAAAACATTGGCATTTCTTAATATTGGTACATTTTTAATTCTAAATTCAGTCTTAAACTATAGTTTAAGTATACATATATGAAGGGGTGTGAAGTAACGAATTAAAAATACTCACTACTGTAATTAATTAGTTTTTATCACTAATTGTACTTTTTTGAGTAGGTTAAAAATTGTGTAGCTACTTTTACTTTTACCTGAGTACATTTTAAGTGATGTATCGGTACTTTTAATCCGCAATTTTCCTCCGTTTGTGGTCATTACATGCTTATTTTAATTTTATTTTGGTAACACTTTATTTTAAGGTCTCTTAACTAGTTGCTTATTAGCATGCATATTACTAGAATATTAGCCATTTATTAGTAGTAATTAAGCACATATTAATGCCTTATTCTACATGACCTTATTCTACATCCCTAATCCTACCCAACACCTAAACTTAACAACTACCGCACTAACTATTAATAAGCAGAAAATTAGGAATTTATTGAGGGAAAAGTCATAGTTAATAGCGAATAAGTGTTCCCTGTTCTAAAGTGTTACCTTTATTTTTATCCATCAAAGTAATTGGATAGAGAGATAGTAATTGGTCTTGTGACTTTGGTCAAATCAAACTGTGCATAGAACACTTTAACCGCTGTTTATCATGGCTGCTGGAAGTGCATTCTTCAATGCATCAGTAGCATCTTCCTCTAATATGTTAAGGTAAATTTCGGATTTCTGCTTACTAAATTATTTATGTTCGGTAAATTCCCGCTCACTTGAGTCGCGCGACTGCCTCGTCTCTCTCTCGCGTGCGTTCTGCAGCAGTTACTTGGAGAAGTCGTTGCTTGTTGAACTTGTTGACTTTTGATGAGTGAAAAAGTGTGTTGGAAACACTGTGAAACGATTTGAAATAATATACTCATATTGAGGACCAATCTGCACCTTATTGATGACCCATGGCGTTAATATAGCCTGACTACTTGTCAGCTCGTGATGTAATAAAACTGAAGTTCGTTAATGGTGTGCAGTATTTTTCTAATAATTCAAGGAACCGAAGGCAATTATTCTGCTTATACTACGGTTTCCACACCTCAAGACATCGATCAGATGATATATTTCAAGGCATTCGTCAGGTATTTCTACTTAAATCGCTATTGTGAGTAGGATTATTTCTTCCGCATCTCATCCAACGACTCCGTTGCTAATTCCAAAACTTCATTTTAAACCTAGTAGGAGGCTTGAGCCGTTAATAACAGATTAATGCAGTTAATAACTATGTTATGAGAGAGAGAGAGAGAGAGAGAGAGAGTGAGAGAGAGCTTCTCTCAATAGTGTTTGGCAGAGTTGTTTACTGATAAAATCGTCAGAGTAGTGCTAACAACATTAGCGCGGTGTATGTTAGTGTGTGTGCAGCTAACTGTTATGTGTGTGCGGTCTGTGAGGGAGAGAGTGGGAGAGATAGAGTATGTGTTTTCCGTACATAATAAAGTGTAATTTTGTGGCAAAAACATGGACATGATCTGTCGTTTTTTATCCTTTTGTTTACTATATTTATTTGTTTGGCCAGTGTCGTTGTGGGTTTTGGTTATTTTGCTGTTGTAAGACCTTTGAAATAACAGAAATCATTTGGCGAAGTGATATGGTCATGTAACGCGGTCAAGAGCTGCCTGGAACTATGTTTGCCGTGCGTTTCCCTGAAAATAATTGCACACCTTAGAACGTTCGTCAGCCAATCAGATTTAAGCACTCAACGGCCCCGTAGTATATATATATATATATATATATATATATATATATATATATATATATATATATATACAGGGCCTAACTAACTTTTTGCCACGCCTGCCAATGGCCGGTGATGTGATAAAATTTACTGGCCAAAATAGTTTTTTACCGGCCATGAAACTCTTTTTCAAAAACAGGTAGTCATTACTACAATGACTAAACATATCTACAGTGTTTTTAATTTGTCCTTTACTTTACTTACAAGAAAAAAAACAACAAACAGATTTGTCTTTTTTTTTTTTTTGTCCCTAAGGAACATTGAGATTCTTCTCCTTTACATGTTTTCGGCAAACGGAGCAGGCCATTGTGTTACGCATGTTTTACACATACTCAGTTTGCTGTGCGTATTTTTTCCACACCCATGTGAACATATTAGAGCAGGGCTATTTAATTAGCTTCATTTGAGGGCTGGATTATTGAACTGAAAATTTGAAGGGGGCCGTCCCGATCTCTTTCTGGGGGAACCTATAAAATTAGAAATTAAATTGAAATCTAAAATTTATAAAAGGTTAACATTAATACTTTCTGTCATTCTTTAATACATAATACGTTCAATACATTCTGTCATTTTTTTTGTAATTAATCGTGATTAATCACATATTTATTTTGTCATAATTTCACATTGAACCTCCAAATTAATGTGGAAACAGCATAAAGATAGTATATTTTAAATATGCTTTCAATGGCATCTTTTTGCTAAGTAGCCTATTATTAATGAAGTATTGATACCAATACTGCTACTGGTGTCTCTATTAAATGCATTTTCCCTCAATTTCACCTAATTAATTATAGCCATTTAACATTACAGTATAATTGTTGAAAAAAGAAAATCTGAATAAGAGCGTTCTTTGCAATTATAGAGCAATCTCTAAACTTCCATTTCTGGCTAAGATTTTAGAGAAAAGTGTTCTTATTCAACTGGAGTCATTTCTTGATGATAATGATATCTGTGAAGTGTTTCAGTCAGGTTTTAAGAAGCACCATAGCACAGAAACTGTATTATTAAAGGTTTTTAATGGCAATTGTTTGGCAGCCGATCAAGGGAATATGACTGCACTTTTGCTTTTAGACCTCACAGCAGGGTTTGACACAATTGACCATCATATTCTCATTTCCCGACTTGAAACTTGGGTAGGCATCTCTGGAAATGCCTTAAACTGGTTTAAGTCCTATCTGTTAAATAGAAGTTTTTCTGTTTGTTTGGGTGAGTGTACATCAACTTCCTCACCTTTATCATGTGGTATTCCTCAAGGGTCTGTTTTAGCACCGCTCCTCTTCTCACTCTATATGCTCCCTTTAGGTTCGATCCTGCGTAAATACTGTGTGTCCTTTCACTGTTACGCAGACGATACTCAACTATATGTACCATTTAAGTCAAGTGAATACACTGCCATGGAAAGATTGCTGGCTTGTCTTAATGATGTCAAGGCATGGATGTCTATGAACTTTTTGAGCCTAAATGAATCGAAAACGGAATTGATTGTTTTTGGTCCCTCTGAACCTGATAATGCGTCTCAAACTAAGTTGGGTCCCTTGAGCCAAGTTAGGAAATATCATGTAAATAATTTGGGGATGATTTTTGATAGTGCACTTACATTTGACAAGCAGATAAATGAAATCGTCAGAAAGAGTTTTTTTAAACTGAGGATGACTTCTAAGATTAAGTCTTTTTTTATCCTAGAAAGATCTGGGAAAAGTTATTCATGCGTTCATCATCTCGAGATTAGATTATTGCAATTCATTATATTATGGCACTCAAAATAAAGTTTTAGACAGATTGCAGATGGTCCGAAATGCATCTGCGAGATTGCTCACAGGCACGCGTAAATTAGATCACATTACCCCGGTGTTAAAAGCATTGCATTGGTTGCCCATTTCTTTTAGGATTAACTATAAAATTGTATTATTTGTTTTTAAATCGCTACACGGTTTAGCTCCTTCTTATATTGCTGATCTAATCAAGGAACAAAGGACAACGAGATCCTTACGATCCCAATCACAGAAACTTCTTGTTGTTCCTCGGTCTAAGTTGAAATCTAGAGGGGATCGTGCGTTTGCGGTCGCCACCCCTAAATTATGGAACAGCTTGCCGCTTTATAGGGACGTACTGACACTTGGTCAGTTTAAGAGCCATTTAAAAAAATACCTTTTTATCATAGCGTTCGATCTAAGATAAGTGCGAAGGTTGCTAGTGTTAAAAAAAAGTTTTTTTCTGATCTTACTTAAAATGTATTATGATTGTTCTAAGGTCTCTGCTATACTATTCATTTAGATAGATATGATCCCTTTTAAATGTTGTCTCCTGCTCATTGTGTTACTGTTTGTACAGCACTTTGGTCAACGTTGTTGTTTTATTCAGTTTAATCTTTATTAATCAGCGACTAGAGCAGTCCAGTGATTTCTCTTTTTCTTTTGTTCTTTGAGTTACATCACTGACAGACTTCAGCAGGTTTTACTTTAAAAACCGCACTGTCTCTTTAAAACCTGATGCACATGACGCGGATCTGACATATATCTTCTCCAAACTCTTTACCGTCATTTAAGACTTTGTAACTCATTTAAGACTACGTTTATGAGGTAACTCATATTTTGACATAATTGTGTGTGTTTTTGTCCGTTGAAGCGCTACTGGTGTGCTGTATAAAGCGGCTTGGTGTATGTGTAACAGCCGAACGAGCAACCTTTCAAACTTCACTGCACCGTTTAGACGGCGTAACATGTGTGTCGCCACATTCTCAAATTATGAAGAAAAAAGAAGGGAAAAGTTAATCTGCCGCAATGAGCAATATCTTCTCAGGTAAAAGTTATTAGAACCGTGTCTAGGGACAAGCTGGCCATCACACTGCTGACCTTATCATCACGAGGATATTTTCTTTGGGAAATATTATTTTATTCGCTTACGTCAGAAACAGCGCATCATTTTTCAGGGTTCCCTAAAAGTCTTAACTTTATCAAATTTAAGGTCATAAAAAGTCTTAAAGGAACACTCCACTTTTTTTGGAAATAGGCTCATTCTCCAACTCCCTCAGAGTTAATAAGTTGAGTTTTACCTTTTTTGAATCCATTCAGCTGATCTCCGGGTCTGGCGATTGCACTTTTAGCATAGCTTAGCATAGATCATTGAATCCTATTAGGCCAGTAGCATCGCGTTCAAAAACGATCAAAGAGTTTCGGTCAAAGAATTTAAAGGCTACCGGGCACTACTTTCAGGCGCTGCGTAATATCACTACGCCTGCTGCGGCCATGTTACGGCAGCAAAGTTCCTTGATTATTACGCCGGAATGAGAGTAGTTCCTAATCATATCAGCCTAGAAAATCGCAACTTTTCATTTTCCGCCGATCTTAGTACACGATATAACTACAGAAGAGTCAAGTTTTAAATAGGAAAACGATCGAAACTCTTTGATCATTTTTGAACGCGATGCTACTGGTCTAATAGGATTCAATGATCTATGCTAAGCTATGCTAAAAGTGCAATCGCCAGATCCGGAGATCAGCTGAATGGATTCAAAAAAGGTAAAACTCAACTTATTAACTCTGTGGGAGTTGGAGAATGAGCCTATTTCCAAAAAAAGTGGAGTGTTCCTTTAAATTGTACAAGAAAGTCTTAATTATGATTTCAAGAGGTCTTAAATTTGGGTACAGACCAGAATCGCGATGCAGCTTAATGCGAAGATTAAACTTCAAAAGGCTATGAATAAATATGAGCGCTGCACGTTTCAAAGTCGGTGGTGCACTGCTTTGTGTTGCACTGCTCATTCGGGTGTAATAATCAAGGAACTTTGCTGCCGTACCATGGCCGCAGCAGGTGCAGTGATATTACGCAGCACCTGAAAGCACTCCCCAGCTAGGTACCTAGTTATAATATAGCTGGGGACTACTTTCAGGCGCTACGTAATATCACTGCGCCTGCTGCCGCAGCAAAGTTCCTTGATTATTACGCCCGAATGAGAGTATAGTTCCTAGCCAAATCAGCCTAGAAAATCGCAACTTTTCATTTTCCGCCGGTCTTAGTACACGATATAACTACAGAAGAGTCAAGTTTTAAAGAGGACAAATATCTAAACTCTTTGGTCATTTTTGAACGCGATGCTACTAGTCTAATCGGATTCAATGGTCCATGCTAAGCTATGCTAAAATTGCTATCGCCAGATCCAGAGATCGGCTGAATGGATTCAAAAATGGTAAAACTCAACTTATTAACTCTGGGGGAGTTGGAGAATGAGCCTATTTCCAAAAAAAGTGGAGTGTTCCTTTAAAAAGTCTTAAATTTGAGCTTAAAAATCCTGCAGCAACCCAAACTGGCTGTTGTTCCCACTACATTGCATTGTTATATTTCAGAAAATGATTTACCCAACAACTGGCGACTGACACTGTTACATATACTCGCCAATGACGATTTTTACTCGCATTTGGCACTTGGAGAGTATTAATTTTAGGCCCTGTATATATATATATATATATATATATATATATATATATATATATATATATATATATATATACAGGTGCTGGTCATATAATTAGAATATCATCAAAAAGTTGATTTATTTCACTAATTCCATTCAAAAAGTGAAACTTGTATATTATATTTATTCATTACACATAGACTGATATATTTCAAATGTTTATTTCTTTTAATTTTGATGATTAGAGCTTACAGCTCATGAAAGTCAAAAATCAGTATCTCAAAATATTGGAATATTTACATTTGAGTTTGAATAAATGACTATCCTTACAGTATAAATTCTGGGTATCTCTTGTTCTTTGAAACCACAATAATGGAGAAGACTGCTGACTAAGCAATGATCCAGAAGACGAACATTGACACCCTCCACAAAGAGGGTAAGTCCCAGAGGGTCATTACTGAAAGGTGTGGCTGTTTACAGAGTGCTGTATCAAAGCATATTAAATGCAAAGTTGACTGGAAGGAAGAATGTGGGTAGGAAAAGGTACACAAGCAACAGGGATGACTGCAAGCTTGAGAATACTGTCAAGCAAAGCCGATTCAAACACTTGTGAGAGCTTCACAAGGAGAAAACTGTAGCTGGAGTCAGTGCATTCAGTATTCTCAAGCTTGCAGTCATCCCTGTTGCTTGTGTACCTTTTCCTACCAACATTAATATGCTTTGATACAGCACTCTGTAAACAGCCACACCTTTCAGTAATGACCCTCTGGGACTTACCCTCTTTGTGGAGGGTGTCAATGTTCGTCTTCTGGATCATTGCTTAGTCAGCAGTCTTCTCCATTATTGTGGTTTCAAAGAACAAGAGATACCCAGAATTTATACTGTAAGGATAGTCATTTATTCAAACTCAAATGTAAATATTCCAATATTTTGAGATACTGATTTTTGACTTTCATGAGCTGTAAGCTCTAATCATCAAAATTAAAAGGAATAAACATTTGAAATATATCAGTCTATGTGTAATGAATGAATATAATATACAAGTTTCACTTTTTGAATGGAATTAGTGAAATAAATCAACTTTTTGATGATATTCTAATTATATGACCAGCACATGTATATAGTTAGGTAACACTTTATTTCACATTGTCAATGTTACACATTTTGCATGTACTTACTATAGTATTAAGAATAAATTATGCTTAATTACATGCAATAACCATAAACCAAACCCTAATCCTATCCCTATAGTAAGTACAGTTGTTAACTAATATTACTCAGTGCTTAAATGTACAATTACAATATAACAAGGGCAACATTAAATATAGTGTGACAGATAATTATTATATTATAAAAATTGTCTTACTCATACATTATGTGCTGGTATTCCCTTATGAACTGTGATTGCATTATAAGTTGCTACAGTGTGTTCATAATGTCATACATGTCTCATACAATAACCTACTACATTATGTGAAAAATCAGTTTTGAGAAAATTACATTATGAATATTTTATTACAATAATAATGTAATACACATTATTAATTTCATATTATGTATGTGCAGTTATTACATTATGCTTCGTTATTACATTAATATAACTTTAAATTGTAATTCAATTTAATTTAATTTAATTGCAATTAACAGGCAATTAAGTGATTCAAAAATATTACATTCGGTTTCTTTTTAAATACTTTGTATATTATTTCCAAAATAAGTACCCTTTTTAAAAGTATGCTTAAGTCTTTTTCCTGCATCAAAATGCAGTTGCCATTTAGGGAAAGAAAAAAAAAACACTTGCAAAAAGCACCATAAATGTACAGTAAAAACATCCTAATGACTTGTGTGCAATATTACAAGCGTTCTGAGGTCATAAGATGTTTTGTATGAGTTCAGTTCACTGCATATCTTCCCCTCAACCGCAGCTCTCAAATCTCATTTATGTGAAAATGTTGTCACACTCAAGGCTTTAAATCACTGACAAGAAACTTCATTGATTCACAAGCAATCATGACTTTCTATATGCACTTTTACTATACTTTAATGGTGCCTTTCTAGTCTTTTCTGGTGTTTGGTAGTATAAATTACCTTCCAGTTTTATTGCATGGAAAAGAGCAGCTCAGACATTCTGCCTGTAACACAACACAGGGTCAACATGCTCTTTTCAGCAGAATTATATAAGTCAAAGGTTTGTCTGTTGAATAGTAACCTGAGCATGCTGAGAGTCGTGTTATACAGGATGCTTCGGCTGGCGTGTGTGTGTATATTGTTGGGTTGGTGACGGTGAGATTTGCTCTTGACAGCCAATTTGAGCCTGTAAAGTGGAGCGTTTGTCCAGCCCAAACAGAGAGGCTGTTTGATGAGTTCTTTCACAGCTAGCTTCAACACAATGCCTGTGAGTGCTAAAGAGATAAAGAGACGCGGCTGAAGCGCAGCTGGGTACAGCGACACCACGGCAGACACACAATAACACTGGAAATCAGACGGCCTCTGGTCTCAAACTCCCTCTGTCTCTCAGGGATCGGGCCGATAGTCTGAGCGTGCACAAACACAAATTAATAGCAAGACGCTAATTACCATTAAAACAATCAAACCCACCATCTCTCAAAGTGCTGCATTCCCTGACTGGAATATAGCAAGAGCGAGCGACCCCGTTCCTGTGAGACACTAGAGTAAAGATTTATCCAGAGCAGATACAGCCGGAAAAACTGACACCGGGACGAAAGCCGTCGCATGATAAATCACACTGACTGCAGCAACACACACCAGAGCATGCGAACAATGAGCTTTACAGCCAAAACAACCAGTGGGAATAACTCTATGTTAGAAATGTATTCATAAATACAGGGTTCACAATGTCATGGAAAACCTGGAAATAACAGGGAATCTTAAAATGGTGATTTACAGGCCTAAAACTGTAGAATCATTCTAGATATGCTCAGCTCTGAAATACTTTAGATATTATCTAGCAATCAGGAGCAACTGGAAAAGTGTGGCAACCCTGGATGTCAAATGCATGACATTGATGAGAAATGTGTCATGTAAACGTCCTAACTATAAAGATCAAACAGCTCAGATAATACAGGTGCTGGTCATATAATTAGAATATCATCAAAAAGTTGATTTATTTCACTAATTCCATTCAAAAAGTGAAACTTGTATATTATATTCATTCATTACACACAGACTGATATATTTCAAATGTTTATTTCTTTTAATTTTGATGATTATAACTGACAACTAAGGAAAATCCCAAATTCAGTATCTCAGAAAATTAGAATATTACTTAAGACCAATACAAAGAAAGGATTTTTAGAAATCTTGGCCAACTGAAAAGTATGAACATGAAAAGTATTAGCATGTACAGCACTCAATACTTAGTTGGGGCTCCTTTTGCCTGAATTACTGCAGCAATGCGGCGTGGCACGGAGTCGATCAGTCTGTGGCACTGCTCAGGTGTTATGAGAGCCCAGGTTGCTCTGATAGTGGCCTTCAGCTCTTCTGCATTATTGGGTCTGGCATATCACATCTTCCTCTTCACAATACCCCATAGGTCAGGCGAGTTTGCTGGCCAATTAAGAACAGGGATATCATGGTCCTTAAACCAGATACTGGTTGCTTTGGCACTGTGTGCAGGTGCCAAGTCCTGTTGGAAAATGAAATCTGCATCTCCATAAAGTTGGTGAGCAGCAGGAAGCATGAAGTGCTATAAAACTTCCTGTTATACGGCTGTGTTGACCTTGGACCTCAGAAAACACAGTGGACCAACACCAGCAGATGACATGGCACCCCAAACCATAACTGACTGTGGAAACTTTACACTGGACCTCAAGCAACGTGGATTGTGTGCCTCTTCTCTCTTCCTCCAGACTCTGGGACCCTGATTTCCAAAGGAAATGCAAAATTTACTTTCATCAGAGAACATAACTTTGGACCATCAGCAGCAGTCCAGTCCTTTTTGTCTTTAGCCCAGGCGAGACGCTTCTGACGCTGTCTGTTGTTCAAGAGTGGCTTGACACAAGGAATGCGACAGCTGAAACCCATGTCTTGCATACATCTGTCCGTAGTGGTTCTTGAAGCACTGACTCCAGCTGCAGTCCACTCTTTGTGAATCTCCCCCACATTTTTGAATGGCTTTTGTTTCACAATCCTCTCCAGGGTGCGGTTATTCCTATTGTTTGTACTCTTTTTTCTACCACATCTTTTCCTTCCCTTCGCCTCTCTATTAATGTGCTTGGACACAGAGCTCTGTGAACAGCCAGCCTCTTTTGCAATGACCTTTTGTGTCTTGCCCTCCTTGTGCAACGTGTCAATGGTCGTCTTTTGGACAACTGTCAAGTCAGCAGTCTTCCCCATGATTATGTAGCCTGCAGAACTAAACGGAGAGACCATTTAAAGGCCTTTGCAGGTGTTTTGAGTTAATTAGCTGATTAGAGTGTGGCACCAGTTGTCTTCAATATTGAACCTTTTCACAATATTCTAATTTTCTGAGATACTGAATTTGTGATTTTCCTTAGTTGTCAGTTATAATCATCAAAATTAAAAGAAATAAACATTTGAAATATATCAGTCTGTGTGTAATGAATGAATATAACATACAAGTTTCACTTTTTGAATGGAATTAGTGAAATAAATCAACTTTTTGATGATATTCTAATTATATGACCAGCACCTGTAGTAAGAAAGTTATTATTATTATTTTTTTTTTTTCTTGGCTTAGTTGGTTTTATGATGTTGATGAGGCCAGTAGTTGGCAAAGTCACTCTGTATTATGACTGAAGACCAATAAGGGTGATTATGTACAGGTGCATCTCAAAAAATTAGAATGTCGTGGAAAAGTTAATTTATTTCAGTAATTCAACTAAAATTGTGAAACTTGTGCATTAAATAAATTCAATGCACACAGACTGAAGTAGTTTAAGTCTTTGGTTCTTTTAATTGTGATGATTTTGTCTCACATTTAACAAAAACCCACCAATTCGCTCTCAACAAATTAGAATATGGTGACATGCCAATCAGTTAATCAACTCAAAACACCTGCAAAGGTTTCCTGTACCTTCAAAATGGTCTCTCAGTTTGGTTCACTAGGCTACACAATCATGGGGAAGACTGCTGATCTGACAGCTGTCCAGAAGACAATCATTGACACCCTTCACAAGGAGAGTAATCCACAAACATTCATTGCCAAAGAAGCTGGCTGTTCACAGAGTGCTGTATCCAAGCATGTTAACAGAAAGTTGAGTGGAAGGAAAAAGTGTGGAAGAAAAAGATGCACAACCAACCGAGAGAACCGCAGCCTTATGATGATTGTCAAGCAAAATCGATTCAATAATTTGGGTGAACTTCACAAGGAATGGACTGAGGCTGGGGTCAAGGCATCAAGAGCCACCACACACAGACGTGTCGAGGAATTTGGCTACAGTTGTCGTATTCCTCTTGTTAAGCCAATCCTGAAACACAGACAACGTCAGAGGCGTCTTACCTGGGCTAAGGAGAAGAAGAACTGGACTGTTGCCCAGTGGTCCAAAGTCCTCTTTTCAGATGAGAGCAAGTTTTGTATTTCATTTGGAAACCAAGGTCCCAGAGTCTGGAGGAAGGGTGGAGAAGCTCAAAGCCATAAGTTGCTTGAAGTCCAGTGTTAAGTTTCCACAGTCTGTGATGATTTGAGGTGCAATGTCATCTGCTGGTGTTGTTCCATTGTGTTTTTTGAAAACCAAAGTCACTGCACCCGTTTACCAAGAAATTTTGGAGCACTTCATGTTTCCTTCTGCTGACCAGCTTTTTAAAGATGCTGATTTCATTTTCCAGCAGCATTTGGCACCTACCCATACTGCCAAAAGCACCAAAAGTTGGCCAGCAAACTCACCAGACCTGAACCCCATAGAGAATCTATGTCAAGAGGAAAATGAGAAACAAGAGACCAAAAAATGCAGATGAGCTGAAGGCCACTGTCAAAGAAACCTGGGCTTCCATACCACCTCAGCAGTGCCACAAACTGATCGCCTCCATGCCACGCCGAATTGAGGCAGTAATTAAAGCAAAAGGAGCCCCTACCAAGTATTGAGTACATATACAGTAAATTAACATACTTTCCAGAAGGCCAACAATTCACTAAAAATGTTTTTTTTTTATTATTATTATTGGTCTTATGAAGTATTCTAATTTGTTGAGATAGTGAATTGGTGGGTTTTTGTTAAATGTGAGCCAAAATCATCACAATTAAAAGAACCAAAGACTTAAAGTACTTCAGTCTGTGTGCATTGAATTCATTTAATACACGAGTTTCACAATTTGAGTTGAATTACTGAAATAAATGAACTTTTCCATGACATTATAATTTATTGAGATGCACCTGTATATACATATTTTTTTTCATCTATTCATAGAGATTATGATATAATTATTTAAATTTCTTCACAAAAGACTTACTTTGTTGTATAGTTTATTATTTCAGATTTCTGGCCTCCCAATGAACAAACACTATGATTAGTCACTTTACATGTCAGTCAGACAGTTTAAGTGAGCGGTTCTTTTGCAGGATTTGTTTAGTGCTTTTTGCTAGGAGTCAGAGGTTAAGTTAGTTTGTGTTGCAATAAGCAAACATTTAAACTGGTCCAAGATGTTTTTATCAGTGTGTATTTTTTCTTGTGAGTAAATTCGTTCAGGTGGTCTAGAGTACGAATCCTCAGTTTGTGTCCCACCGGAAGAGGGAGAGAGAGGGGCAAAGGGTGAATCTTTTTTTTTAGGCTTTATGGGAAGCAGCACGGTATCTTGGGAAGGTGAAGGACAGAGTGGGCAGCCGCTCCATCACTCAGCACAATAAATGGATGCAATCTGTATCCCCATTGTACTGCATTGGCCGTTTTTAAATTCCTCCTCTTTTATCCAAATGAATGATGGACTGTAGTACAGTGAAACGTGCAGCAATATTAATATACATCAGAGGCCAGCGGCCCGCGGTAAATCACCACACTGAGTGCATTTGTTATTTACATGACAAACCGCAGCACGCAGAAGAGGTGCAGACAGCGGATGCCGCCGCTCAGGGAAGGTGGACAAACCAATTCAGATTTCAATCCTGAAAGCGGTGTTTGCAAAGGCCCCGAAACACTCAGAGTAATGAAGAGGGGCAGGCGGGCCGGGCTGGTCCGGCGTCTAGCGTCATTTCTAATACCTGTATGCTCTTGTCAGCGTGATCTGACTGTCCATACGCAGGGTTATGCAAACACTTCTCTCTCTGTGAATTACTATGCATGCTCAGAAGGTTGTAAACAGATCATCACGTTTATGATTCATGGATTCAGATGTTATGAGATGCTATGCTAAACGTTCTGTCTTCAAATGTGCATTAAGGCGAAGGTGGTGCTGACAGTTTGGCTCTGTGCTGGAGACTGAGCCGTTGTAGTGGCAGAGCTGCCAGCGTCAACCAAAGTAGATGTTAACGTGTCTAAGACACAATATAGATCATAAATTTTAACCCCCACAGAAATTTTACATTTACACTTTTATTCAAAGTGACTTGCAATTTGAACTGGATGTATGTGTATAACATTGAGATAAATGTGAGATAAAAATGCATTTTCTGAAGCAACCATGCCCTTTTATCTTATTTCTACAAGTCTTTGAGCTCTTTTATCATGACTTGTGTTAGAAGGACTCACTTTGCAGCACAAGTGCAAATGCTTTACCAGGTGCGCTAATGAGCAAGTTTACTATGTCAGAAAAGCCAAACATGGAGCTGGTTATGTGATGCAAATGCGAAATGTACTAGTTTACAAATCATGCACTATGAGCTATATATATATATATATATATATATATATATATATATATATATATATATATATATATATATATATATATATATATATATATATCATCACTAGCAAAGCCTAACAGCACTATACTAGCATAGTGCTAAAATATGCAAGAAATATGTTAAATCATGTTAACAATATGCTAGCATTGTACTAATGCATGCTAAAACACACTTAATCATGTTAGCAACATGTGATAACTTGATAAACATGCAAGCAATGTGATTTAACATGCTAGTAACATCATAAGCATCCTAAAATATACTAGGATCATACTAAATCATGTGATCGTGTTAACAAAATGAGTTTGCAACAAACATGCTAGCAACATGTTAAATCAAACTACAAACACACAAAACCAAGTGCTCTGGACATGTGCTGAAAAGTAAAGCCAAAGCATTTCAATCGGCATCTGGTGGCTAGCTGCAGTATAGGTCATAAACCCCGCCCTCTTCATATAAACGACTGGGACATAAATCAAACCAAAAAAATCACTTCAAATTTTTCCCAAAAATGATTTCCATCATTTTAGGTAGTTTTCATCACTCAGCGCAGACTCAGGCTCCAAACGAATCACTGCTGTGCAGATTCGGGCTCCAAACGAATCACTACTGCGCAGACTTCGGCTACAAGTGAATCATAGCTGCTCAGAAATGAGCTCCAAACTAATCACTGCTGCACAGACTCGGGGTCTAAACTAAACAATCCAGTGCAGACGAATCACTACTGCGCAGATTCAGGCT
The DNA here is from genome assembly GCA_036784905.1 of Acrossocheilus fasciatus. NCBI lineage: Eukaryota > Metazoa > Chordata > Actinopteri > Cypriniformes > Cyprinidae > Acrossocheilus > Acrossocheilus fasciatus. The sequence goes on along the minus strand of CM071954.1, from coordinate 30,418,162 downwards.
CCAAAAGAATCACTACTGTTCAGAATAGGGCTCCAAATGATTCACACTGCTGCACAGACTCGGGTTCCAAACTAATCACTACTGTGCAGACTCGGGTTCCAAACGAATCACTGCTGCACAGACTCGGGTTCCAAACTAATCACTACTGTGCAGACTCGGGTTCCAAACGAATCACTGCTGCACAGACTCGGGTTCCAAACGAATCACTGCTGTGCAGACTCGGGTTTTCACTGCTGCGCAGACTCGGGTTCCAGATGATTCACTGCTGCGCAGACTCTGTTCCAAACAAATCACTACTGTGCAGACTCAGGTTCCAAATGATTCACTGCTGCGCAGACTCGGGTTCCAAATGAATCACTGCTGCACAGACTTGGGTTCCAAACGAATCACTACTGTGCAGACTCGGGTTCCAAACAAACAACTGCTGTGCAGACTTGGGTTCCAAAAGAATCACTGCTGCGCAAACTCGGGTTCCAGATGATTCACTGCTGCGCAGACTCTGTTCCAAACAAATCACTGCTGCGCAGACTCGGGTTCCAAATGATTCACTGCTGCGCAGACTCGAGTTCCAAATGAATCACTGTTGCACAGACTCGGGTTCCAAACGAATCCCTACTATGCAGACTCAGGCTTTAAATGAATCACTACTGTGCAGACTCAGCTCCAAACGAATCACTACTGTGCAGACTCGGGTTCCAAATGATTCACTGCTGCGCAGACTTGGGCTCGAAACGAATCACTGCTCCGCAGACTCGGGTTCCAAACGAATCACTGCTCCGCAGACTCGGGTTCCAAGCGAATCATTACTGCACAGACTCAGACTCCAAATGATGTCATCGGTGCAAGGTGACACCGGCCACACCTGAGATATATTGGCTTCACTTTTCTACAGTGGAAGAAAGTGAGGATGCATTGCTCATCTTTTTTATAGTCCATGACTAAAACATGCTACTTATGTAATCTTCAAACCTGCTGGTCAGGCTTTCTCAAGAAAAAGGTTGTCTTGACAAACTTTTTATCTAGTTCATCAATAATCTGTGCCTGAGGTTTGTGTGAAGAGGAAAAGTTGTTGGCATTTTACTGCATCTAGTGTTCATTTCAGCTGGAAACTGCAGTGAAATACATATACAGGTATGTTTTTGCAGAGGCAGAGTCACATATTTCTGATGAGCCTGTGTTGGTTTTCCTACAGTAACTGTGTTTGAATTGCCTGATATCAAACCGAGTCCAGGTCAACACCAGCGACCATATAAACCCTACAGCCGTGCTAAGATAGGACCCTGTCACAGCCGCCTTTAGCTGTCTGCACACTGCCTGACCTCAACAGCTATAAATCACACCATACTCACACTGAATTTGAGAAAGGGTTTGCTTGAGCTACGGCGAGCCTCGGTGTTGTACAATCAATAGGTATAAAATAAATGGCCTGACGGTTATTCTCCATCTGCTAACCCCCTCTAATAAAATCCCCGTAATGCATATTTCATTTACTTTTATACTTATTGATTAGCTGTAGCCCAGTTACTAAATCACGCACCTATCGATCTCTCAATCGTGGCTCTGTCGGACAGCGTATAACCGCCCATTTGCTGCCCTGATAAAGAGCCGCGCCGTCGAACCCTCACAGTAAATCTTTGCAAACTAACTTTTTAATTCCAAAATCGATGGACGCTTAAACGCCACATTATTTCACTCTCCTCTATCCAGAACAGTATTAAAAGTAATACCCACATGCGTTTGTGGCTAATGCGCGGGAGTCTGGAGAATATCCGTGGGTCTTTTTCTCTCTCTGGGTGCTGCTTGCTGCAGTGTTAAGTATCATTCAGATTTTTTTTCATAGATTTTTTTCATAGTTTTAATTCAGATTTTAGATTTTTTTTTAGTTTAATTCAATTTAATTTAATTAATTTATTTTAATTTAAGTTTTAGTACTTTTGTTATCTATTTCTGCCATTTTTATTAGTGAGGTTTTTTAATATATCTGTAATTTTTATTAATTTTTATTTTACTTTTGAAAGTCAGAAAAGTTGCTGAAATAAAATAAGATTATAAAATAAATCTGAATTCTTTTTTTTTTTTTTTTTGTTAAAATAACTCTGGCTTACTGAAGGCTTTCTAGGGTCTAAATAATCATTTAGTGTGTAAAAAAAACACTGCAACAAGAAAATAATGATGATATCTTAATATCTTCATTCCTTACAGTTGCATTTATCAGATTAGAGTTCAACAATAACATAGTAACATAGTTCACATTTTGAGATGATACGATCTATCAGGCAGCTGAGATTTGATATACTGTATATACAGTATTTTGCTTTACATCAGTGTACTGTATGCAGGTAATTAAGTTGGACAGACTTATACTGTATGCAGTTCATATAAAGAGCTGGAAGTTACATTCTGCAGCAAAATAAAATTTAAAAAACAATTAAAAAAATTAAATAAATCAGGCACCAATAAAACTCACAAAACCTGTAAAGACCATATCCATATTAAGAATATTAAGATTTTTTTCATGTCTATTAAGTCACCACAATGTTTCCCATTAGCATAATACAAATAATAAACTTATTTTTACTGTACTCTTAAGTTCTGCTTATATAAAAAGAAAAGTATTACAATCATTTGTTTGATGAAATGAGAATTTTATATGAATTTTAAAAAATGAAAATTTGTTGATTGCAGTGATTTGTATCATCTGTTTGGTATTTAGTACATTCAGATGGCATTCATGAGGACATATGACTTCATAATACATACTGAAAATCAAGAGAGCAATATAAAGACTTCCTGCTCCCATGTAACCCATCAATATTCAAGTACTCTTCATAACTGTCCATTAAAAAAAATGTCCAAGAAAATAAAACCACATATCTGGCAGATCCGAGTCCATCAGAAGATCCTCTTTAAAGCAGAAAAAACAGATGTTGACAGCACGGTCAATTGTCATTCGGCAGCCGACCCCTTCAGAGCAGATATATCAATTAAAAAAATAAATCAAAAAGGCGCCGAGCAGATTCAGATCACCATCTATTTTCATTAGGCTGCAGGCGCAGGAACATCTGAAGATGAATGGATGTATTCAAATGCATCAAAACGGATTAGGCTCCCCTGAGACCTCAATCAATGGACACAAATCAATAATCAATAGGCCACTCACACCAATATACTAACTGCTGACATCAAGATCTTACCATTAAAGTGAAAAGCAGGAGGCGCTGGGCTTGAGGACTGGCATATTTCTCCAGCTGACCGCTTAGAAATAAGAAGTCGATTAGGAAAGCTTGAGCGTAGAGGCCTTAAGTGGTGCTCACTTCTGCATTTTAATACGGGAGATGATGGAGAAACTCCTGAAGACAAATAACATCACACTAGAAATGAGAGGACTGACAACTGCATCACTGGAAAAGAAGTTGCACTATGCATGTGTAAGCAGCGCTCCATTAGTACACTTCATTATGTTATCTTGCCTTAAAAAAAAATGAACATTTGCTTTGCAAATACTGTAAACTGAATTAAAAATAAATAAATAAATAATGCACTTTTTACATGTATGCTGTGACATGCAGTGTATTAGAATGTGATGTGTTGCCGTGAAGACATATGAAGCAGTGTGTATGGGTTCATTAACATATGGGCAAATAATAACTTGAATAGCTTGGATGTATGAGGCATTTTTCCACACATATCAACTAAACCCTTATGAACCAGCTTCTGTTCAGCTTGTTTCCAAATTCTTGCTGGTTTAGAAAAAATGTAAATGTATTTATGTGTAAAAACTTGAAAGTTGGCTTTTTTTTTTTATTTATATAATTTTTGTTTAATAACTTTTCATTCAAAACACTTCAGCTCTTATTAATATAACATTTTATTTAATGAATAAAAAGTTCAGAAAAACTAGCAAGGACACACTTCATCCTCACATACAATAATTTATTTTGTCTTTTGGTTCAACACTTCATTTTCTGGAGGAATAGTTGTAGAATATTAAAATGTTTTACTTTAGCTTTGCACAAATGTGGCAGTGTACATTTACAATAAACATTGTACAAAAACACGGAAAAAAGAAAAAGCGTAGTGAAAGCTTCCACTAATTAAATTTCACAAATGATTAAAAAGAGTGAGCAAGAAACCCGTTGCATTAAACATGATATTTTGAAGTAAAAAGAAAGAAATGCTATTTTCTTTTAAAACATACTCCAATAATCTGTTTTATTTACAAATATATATATATATATATATATATATATATATATATATATACACATACATATACATATACATGCACGCATACATACACATATACGTGTGTGTGTGTGTGTGTGTGTGTGTGTGTGTGTGTCTATATAGTATTTATTTATTTATTTATTTTCCGTTTTAGTTATTTTAATACATAAGGTCTAACTAAACTGACAATTGTTGCCTTGGCAACTAGATGAAAAAATAAATAAATAAATAAAAAATAAAAATAAAAAAATTATATATATATATATATATATATATATATACAGTATATATTATTTATTTATTTATTTTTTTACTTTATTTCAGTTAGCATTTATTTTTATTTCAAGCAATGAAAAATAAAATCTAAGGTTTAATTTTAGTTTTAGATAGCTATAATATAGGGTGGCCGAGAGAGCTCAACGGCTGCAGCTTCAGAAAACACATGCAAATAGAAAAAGCCGCAGCAAATCAAGAAAACATCTTCATCAGTTTGACAGCAGGTGGTGCAAATGCTCACAACACAAACAAATAAAGAATTGTATTTGCAGCGTGTTTCTTTGTTTGGTTGTGTTGTGAGTATTTGCAGCGCGTGTATTGTAAAATTGATGAAGTTGTTTTCTTAATTTGCAGGTGTTTTCTATTTTCTATTTGCAGTGCGTTGAGCTCTCTCGGACACCGTAATAATAACCCTTTTTACAACTGCAATTATTTATTTATTTTTTGTTGGCAAAAGCTATTTTCACAAACTTTACCCACCATAGCTCAGATATTTTAATTTGTACAAATAGCATATTACTTCAATTTATACTTTGCACAAACAGTATCTCCCTCACTCAGCGTAAAGAGAAGCTACCTGAATGTAAATATCTGCTTCTCTATTTGATGGACTGTTTGAAACCCTACAGAACTTCTCTTTGAAAATCACCCTGTCAGAATGGAAAAGATGCTGGTTTCACAGAGTAGCGTGAGGTGATGTACCGGACAGGCGTATTTCCACGTACAGCGGGGTTATACTGTCAGGCTGGAGAGGTTCAGCCAGAGGCCTGGGTCACAGAACAGACTCCATTCTCTCCGGAGGCTGGATTTCAGCGGCTTTGGGAACTCAACGAACCGGTGGGACACATCAGAGACTCCTGGTATGAATCCCCTCTCTTCCACAATCATTTGGGAGTATGATTTATACTTTTTGAAGTGAAAGGGTCTTGAATTCCTCTATAAAGGAATTAAGAGGCGTCCCATGAGCCCGGCATTCTAATGAGAGCACGCCGATGATAGCGGCCACTTTTAATAGACAGAAATTAGTATTCAGCGTGCTTCAAACTCCAATGTGAAGAAAGCTTTCAGGTGCAGAAGAAAGAGGACGGGATGAAAGCCAGCGTTAAAAAGTGCAGCCCACTTCACTCGTGTTGTGTTTCTGCCCACTTATCAAGGAAAGAGAACGCTTTCTAGAGCGGCCCGAGAGACGCGGGAGAGAATTAACGATGCACGGTAAATACTCAGCAAAGGCAAAATGCAGTGAAGTTTATAGTCTTGAGGCAATTAGACTCCCTGTGACAATGGAGATGCCAGAGACATGCGATGCCGCGCTGGCTGTTTGTATTCTCTCAGACACGATCTGGACATGATCTCCAACATCCAAATGTCAATAGTCTGAGATTTAAAATCACATATCAACCTGAAAATAAAGCATTTTTAGAAACATTTTAAACAGAAAGAATAAGGCATATTTCAGATTGCATTTCTGTCTTACTAATCAAATGTAAGGAAATGGATGTCACTGGCATTGCAAAAAAAATGATTATGTTCCTTAGTATTTTTGTCTTTTTTAAATCAGCATTCTAAAATCAAGATACATTTACTTGAGATGCAAAATGTCTTAAGATATTAAGATAAAAATTATCAAAATTAAGTGAGTTTTTGCTCTCTTTTATTTGAAACTATACACAACACAAAATAATTATAAGAATTATTATTATTATTATAAAAGTATCCCAATGGGGTCAGAAAAAGTAATTTGATTCAAAAGGACAACAAATTTTGAGATGGTCAGATGTTCTTCCACTTGAGGTCAGGACGCTCTTTGGATTGGAAAACATGAAGATGAACATTTAAAGAGACAAATATTATTAAATAAAGACATTCTCACATTCATGCTGCTGTTTTTACTCAAAGTGTTATGCTTAAAGGTGGTGTGCTTTCTGTATGGAATGCATTGGGGAAAATGCAATACAAATAAACTTGACATAGTTTGTCTAATGTAATAAAAAAAAAAGTGGTACCCTACCAAAAAAATAAATATAAAACTGCTGAAAATGTCCCCACCATTACCCTCATACAAGATTAGGATGAATTTGTTTCTTCACTGTCTCATCAATGGATGCTCTGCAGTGAATGGGTGCCGTCAGAATGAGAGTCTAAACAGCTGATAAAAACATCACAATAATCCACAGCACTCCAGTCCATCAGTTAACATCTGGATAATTCAATCAAAATTAAATCAGGAGAGAAATCTGCAGAGATCAAGCAATGTTTACAAGCCAAAACAGCTTTTCGGGACTTTTTCACTTGAGGAAGCATTATCATGGACTCGTGTTTGAGTTAAAAACGTCTTAATGTTGGATTTGTTTCGGCTTTTGTCTTCTCCAGATGTTAACTGATGGACTGGAGTGCTGTGGATTATTGTAATGTTTTTATCAGCTGTTTAGACTCTCATTCTGACGGCACCCATTCACTGCAGAGCATCCATTGCTGAGACACTGATGCAGAGACACATTTCTACAAACCTGATGAAGAAACAAACTCATCCTGATCTCAGATTGGTTTAAAGGTGAGGACATTTTCAGCAAACTTTAATTTTAGCATCAACTGTTCCTTTAAAAAAATGCTTCTACATTATCTGATCCAACCCTTAAATTACTGTATGTTTTGTGTTTAGTCAGTTTGATTCTGTGATGTTAAATAATATATTTGACTGAACTAAAAATCCATTAATTCAGATATTATTGAGTGTATAGGCACAGACATCCTCTCACTCTTGGCAGATTAAGTATGGTAAACGTTACATGCTTTGTTACGTGCAGATTAAACCCTGTTGTCCAAGAGGTCACAGTTTGAGTCGATTCCCAGCGGAGCTGTTAGACATCGCCGTCCTGCGCATATCAGAAACACACACTGCATCGGTGAAAACTTTCCAGCAGGTCAAATCGGTTAACCTCTCACAGCCAGCCGTTCAGAGCACACTTCATCTGAAGAGTTAACTAAAGGCTCGTCTGTCCATATATTGATCTTTGACAGCAAATTGACGTTTCCACGCACCGAGGGGACAAGAAAACCTTCAATAAGCATCTCAATGATGTCTGAGACGAGAGGTTTTTGTGATATGAGAGGCATAAATACGATAGCTTTCACCTTGCCACTTACCTCAATGATAATTTACAAGAGCGGCCCGTCTGAATACATAAAAGTGCTGTAAGTCCTTAGTGCGACGGACTCGGATCAATATAAAACAAACCTCACAGTAACTGACACCTCATGTTTCAATATTTCCACAAAGTCCTTGAAATAATAGAGTGGACATGCAGCTTGGCATTGAAGGGTGAACGTCTGGATGTGTCACAATATCATATTTTATCACTCAGTTGAGTGAAACTCAGAAAAAAATAATGTGGGGCCATTTGTTAATAAGGTATTGACTATTTCAGATAAATGAAAGCTAAAAACAGAACAAATTGTGGTTGGTCCATTTTATGTCAGCCAGGTTTGTTCCTTGTTTTCTGACCACATTACGCAGCAGTGTGGACCAGAATTTAGTCGAAAGTCTGACTACGTAAGACTAGCTATAATCCTATAATACCTACTGATTCATATTTGATACACAGAGGCCTCTAAATGATCAACGTGATCAAAACTTTGCTGTTAAACCTGTTTCTCACTCAATCTCCTCATGTCTTCTGTCTCTGATTGAGTTGTTTATCCAGTAAAAGCTCTTTTAGTGTAATTGTAGAAACGTCCAGCTTCAGCTGCTGCTTCTCGTCTCAAATCTTGACTGATTTTGATCAAGTAAGCGTCAGAATAACTGCAGTCATGTCTCCAGATGAACACTTACTGGACTGAAGCAGCTCAGCTTTAATCATTTTCTAGAAAAATCAGAGCGTCTCAAATCTGATCATCAGGATCTTTCCAGAAGCTTTACTCTCACTGTTCCTCACTGTTCCTGTTCTCTCCATCAGCATTGCATTATATGTTTGCATCATTTACATCTCATCTGACTAAGACACATATTACTGGAGATATAGAGCGATCGCTGATATTTACATCATTTTATGTCAGTATCTGCTGCACTGTTATAAAGATCGCATTGATTTACATTACAAGCAGCAGAATTGCATTATATAAATATCAGCATCTGCACCTGTTCACATATTTTTGTTCAGTTTGAGTCTCTGAATAAAATCAATCTGTTTTTTCCTTCATATTCTCACAGACTATATGAGCCATAAAAGCCTGATGGACGATGGTGTGAACATGTATGTATCACATGCAGATTTAATGACAAGCACAGGAATCTCTGACAGTAATCAGCCAGAAAGACTTTAGATTGACACACAGATTAACAAATTAACTCTACATTAACAACGAGCTGCAGAGTTTAGACGTTCCAGACTTGAATAGCAAAGGTCTGCATGTTCTGGAATAATCCATTCATGCAACCAGCGTAACATCAGGACTGATATCAAGAAATATTTCAATTAGTGCTTCATGTGGGCCGTGTGTCAAATGGTGTTAAGTGAGGTGTAATTTCTCTGGTTCTGGAGTCAGACGAGGCTCTGATCACCACACACACACACACACACACACACACGCACACACACACACACATGCTCCCAGACGGCGTGTTCTCCGCGGAGCTGTCAGTCTCCCACCCAGAAGGCCGTGCGTCTCACAGTCAAGGTATAGTGACAACTGTTAAATCGGACGTGGACTAGCACTACTGCGCTTAATGAGATTAGCAAAGCCTTCAGAGCTAATTAGCCCTTCGTAACAACCTCTCATTAGCGCCGTGTGGGACCGCAGCACTACGTCATCAACAGCACACAAAACCACATCATTTGAATTATAATAAGATGTTTTCATGTCTTAACAATATCCTTGAACTGCATTTATATTGTTAAAGTGCCATGTAGTGAACACGAGGAGTATTTGCATTGTTGTAATGGATTGAATCTTGTATTGTTTTAATGCTGAACAGAACAAAAAGTCTTTGAGCATCAGAGGAGTCCTGCATGCATCGCTGACTCAAACATGGTTTAAACCATCTCAAGACTTTTTTTTGTTTGATGAGGCCTTCATTGTTTTACTGACCATTAGGTTTCAGCAGAAGTATTTGCGGTGTTTGTTTATCTCCTTTTCTAATATGATATGTATTTTTATTGTACAGTACTGTATTCTGTTTATTTTGATTTTATTTATTTTTTAAATTGCGCAGCACTTTGGTACACTCTGTGGATTTTATGTTATATATATTTTTTTTTTTTTTGATTTGATTTGATAAAGAACCAGACCTACAAACAAACAATATAATTAAATATATAAATGAAACAATTTGCACAAAATGTAATCATGAATATTTGTATTAATGTACTATTTGTTTATTTATTTATTTTATTAAACAAATGAAAGAACCAGACCTACAAACAAACAAACATATTTGAATTTATTTTTGTATTTTATATTTATTATAGTACTCTTTTATTTTATTTTATTTTATTTTAACTCTCTGTTTACTTATTTTTGTCTATTATTATCATTATCTTTTAGATTATTTATTTAAAGACTTGCATTTATTTATTTCTGTATATCCACACACTATACGGCGATGAGGTGGTTTTGATGTCAGACAGTGTATTCGTTTGCTTTTATTTGTTTTGGCAGGTCTGGTCCTAATGTGTTATGTGTTACTACAATGAAGCAGCATCAGAAAAATAACACATGATAATCAGCTGCTGCGGGAGTAAATATCACTCATTTACAAACATACACATATCCTGTACAAAACATGCCAGGATACACAGCGACTGAATGAAAGCAACAAACACAACGGCCTTTTCTGCTCGTGTGGGTTTGTGAGATTATGAGCACAGAGACGTCAGGAGGGCAGGTCCAGCTGGATGGAGTCTGTCCAGCGAGGAGCCTCCGTCCTCTGGCTCCGTTCATCTGGAGGGCCTCGGGATGTTGTTGATGTGAACATCTCGCCAGCATCTGCTCTGAAGACTGTCCCTGCTGTCCCTGCAGCACCAGCGGACCCCGGCCCACACACACACACACACCTCAGGGACCGCCAGCATCACACATCTGCAGCGTTTATGGAGTTATGATCACAATACAACTGTTTGTGTTTGATATTTGGGACAGAAGAAGCTGTTGCAGCTCCACCACTGGCTGGGAAATCTGACCAAATCCTCACCAGTGTTGTTATTGTTAAATAAACCTAAAACTATTAAACCGGTTTGTGTTAATTGAAATAAAGCTGAAATATGATATGATGGTGTAAAATGTTTTTTTAAAATGAATTAGATGCAATTAGGTGAAATAAATTAGATGTATGGTGTAAAAATGTAAACTTAAAAAATGTAAACAAACATTAGAAATGTTGTCTTGTCAACCACCTGAAACTGAAGTGCTGAAATGACTAAAACTGAAATTATTTTTTAAAATTAATTATTTAATTTTAAATTATAAAATTAAATTAATTAATTAAAAAATAAAATGACAAAAGCACATAATAAAATACTAAAACTTAAATTTAAAAAGTTAATTCAAAATTCAAAATATTCAAAATATTAATAAGTGCTATAATAAATTACATTTAGTCATTTAGCAGACACTTTTATCCAAAGCGATTTACAAATGAGGACGATAGAAGCAATTAAAACAAACAAAAGAGCAATGATGTACAGTGCTATGACAAGTCTTGGTTAGCCTAACACAGAACACGTAGCAAGTTTTATTTTATTATTTTATTTTTGTTTATTTATTTTTTTATATATACAGTATATATATATATATATATATATATATATATATATATATATATATATATATATATATATATATATATATATACATATACAATGTGTGTGTGTGTGTGTGTGTGTGTGTGTGTGTGTGTGTGTATATGAACATAAACATAAAGAAAACAGAATAGAAAAAAGAATAGAGAAAGCTAGTTTTAGAGGCTTTTTTTAAGAAAACAAGCATTTAGAAAACAAATAGAGCATGCAAGTGTTTTGTTTATGTTTTTATTTTTTATTTATTTTTTTTTTAAAGAAAACTTAAATAACACTGAATAATGCCACAATATAATAATAAAAGGTTTATATATTATACACCAATTTTAAGAAATAATATGTGGCCTATTTTTGGACTTTCACTCTATCAATGATTATTTATCTTATTTGTAAAGATGGACAGGAATATATCTGCTGCAGATGACAAAGATTATAGCAGGCCCACAATGTAATTGTGATTTTCTGTTTTTTTTTTTGTTTGTTTGTTTGTTTGTTTTGTTTTTTTTAAATGTGATTAAAAATGCAATTTAAAAAAAGTAGAAGGAGGAGGAGGAGGAGAAAAAGAAGAAACTAAATAAATTCACCAAAAAAAAAAAACCTCAAACTATAAAAAATATACAATAATAATAATTTCTAGTAAAACTGTAAAATTACAATATTAATATGTATAGCTGTCCTAATTGCTTCATTAAAAATGTTCAAACATTGAGCTTTGATTTTAGTGAACAGCTGTAAATGTTTATAAGCGCATGTCAGCAGCATTTACTGTAAATAAAGTGTCTCTGAGACACTGAAACACAGGCGGATCATGAGCTGCTCATGTGTAAATGAACACAGTGCTGCGTTTCACTCTCAAACACACAGCGCATTTATTTCTATTATGAAAAAGCAGCCTTTGCAATTAAGTAATCGCACCAAACCATATTGTGATTTTGGTTTTATTTTGACGCATCATGCAGCTCTGTGTTATAGCATATTCTCTACTGGTTCATACCAGCCAGACCTACTAATCACCAACAAAACGCTGACTTCTACTAGGGTCTCTAAACGCCCCTTCAGAGAACTAACCCCAGCAAGAGTGATTGACAGGTCTGGCCTGCGCTGCAGTTTGCTCTGATCACAGATGACCTTGAACGTGAGGATGTGCGGGGTCAGACATCGGCCGGCCCACAATGCAGCGCTGCAGCAGATGGGCCGCACACACCCTCGGACAGATGCAGGCGACGCCGGAGGGAATACAGCAGCTTAAGACAGCACTTCTGCACAAACTCACACACACTGCAGCAAACGCTGAGCGCTTATGAATCCTCACACAGTGACGTCTTCACAATCATCTGCACTAATCATAACTATACATCCAAGATTTCTGAATAGACTGAACAACCACAGATTTAGGCTTCTCCACTTTAGACCACTTTAGACATTCTACTAACAGCACTTTGCAACTACATGTAAACCAGCAGAGTATTAGACTGTCTGTTTAATATCTTCTAACACTTTATTCTGATGGGTTCACAACATACAACATACTGACTATGAGAAACTTTGCAAGTATATGTCAATTTATTATGTAATCCTGAAAAATTAAACGTATCACAGTTTTTGCAGCAAAAACTAATTTTAGCATTAATAACTGAGCACCAATAATAACTGATCATTAATGAGCAGCAAATCAGCATATTAGAATGATTTCTGAAGATCATGTGACACTGAAGACTGCAGTAATGATGCTGAAAATCACAGAAAATTGACGCACATATGTACAGCTATTTTAAATTGTAATAATATTTCAAAATAATACTCTTTGTACTGTATTTGTAATCAAATAAATGTAGCCTTGGAGACTTCTTTCAAAACATTTCCAAACTTTTGACCACCAGTGAATACAATAACAGTTTATATTCCAGTATTGCTGGCATGCCACCATAAAACAGAAAAACAGAATTAAATCTCACACTTTGTTATTGCCACAGTCAAACATGAACGCACATCAAGTGTGCAACAGGACTGTTGGCTTGTTTAGGATGCCAGAACATTTTCTTCTGCAAACACCCTGGAACAGAGCAATAATCAAAAGGAGTCGAATTGTATCAAACTACATTAGAGTGACATCTGTATCTAGAGAAATCAGCTGAAATTGAATCTTTATTGTGTTTGAGAGTCCAGGGACTGGAGGAGTCGTGTTAAGTTTGAAAAGGGATGATGGTATTGTATAAACAATTCATTAGAAGCACACATTAAGTATTCATCTGTATTAAAGGTGCAATGTGCCTAGAGAGACGCGGAGCCAATATGAAACCATTTCCATTAAGTACCATCTAATTAATGCCATGCATTATTGACAGCAAGATTTTTCATTCAACTTGCAGGAGTCACCATTGTGTTTTTGCCCTGACCTTCAAGAAACCTTCAGTCTGCTGCTGTTTTACATGCCTTTGACCAGGATTGACCCGAGTAAAACACACACCCGGGAGATTCGACTCACAATTGATTCCTTTAGATGAAATCATCCTCTAATAAACATACTGTAAAAAACACACTCAATATTAGACAAAAAGGCTATTTTTAATTATGTGTATTTTTAGTATTACATTAATTACACATCTTAAAAAGCAATGAAATAAAATTCTGCTGATGTGAGAAGGCCTAATATTATCTAATTTGATGATGTTGAGTTCAAAAATATCAGTAAAAACATTCCTTTTTTTATGTTTTGTTTCCCCCTCAAAAAAAAAACGTGAAATTAATATCTAAATTAATACATTTAAATTAAATTAATATTTAAATAATATATTTATTATTTAAATAACTTAAATACATTTTAATTTTTAAATGTGTGTGTGTGTGTGTGTGTGTGTGTGTGTGTGTGTGTGTGTGTGTGTGTGTGTGTGTGTGTGTGTGTGTGTGTGTGTGTGTGTGTGTGTGTGCATGTGTGCGTTGGTTTTGTTACCAAAATAGTCAAACGTTTCAGTTTCAATGACAAAAAAAAGTACTCAAAATATACAGTTTAACTTACAGTCTGAAAAGGAATGGAAAAATATGTTCAAAAACTATATTCAAAAAACTTTCAATAAACATACATCTATAAATAAATAAGCAAATATATGGTTGTTTGGAAGCAGTAAAAGCAGAAACGTGTTTGCATGTTTGCATTTTCTTATGTCACTGGCCATAATTCTGACTTTAAGCATCAAATAATGTCACGCATGTGAAAATTGAGTGAGAATTGATCAAATAGTTGTAATCTGGCTCAGAAGAAGACAGTTTGTGGCAGTTTTTCGGCAGATTAAGGGTTAATACAAAATTTATTCACCTTACAAATACTTCTCGAAAGCAAACATACTACAAAATGCATCATATTATGTGAAAAAGTGTGCTGTGCTTGTGTAAAACAGATACTTTTTTGCAATCAGCAGCCCAGAATTAGTAAGAAACAAGTACTGGATTTCATTCAGCGAATATGATGCAGGGCAGTGTTATATTTGATTAGGTTTTAGAACAGGTCATGTTATGCTCATCTGCAGAGGACAGCTGCACATTTTGTGGCGGCAACTTATTCTAGAGATGTCAAAAAGAAACACAAACATTTGCGTTTGGCTTCAAAGAGTCATTTATGTTGTCATAATGTGCCAAATTCCTGGTTAAGTTCCTATACTCCTGCTTTAATTAATTAAGTCGGTATTAACAATTGAAATCAGATGAGCTTTGTGTAGATGACTTTCCTTCAGAGCGAGTGTGTGTGTGAGCTAATCTCTCTCGCTCAGTCTATTGTTTACACGCGTTTGGAGAGGTAAAACCCACTTCTTAAACAGGATCTACCCATTAGGATATAAGCCTGCCGTCTTGAGACCAGCAGCAAGTTTGTGTCTAGATTACTGGCCAGCGGAGAGCTAGCGAGCGCTGGATTATTCCCGATTCCAGAACAAAGGCGGCGGCTGAGGGCAGAGAAATGAAGGAGGGGATTGAGGCTGATAACAGCCAAAGGCCAGCCCTATTCAATGGCTCTGATTAAAAGGTTATTCCAGCCTCCCTCATCTCGCCTAATTGGATTATTTGCAGGGATTTAGGGAAACGAATTTAGGCGAGCGGCTTCCCAAACTCTTCGCCTGCTTCTTCAAATGAAGATTACTAAGTTGAGAGGCTGGAGTTAAACACACAGCAGTGGTTACTTGAACGTGTTCATTTGAGTGTGTTTATAGGACATTAACTCTTTAAATTCTCAGTACATTCAGATTTGTACCCATTACACTGATTTTGATTTGCATGTAAACACCTTTTCAGCATTTTGTCTGCTGTTGGTTGTTTTTTGACGTCATGATGTCCAGGCAGTTTATTTGTGCTGTTAAATGATTGAAATCCTAAAAACTAGTGATTCACTGAAAATACTTTTTTTATTCAAACACCAAAACCAAAATTAAAGTTTTCATTTAGCTGAAATCAACTGAATTGATCTAAAAAGAGTAAAATTAGAATGTTACAATATTTTTTATTGTAAGTATACATATACAAAACAATGTGGAAACAAGATGGAGTGATATTTGCCTACTATCTTCAGAAAACAGCACATTTAAAAAAAAAAAAAAAAAAATTGCAAGGGTTATTGAAGTTAACCATAACACAAAATAAATAAATGAATAAACAAATTCATTAATTGATTAACATTTTTATTACTTGAAATGAAATAAGATATTAAAGAAAAAAAACAAAGAGGCAACATTTTTCATTTTCATTTAGTTTAACTTGATCTACAAAAATAACTAAAACTGAAATAGAAATTAATAAAAAAAGACATTTAAAAACAAATACAAATGAAAAAAGTACAATAAAATTACTAAAACTTTGAATAAAATTAAAGATAAACGTTAAAATAAAAACTTCTGTTACTTGAAATACATACATTTTTAACTGAAAAAAATACATAAATATTTTTAAAAGTTTGTTTTTCATAGTTGCCAAGCCAACATTTCCCATTTTCATTTAGTTTATCTTAATAACTAAAACTAAAACTACAATAAAATGAATTTTTAAATAATCAATTAAATGAACAAAAATTACTAAACAATAAAATTACTAAAACAACTAAAATTTAAATGAAAACATAAAATACACAAATAAATAAATCTAAATATGAATAGAAACGAATGGCATCTCAATGATTCTAAAATAACATTGAATATTGTGACATTCACAATATTCCCTAAATTTATATTCTCACCAAAATTACTGCACTAATATTAACTAAACTTATGAATATAGATATTATCATGTTGTCTTTCATACTGTGCTCCGATATGCATGAAAACAAATTTGACTAAAAAGCACAAGCCTGTGATTAAAATGTTTAAAATTGGATTTAAATAATTATAATGAAAATTCCATAATTATTGCAGTGACTATGTCTGCTAAGCACCAAAAAGGGCAAATAATATATCAAAACAACGGCATATGGCATGTATTTTCCTCAAAAAGTGACTTTGCTTGTATACATTTCAGCAGCTTTTTTCAATTATTATTATTATTGTTATATATTTAGTTAATTCCCTGGGGATTGTACCTATCAGACATCAAAAAGTGTTGGCATTTCTAATGGTGTTCCACAGGGTTCTGTTGTAGGTCCTCTGCTGTTTACATTAAGAATAGGTAATGTGTAACACTCTATATTAGGGAACACATATTCACTATGCGTTTTCCCTCAGTAAACTCCCAATTTGCTGCTTATTAATATTAAGTAAGGTAGTTGTTGTAGTAGTTATGTTTAGGTATTATCATTATTTAATATAGCTAATATTTGAATATACCTAACTTTTGTTCGGGAGAATGTTGTCTTCACAGGCAGCTCACTAGATTTCACAACAGGTCAACTTCATAAAGCTAATGCTGCTCATTTTTTCACAAAACTTCTGTGCATACTACTGTCCCAAAGACGATCGGCAGTCAGTTTTCTGAGGTTGAAGATGCCCAGATACTGCCAGTAAGGGGCAAGGTTGTTCCCGGCGCAGGACAGCGCATGAACCCACAGGTGAGGACTCTCAGCGAGAGCAGACTGAGAGCCAGGTGGTGTGGCCGCCGTCAGGCCAAGAGCAGGTCTAATCAAGGATGTGCGGCCCAGCTGGAGCTGCCAACAGCTGCTTCACACACACGCCGGTTGGCTAAAGAAGGTCTGATGGGTGTGCCTTACAGCCGCCGGTCCGTTCAAAATAACATCTGGACTCTCCGCATGTGCATGTGTGTGTGTGTGTTACGGCCCGAGGGTGGAGCCGGTCCCCGTGACTATCACTGACTATCCCGCCATATGACACACATCTTTGTCCTCGGCTAGCACTGAGGATTTATTGCTGAGCGCTTTCTCCTCAGCAGCGCATTTAAACTGGTCTAAATCTTAAATAATAAAGCCAACAATTGATTGAGTCACTCTCCAATCCCAGCATGCAACAATCAGGCATATGGGCCGCGAGTGAGAAATGATTGACAGAGCGCCACAGTGTTCCCATTTATTTCTTCTCTGGAGCTGTTTTCTGTCAGAGAGTGTATTGATTTTTCCATAAAGTAAGAAAACAAGCGCGGTTGAGGGGCCGTGCCAGGTCAGCACAAATTAAAGCTGAAGATGTAAAGCCCCCTGTCGGCCCATCATTGGCTACAGCTGACGAGGCCTTGCTCGCTTTAAAACAGCACATCATTTGATCATCATAAAGCTAAAGGAGACAGAAAGACACCGAGCTGAGCAGATTACAGGCAGTTTGAGGAGACGGATGGGGCGGCATTTTCAAACTCCAAAAAAGGACCAAAAAGAACACCACAATATTTACATTTATGCATGTGACAGGCACTTTTATTTAAAGCACGTGTTGCATGTATGCATTTTATCAGTTTGATTTATTATTATTATTATTATTATTATTATTAGGCTTTTTAAGGGGACTGAACATCAAAAAAGAAAAAAAAAATCAAACATCAAAAATTGTTGATGGTTTATAATAATTTTTAGACATTTTGTGAGGGAAAAATATTGATTCAGTTTCTAAAAACGTACATTTATTAAATTACATCTAATTAACAAAACCTAATCCTGTATAAATGAGTAAATGCATGAGTAAACCAATATAACCATCAGTATACAGTTATGAACATAATGCAGCTGACAATATTATTTTTATTTATTTAGGCAGGTATGCATGCATGTATGCATTTATTTATGTATATATTATTTATTTTGTTTCTAAAATAAGCATAAGCAGATTGAATAATTGTTTGTTTTTATTGTGGGAAATAATGAATGGTTGTAAAATAAGAGGGAGGTGATGTCAGCTGAACAGGAAAGTTGTTTGTTATTACAAAAGTAAGTTATCACATTTTGATGAAAAAAAATTTTATAAGGATTTTTATTCTTTGGAATAACATGCACTGACCACCATTTGCAACAAGGCAAGGGATATTTTAATAAAGAGTCATTTTGATTTCATGTTTCTACATGTTAACTAAATTCTGCAATTGATGAGGTGAACATAATGCCATGCAGGGATTCAACTACTATAGTACAAGTGAGAAATGCAAAATTCTGTAAAAAAAAACTTTTTCATTTGATTTTTGCCCACTTTTAGTTGTAGCACAGAGAGATCAATGAATAATGCGAGTACAGGGTACAGGGTACACATATACAAACAGCTAGGTCATGGTCCGACACACACACACACACACACACACACACACACACACACACACACACAACAATACTAAAGAATTTCATTCTTTTTAATTATGATTGAACTGAACTTCCTATCCTCATAATTGATGCAACATCAGATTACTTTTTTGTAAATTTTGATGTGAGTTGATTGTTGCCTAAAGGAAACAAGTAACAATGAATTTCCCCTGCTGATCTGCACAGCAACAGCATAATCATTCATGTTTAATACCAAGTTAATAAGTGAATTATGGCCTATATGAATCACTTTATGATAAGGCCATGCTGAATACTTACGACAAGATTAAGGCTAGCAGCTAGATCATTTTAAATGTCACCCTATTTAACAGCGGCTGCCAAATTTATATTGCAGGACTGGTTACTTAAGGTGACAAGTCAAGAGAATATTACGGAGAAATTTATTTTCTTCTTACTGCATAACCAAAAACCATGTCTATTTATCGTGATTTCAGCTTTTTGTGTTTCCAAAGCATCAGAAGTACACTGTAAAAAATAAGTGTAATTTTAACTGTGAAATTTAGTAAAAACGCTACTGAAAAAAACAGTGAGTTCCTGTACTATATACAGGGAAAAACTGTAAAAGATCTAACCAGACATTTTATGTAATTTTACGGTAAAATGCTGTTAATTGTACAGTTTTTTAAAAGTAAAAATAACAAATCAATGCATAATTTACAGTCAAAAACTGTAAACTGACATTCCCAGAATTCCCTGCGTGAAACTCCACATTTGAAAGTATTTTGTTTAAATAATCATGTTTTTTAATAGTTTTTGTTATCAGTTATGTACATTTGGGCTTTATGTTACATCTTCTGTTGTTTAATGAAAGTTTATTGCATTATTTAAATATCATGTGTGTTACCACGATGGTGTTTTGTGTTTGCATGAATGACTCTGTGCACCTTCTATATATTAGTATATACTTCTACTTGTGGTGAAGCTACTTGTGATGAGCATTGATTCTTCATGTGGCTTTCTCGTTTACCACCTGCATTATTATGGTGGTTGTCAGTATGTTAAAGGTACAAAACAGATTTTAATAGCAGCGTGTGTTGTTGAATGTAGTGGTTTATATTCAAATTTCCCTGTTTGTAAATTACAGTTTTATACTGTAAATTTTACAGTTTTGTTCTGTAAATGTGTTTACAGTTTTTCTGTATTTTTTACAAAATTATTCTGGCAACCACAGCTGCCAGAATTATTTTGTAGAAACTACATAATTTTTTTTTTTTACAGTTTAGAGCTTCTTTTCAGAGCATCAGCTTATTTTTTTAACCTTTCTGCTGTTAGTAGTTTAAGGTTAAATTTGTAGCTTGGTATTAATATTGGTGGGGATATTTTGAAATGAATAAAGCTACAGAGATGCATCATTATGCTTTGCCTACAAAGTGAAATTGCATGATACAGAAGTTCTTGTTTGGAGTATTTGTACTACATACATAGTACATAGCGAGAGGTGAGAACCAGAAAGGTGTAAGTGACATTTCACCAACTTTACAGGAGAGCCAAAACAAAAATCTGACTTTGTGTACTAATTTCAATTGTTTATAATAAAAATTTGTACACTCATGGATGACAGTACTTTTGCCAGTAGAAAGAGCTCATTAAGGGCTTTCATTTGATATATATATATATATATCTCCATTTCACTAAAAATGTCACTTGCGCCCTTCTGGTTCTCACCCTTCGATAGTATGTCAGTAGCTTTTGTGCTCATCTGAGGACACAGATTTAAACCTGTTCTAAATCATTTCCCATTTCCAAAAAGCTGCAAAACTCCAATGATGCAGCTCTCGAAAGAGACTTAACGAATGTAGATATTATCATGTTGTGACAGTGACAGTGATGCATTAAAACAAATTTGACTATAAAGCACAAGCCTGTGATTAAAATGTTTAAAATAGGATATAAATAATTATAATGAAAATTCCATAATTATTGCAGTAACTATATCTGCTAAGCACCAAAAAGGGCAAAAAATAAATCAAAACAAGGCATATGGCACGTATTTTCCTCAAAACCTGACTTTGCTTGTATACATTTCAGCAGCTTTTTTCAATTATTATTATTATTGTTATATATTTAATTAATTCCCTGGGGATTGTACTGATCAAACATCACAAAATGTTGGCATTTCTACTGGTGTTCCACAGGGTTCTGTTGTAGGTCCTCTGCTCTTTATATTAGGTATGGGTAATGGGTAACACCTTAGATTGGGGAGCACAAATTCAATATTAACAATATTAATTCCCTCAATAAACTCTTAATTTGCTGCTTATTAATATTAAGTAAGGTAGCTGTTGTAGTGGCTATGTTTAGGTATTGCGTAGGGTTTAAGGGATCTAGAATATGGTCATGTATTCATATGTGCTTTATAAGTACTAATAAACTGCCAATATGCTAGAAATATGCATGCTAATAAGCAAGTAGTAAATAGTAAATAGTGTTCCCATATTTAAATATAATTTATCCTTTTTCATAATGATGCAAATAATTTTAGATATTTGTAATGAAAAATGATTTACAGTTGAAAAAAAAAGAAAATGAAAGAAAGAAAAGAAATATTGAGAAACTGGCAACAAAATGCATGCACTTTCTTGAAAGAAACATTGTGAAAGTTCAGCCTTTTCATCTCAAGGTGAAGCCGTTGCACTTGTCCATGCACCTGTAGTAGAATTGATTATTGTAATGTGCAACTAAATCTCCTACAGCTCTTTTTAAATGCAGCAGCAATGTTCCTAACAAAAACACAGGAGCAACAACATTACTGCTTATTCAAAAGAACTTTACTGATTATACTGGTTTGTTGTTAAAGGACTCATATCATGCAACAGATCGAAAAGACTTTGATGTTCTACCAAGACATACTCAATTTTCTACTACAACCCTGTTCAGAGTCAGACCATGTATTGTCACTAACCTGAAAAAAACAGCTCATTCAGAAATCCTAATGGTGGCAATGTAATGAACACATTTACATACGAATGCCCACATTTATACATCAACAACATCTACTGAGTGATTAGTAGTAAAATGTGTGAAACTGTGCTGATCCTTTCTTTGTTGAGCAGCTGTCAGTCTGCAGATCCTTCTGAAGATCTCAAGAAATCAGCAGCTCGAGATTGTTTTGAATATCTGATATGTCAACTTCTGAGTTTGGGGCAGAATGATCTGTTTGCCTGACTAATGGTGAAACACCTCACATTTAAACACTTTGAAAAGACACTGCAATGCACAAATTTTATATACATATATACGTAAATTTGTATATTTATATATACTGGGATAAACTGTAATATTTTAATAAAATTACAAACTTCAGAGATTAACTGAAAATGTCAAACCTTAGTGTGTTTTTAATGTTTTATTCTTATGTTATCCTTATACCGTTATAACTTAAGTATTGCACCTTTAATATAGAGTGAAATCAGAAGCTCCCACAGGGTTATTATCGTAACTAAAACTAAAATGCAAAAAAACATAAAAATACTTCTTATCATTACTTATAAATTAAACATTAACTTAAATTAAATTAAATAATAATAATAATAAAATTCAACTAATTGACAAGACAACATTTAAAAATTTTGTTTAAGTTAAAATACTAAAATAACTAAAACTTAATAAAAAATAATATAGACATATTTTTTAAAAATGTTAAAAAAAGACAAAACACAACAAAATGACTAAAACCTTAACTAAATTTAAAATAAAACCAGAAAATATAAAAAATAAAATCTAACTTAAAATATGAAATATTTAATATTAAATAATAACTCTGCCCCCTGTGCCCTGTTCTTAAAAAAATAAATAAATAAATTTAAAAAAATGAAAGATAAAAAATACAGCAACTGAAAGCAGAGAAAAAAAAATTAAGAAAAGCAGAATGGTTAACAAGAACAAGAGCACAAAGCACATTTAATCGGCCTCATCTTCTTCTTAATATTTGCAAATTTCCCTTCGGGCTCCTGGGAAAAGGCCTCACAGCGCAGCTGAGCCCTTATCTGTCCCCTCCACATTTAGCAGCGCGCCGCGGCTCCCTCAGTACCCGGCCCTCAGGCCTGCGCTCACCAAAGCCTGCGGGACACGGGGTCCAGGGCCCTCATTGTTCAAGAGAGCTGGAGCATCAAGGGACATGCCTGACTTAAAATACTCAGGGACGAGCACTCGAAACAAGCGATTCATAACCAAACGTATCTGAGAAGTGTCTCTTTCAGCGCCAACAATTAACAGTTTAGAAACCGGCCCCCCTCAGGACATACAGTTTCAGGAAATGTGTCTTAAGACACTTAAAATTCACTCTTTGTTCTGTCCTGCAGATTTCCCTGCATCGTATTGTCTGGATTCTGATTCAGTTTCATTTATTCTGCTATTCATAACACCTCTCACGGGGACGTTTGCTTCGAAGGGTTCATTTCTGGAGTTATCAGCATTCGTCTGTGGTTCTAGCAGGCGGAGAATCTGCATTGGATGAAGATGAGATGCTAGAAATATGTACAGCCATTAATATTTCATATTTTTACATAAAGTCAAATATTGTCGTGCACATAAGCTTCTGCTTATATCTGCTTCTCACATGTATCTCTGCTGGAGTCTCAGAAGATGATGATAGTAGAAGTCGGGGATCTCAATATAAATTCAAACATTTCTCATCAAATTCTCCCAGGATCAAATGAACTGCGTTGCTCAACATTAATTTTATAGCTTTGTACTCTTGTCGTATGACAACTATTGACTCATTGTGTCATTTTTATTTGTTGTAAGGAAATGAAGATTGACTTAATATGTAATTGTTATTTAAAAAACAAGCTCTAAGCAATTATATTTTCCTCAGTAGACATATAGATTAATACATTAAATATAATATATAGTCAAATATTATTAAAGACTTGATCAAGATGCTGTAACATCATTTTAAATTCAGTTTGGACGGCAATTTCTTCCAGGGGTAATTGGGTGAAAATAGGAAGTTAATCCCACACTGAAATTGGTTTAAGGTTTACGTAGGCCGCTATGATTGACGTTCAGTGTACATCAAGTTTTTGATGTCAGTTTGATTTGCATATTTGACCTGTTTTTTTTTTTATGTCAATTTTGATGTCAATTTAATGTCTTTTCAACATCAATTGCCCACTGGAAAGGCCGGTACACTGATTTTACCATGTTTAAGAGGGTGTTCTCAAAATAAAATTACATGGAGTCTCTTTTGCTCTAATGTTGACTTCAACCCTGTAGAAGTTTGCATACATGTTTTTAAGTGTCATATTTGACCCATCAGACTTTTATGGCTCATATAGTGAGAATATGGAGGGAAAAACAGCTCAATTTTATTCAGAGACTCAAAATGAGAAAAAATATGAATGTTCTGCTGCTTGTGATGTAAATCAATGAGATCTTTATAACAGTACAGCAGATACAGATATAAAATGATGTAAATATCTGTCATCTCTCTATATCTCCAATAATATGTCTTGATGAGATGTAAATGATCCGAACATATAATGCAATGCTGATGGAGAGATCCTCAGAAGATGTGAGATGAAGATCATTCCTCCGCTGAGGAACAGTGAGAGTAAAGCTTCTGGAAAGATCCTGATGATCAGATTTGAGACGCTCTGATTTTTCTAGAAAATGATTAAAGCTGAGCTGCTTCAGTCCAGTAAGTGTTCATCTGGAGACATGACTGCAGTTATTCTGACGCTTACTTGATCAAAATCAGTCAAGATTTGAGACGAGAAGCAGCCGCTGAAGCTGGACGTTTCTACAATTACACTAAAAGAGCTTTTACTGGATAAACAACTCAATCAGAGACAGAAGACATGAGGAGATTGAGTGAGAAACAGGTTTAACAGCAAAATCATGTTGATCATTTTAAATTTTGCAAATTCAAATATGATAACATAAGAGGCTTTTTGCAGTTTTTGGAAAAGTTCGCACATAAGAGTTTAAACCAGAACCAGAGATCCATTGTTTCACAATCCACGACTCTGCTCATTCATTCACAATCAATTATGTTTAATAAAAAAAGCATAATTGACTTCCACACAGACGGGAAAGAGGCTATCGATAATGAAAGCCGGAGCAAATTCCAAGATTGACATCAAAGCAGGGAAATACTACTCGGGCCGGAACAAAAACAGGAGCGGCGTGCAGCGCTAGAGAGCGTAGCGGCTGGAATAATGGATGAAGTCCAAGGGAGATATCTTCCCCGGGCAGGAAGTCACTGGGGATGCCAGCACAGCCCGGCAGAAATGAAACACCTATCTACTGCGAGAGTGACTGCTCCATCCTATTTGATTTGGCTCTCCTATCATCTCTTAAGAAGATGTCAGCCATGCCCCATCTATTGCTCCCGGCCTTTATCAAGCACAAGACGCTCGGTGGCTGCATTTCAATGCCTTTCAGAGAGCAACACTAAAGAATAAGTGCTCCGTGATAAAAAGGTAGTTGTTAAATAGATCTGTCTATTTGTATGGTAATAATGATCGCTTTAAGAGCCGCCGTGCTGCGACTCGTAGAACAAGAAAGCGGATTTGTATGCAGGTGTTGTGTGGCCGCCTGACTTTTTCAACGACCTTGTGAAACTTTCATATGTAAAGAATGAGCTGATATTTTCTTCTTCTTCTCTGTGTATATTGCAGCCAGACGTACACAAGCAATGAGAAGTTTCATCAGCCTTGACTAAATGTGTTTCTCATGATCCTAATGAAAGCTGTTATTTCATTTATTTATTTTTTACTTTTCAGCTGAAGTTTTGGTTAATAAAGTTAAAAGGGGGAAGAACAATATACAGTATATATGTAAACCTGTTGAAGAAATGTTGGATGTGTGTGCTTATGTTGCTATTGTAATCATACAAATACAAATTAATTAGGTATATGTATTTGGGATCAGCATTTATTTAGAACAATAATATAACAGTATACAGCACTACATTTGAAAAGTTCAGGGTCAGTTTTTTTTTTCAGCAAGGATGTTTTAAAACGATAAAAAGAGACGTAAAACTTATATTATTAGAAAATATTTATATTAGAAAAAATGCTGTTCTTTTTAACTCTTTATTCATCAAAAATATCGTGTCTTTTTACCAAATAAATGCAACCAAATAAAGACTGAGAAACGTCTTAAAAACATTACAAATAAAAGTAAAATAAAAAAACGGTAACACTTTACAATAAGGTTCATTAGTTCACGTTAGTTAGCAACATTAGTTAACATGAACTAAGAACGAACAATACTTCTACAGCATTTATTCATCTTAATTAATGTTAATTTCAGCATTTACTAATGCATTATTAAAATCACGAGTTGTGTTTGTTAACATTAGTTAATGCACTGTGAACAATCAATGAACAACTCTATTTTTATTAACTAACATTAACAAAGATTAATAAATAGTGTAATACATGTATTGTTCATTGTTTGTTCATATTTGTTAATACATTAACTAATGTTAACAAATGACACCTTATTGTAAAGTGTTACCAAAAAAACTTTTGAACCGCTCAAAAAAAAATGCAGGGTTCAGCTTGTTGCGTCATTTTATTGGGTTATTTTTTATATTTTTTACCCAGGTGCTGGGTAGTTTGTATACATTTTATTTGTAAATAAATCATAAATGTAAATGTAAATGCATATAAAACATTTTATATGTAAATTGTATTATTTTACGCAAACACAACATAAGGACGAGATGTCAGTGCGTCAAACGAGTTTAAATGTATGTAATATTGTAAACTATGCTGTATTCACCCAAATAAATTCAATTTGTCTTGTATTTTGTCCATGTGTTCATGCTCAATAATAAATGTTCATCTTTTGATTATTGCTGTTGCCTCTAGTAATTCTGTGTGTGATTTTTAATTTCCAGCCCAAGGCAGCAATATAATAATTTTTAAACAATAGTGTTGACTGATTTAAATAAAACAGCCTAGCACAAATAAAATAAAACAACACTATTAGTGTATATATTAGTGTATACGTGTTGTCTATATGATCACTAGAACAGCACATGTCAACTCGGCAGTAAATCAGTGTAACAAATCACTCAGAATCATACTCAGACCAGTTGTCCATTACAAACATTAATATGAACAAACAGCCATCTACGTGTGTGAAGATGAACTCCATTCTGTGGCAGATTTACATCAATGTCGTTCAGTCTCACCTGTCCTGCCATGCTTTATTGATTTTCATCCATATTTTGGCCAAATTTTAAAGTTTATCTTCACCTGTTGGCTTTATGACACACTCGTGTGATTCTGAAAGCTGATTGGCTTGAATGGGTACCTCAGAAAATGATTGGTTGAATTTGAAAGGAGGCAAATATAATTTTAGTTGCATTTAGGCCGCATTTTGGACATTCTGTCATTTGAATATCCATTCTGATTAGTGATTAAGTTTAGTAATATATGTCTAAAGTAGAAACCACATTTGACTTCTCCAGACAAGTCAACGCATCTGCCATCTTAATATTCGTAGTCATATTCGTTTTTTTGAAAATCTCTCTCCACTCTGTGCTGCCTATGGTTCTAAGAATCGCTGGGTTATAAATTCCCGATCAAATAAGATAACCTTTCACAGGTGAGAATGTGTTGTTTGTGAAACATACAGTAAATAATATACTAAATTATGTGTCAATTTAAATCACGAGGGCCATTTGTTTATTGACAACATTTGAAGAATTCTATCTTATATATGAGAGAGGATTCTCTGACCATCACCACTGTTGTCCTCTGTGGACGTCCAGGCCTTTTTATGTTGCTGATCTCACCAGTGCCTTCTTGTTTTCTCCGAATGTCCCAGACTGTTGATTTGTCAGCTCTTAATGTTCCTGCTCTCTCTCTCTGATGGATCTGTTCTGTTTTTGAAGCCTAACAATCGTCAGTTTCACTTGTACAGAGAGATCCTTTGACCGCATGATGTGGGTTCACAGCAACAGCTTCCAAATACAAATGACACACTTCGAATCAACTCCAGACCTTTTACCTGCTTAATTGATGTAGAAATAACGAAGGACTAGCCCACATCTGTCCATGAAACAGCTTTTGAGTCATTTGTCCAATTACTTATGGTCCCTTGAAAAAGGAAAAAATTAAAGCTCAGAGTGTGTACTTTAAGCCCATATTCATTATATAACTGTAACTTGAATATGTTTTGGTCAGCAGCTAAAATAATTCAAAAATTGTGCCTGTGTCCAAATATATATGGACCTAACTGTATGTATGTGTGTGTGTGTGTATATATATATATATATATATATATATATATATATTAGGGCTGGTAAGCGATTACATTTTTTTTATCTAATTAATTACATGATCTAATAATCTAATTAATCGCAAATTAATTGCACATCAAATTTGTCTTATAAATTACTCCCAAAAGATCATTTAAAGTCATTGTTGTGTAAAGCATCAAACAAGCTTCAGCAAGAAATATTTTGTTTGATAAAATTTATTATATATACTCTTTTGGACCGTGAGGTGAGAGTAAAATTGTCATTTTTGGGTGGGTGAAGTATAAGTTTAATAATTTAGGCTATTTTATTAATTGTATTATTATTACTATGGAAATTATTTTTTAGTACTATGGATTTCTTTAAAGGAACACTCCACTTTTTTTGGAAATAGGCTCATTCTCCAACTCCCCCAGAGTTAATAAGTTGAGTTTTACCGTTTTTGAATCCATTCAGCCGATCTCCGGGTCTGGCGATAGCACTTTTAGCATAGCTTAGCATAGATCATTGAATCCGATTAGACCAGCAGCAGGCGCAGTGATATTACGCAGCGCCTGAAAGTAGTACTACTTTCAGTAGTACTACTTTCAGGCGCTACGTAATATCACTACGCCTGCTGCGGCCATGTTACGGCAGCAAAGTTCCTTGATTATTACGCCGGAATGAGAGTAGTTCCTAATCATATCAGCCTAGAAAATCGCAACTTTTCATTTTCCGCCGGTCTTAGTACACGATATAACTACAGAAGAGTCAAGTTTTAAATAGGAAAACTATCAAAACTCTTTGGTCATTTTTGAACACGATGCTACTGGTCTAATAGGATTCAATGATCTATGCTAAGCTATGCTAAAAGTGCTATCGCCAGACCCGGAGATCGGCTGAATGGATTCAAAAACGGTAAAACTCAACTTATTAACTCTGGGGGAGTTGGAGAATGAGCCTATTTCCAAAAAAAGTGGAGTGTTCCTTTAATGAAATGATACTCTAAATAATAAACTAAAACTGCCAGTAGGTGGTGGTAAATGTTTTAATGATTAAGTCATCGAGTCATTTATTCATTTATTTGATTCGTTCAAATGGCTGATTCATTCAGGAGTGAAGTAAATGGTTGTTTATGAATGGTCCGCTGAATGTGTGATGTTGCACTTAGCCTATTGCTTGTGTGATATTGCTTAACTATATGATGTAAATATGAAACAAAAACTGAAACTGAGATTTTTGCCCCATTTTGCGGCTCATTTTATCTGTAAAAGAAAACCTGCTTAATAACTATGCACACCTGAATATAAGGAGTTTTTGGTGCTGGTGGTTGAGGAGATACCCCCTCACAATGTAAAGCACTTTGTGTGCTTAGAAAAGTGCTATATACGTGTAATAATTAATTATTTTTCACTTCCAGCCTTCATGGACAATTTTACATCACTTATAAATGATTAAATACAAAATTAATAGTAGTTATTAAATATTTGAAAAATGCTTTTGACCACAGTGTCAGACCAATCCCAAAACACACTTGTAGCCAAACAGCAGTAAGGGGGCGTGTCTTGTAATGATGGAGAGAAGAAAGCCCTCAATTTGAGTGCACAGGACAGATATTAGCAGATCGACTATAGAGAGAGATGGCAGATAAAACAAAGGGGAAAATGTCAGAGGAACAAAACATTAAAAATAAGGGTTATGGCCAGGCAAGAGGTAGGACCCACATAAATATCAGAGCAGCTTTCCAGCAGTGGAGAGAACTCAAGGAGCGGGAAGGCCTAGAAGCGGACACCGAGGTTGCGTTGTTTCTTTTTCTTGATAGGTGAGTAACGTTGATTTTGCATTGTTTCACATAACTTATCTGTGTTGGCTTTTGCTTGAATATGCTTGTGTGTCATCTTCACTTGTTTCTGCAATTGTCGTAATGCCAGGGTTGTGTACATACGTGTGGGGCAGAGATATCAAAACAGGGGCTAGGTCCTGTTGGGGTACCGGCGTGTTTGTTTTGGTGCTTTCAAATAACAACATTGTTTGGCAAAAATCACTTAGTGCACCTTTAAGACTGATGTGGTTTGGAATTGGTGTGTATATATATATATATATATATATATACACACACATATATATATATATATATATATATATATATATATACACACACACACACACACACACATTCTGATGTTCTGATGTTTACAATGTAAACTTGCTTGGTAGTGCACCCGGTACAGCAGTGCACTTGTGATGTGAAGCGCTCAAGTACGAGTCCCGTAAAACACAATGCACAATAAAGCTAAAAATCACATTTGCTTTCATTAGGGTCAGGTTTAGTGTAGGTGCTACGTTATTTTTAACATTAACCTTTCAGCGTATATTGAATTTCTCTACCACTGTGATATGTACAATGACTAACATAATCACAACATTGCCAGATTTACGTATAACAGTTTCAGATAAAACTGAAAACACATTTAGCGCCTGTCACTGGACATTTCACCCTGATAGTGTTGCAAAACATGCAAACAGCAAATAATATCAGTTTGCAGAAATGTTGCCACAGGCACATTTTTCCAATGAGCCTGGGTTGAAAAACACTGCTCTCTCAACGCTCTGTAACTGATGCTCTTATGTTATTTAAAAGCACAGATGAACGGCGTAGAATCCCAACCATCTGCACGAGCGCAACTGTTTCGCGTCTCCTCCGCGTTCACCGCCTACGTGGCTCGCCACTTTCCATTTATCTACCCGTATGACTATAAAAATCCGTCAGGGCCGAGCGGAGATTGGGGCTTTCTCGCTCCTGTGGGCTCCGGGCCTGTAATGCAGAAGTCTGTTTTTATTATTCTTGCTAAAGGAACACTATTTCATCAAGCGTCCGATTCCGGCAGCAGAGCGGAGAGGAGATAGAGCTGGCGCTCGGGCTATATTTCTTCCAATCAAACATCCCGCGGCGGGGAAAAAAATGAGTGGGCGCCATCAAAGCCCAGAATAATGCTGCCACCTTTTATGTAAAAGGAAAGGACTGATGGACAAATACAGGAAGGAACGACAAGTTTAATGACGTGTGTTGAGGGGGCCCGAGATTGGAAAAGTGACAGGGAGAAGCGGCCTCCTTGGCGGAATATAAATTGTGGGGGGCCCGCCGTAAAAAGGCTTTTATCTGGAGTGAATATGGGACGTAATGCTCGGGTCAGGGTTAAGTCATTTTCTCCGGCGAGTTAAGCGAATAATGAAAGCGAGTCGGCGAGGAGAAGGAGCAGTGCCTGCGCCAGTTTGTCTTCATTTATTATGCCAAATCTCGTGATTTTGGCGTGGCGGCACGAGGTGCCGCGACTCGCGCCGGTGGACGACGTATCGCTTAATTTACACAAGGTAATGAAAGCAGGGAACGGGAGGACAAAACAATTTACCTGCTGACACGGGAAGCGGTGATTTGCGAACACGGGGGTTAGCGGTGGAGCGGGCAGAGGGCCAGGAAGAGGAAGACGGGCCGAGGCGATAAAGATAGGGAGCAAAGAGACGGGGTGGGTGGGGGGTGTCCTGTGTGTGTGATCACAGCTCTGATGAGGGTCCCACACACACACACACACACACACATGCTAAGTTAGCAGTACACAAACAGCCAGGTATGACTTGTGCCCTTTAGGAAAAGCGATTTTGGAGGCTTTTAAGCATCCTGTCAGACGAATAATGCCGGATAAATCACCCTGTTTTAAGTCAAATGAATGCTTTCTTTATATAAATGTGATTTAGAGGGAATGGCAAAACAAATACACACTTTGTCATGTTTTGGTGTTGGTGGTTGGTGGTGTTCCTGCTCAGAAATGTCTGGCCTACAAAAAATAGTGACCTGTGCTGGCAAAATAAATCGGAATGTGCTCAGGCGAGATCATTAGTGCTCCAAATAGTAATTAAACATCTAAAATTATCTTTATTTGTACGTTTTCTGAGAGGAGTGCCCTTTCTCTGCATTATAAAGATGACACAGCTGGCGCAAAATCCAGATAAACATACACAGAATTGCAGTATTTAAGTAGGCTATTCACGCAAACATAATCTGTTATGTCTTAAGTGAACATTTGGGGAACTGTTGGGGAAGAACATCTGATGTGTATCATTATATTAGATCCGTGCATTGCTGTAGGTATACAGTCCATCCGTCTCATTAATGTTATAACGATAAAATACAAGAGGGAATCACTCGCTGCTCATGATTGAACTGCTTTTGTAGTTTTAATCAATTTATTTGTAATGAACACACTAAATGGATATTTTTCATTTGAATATTTGTTTTTCTTATTCAGGTTATTGGAACCTTCAGAAATCTTTTACTCAATTTTTCTCAAAATTGACTTTGCTGACTCCGCCGACTTTTTTTTTTGTCCGATTCCAATAAATCATACATCATTTTGAAGGTCTTTTAATGGGAAAAAAAAAAACTTATTTTTGAAAATGTTGCTCATTGTGACTCATTTTGCCAGCACAGGTCACGATTGTTTGTAAATCTCTCATTATGCTATTTTACCAAATGTTGGATTCGATCTTTCTGACAACTTGTTTTCTTTGAATTAGCACAGGTTTTGTATTTCTTTGTGCAACTGATTGATTGTAGGCTCCACTGATCCGAGCTCAAACCTCAGACAAAAAGCATTTGTGGGTAATTTTGTGGGTAATTTTGGTAATATTCACTTAAGGAACATAAGCTCAGATCAATGAGGTCAACGATCAACTGAAAGAAAAAAAGTTAAGAAAAGCATTAAATGCAATATTTGGTAATATTATAGCATAGCAAGACATTTGTAAGCAATTTTTAGTAGGCTGGTCATTTCTGACCAGGAACAACACAAGTGTAAGTGGGAAAAAGTGAGAAACAAATCCCCAAAAAAGTATGACAATTCCCCCAATTTAGAAAATCCTCTCTGGGTCAGATTGATCAGAACACATTATGAGTGTTAAAACAATCATTTATTATTAAAAGTCCACTGAAGTGCATTGAAACATGCAGTGTTATTCTATGTGGTGACGTAATTTCAACTGAAACAGGAAGACAGGGCGGGACATATCGAGCAGCCCCGCCCCCTTTTTAAAATAGCCAATAGCGTTTTCGGTAGCAAGATCTGTAAACCCACATTTGACAGCCAGATTACACCCTTACATTAGATTCAATATGAAACTCTCACTAAAACAAAACAGTGATCATAATCATGCTGAGGCTGTGTAGTTTTAAAAGTGTATAATATATTATTATAATATATTAAATGTATTAATTTTAGATATTTCAGGTTGCAACAATCTTTCAGATTTCACATTTTTGTTTAGCGCAACATCAGATGTTGTAGACATGAATGATGCGGATACATTAATGAAATAAATATTATGAAATATGTGCTTTTCAATACACAAATTGTTATAAAGTAACACAGCCTTAGCCCTACTTGAGCTGCTGTAGTGTGGTGTGAATGTGAGGGAGGAAGGGCGAGATGTAGTGAAAAGTCACATGACAGGAAGCAGTGCCTCCATATCACCGTGACTGGAGGATTACACTGTCAGTGAGATAACGCACCCTGAACGGGTCAAACGGTGGAAATGGACTGACCAATTACAGAGTAAACAACTGACCACTCAGACATCCTCACTTTCACTCGGTGATTTTCAGTGAAATAAAGCTGCACCGTCACACCTGTGACCATCACAACACTTATTCACTGAGGGTCTGAAGACTAATGGCCCTAAATTATTATTATTATTATTGTCAGTTTTGGGAAGGTTACTCTGGAAATGTAATAGGTTGCAGATTACAAGTTACCCTATTTAAAATGTAATAAGTAGTGTAACTATTTCAGTTACTTTATTATAGTAATGTAACTGATTACATTCGATTACCTTTCTAAATTTCTAGCGAATATTTTCAATTGTTAATCATTTTCAATCCTTTTAAAGCTGGCAGGTTTAACCATACAGTAGCGCTCAACACTGATTACTGTCAGACTTTCCACATCCTTCATCACTTGAATTAAGATGATAATAAATTAATTTTAAAGCGCAGCCACCTCAAAATCAGACTTTAGCAGCTCTTCTTATTTTGAGATCATTCTGGGGTTAAATACTGATTTAAAATCATAACAAGAAATAGTTTAATAGCAAAGATATTGTTTTTGAAACCAAATCTTTGCATAGCTTTGACAGAAAACACTGGCATCTAACAATGCTTTGGAAAAAACATAAAGCATATGCATAAATCCAAACCAAATAAGCATCAAATAATCAAATAAGCATGTGTCATATCCTGTGTCCTAAACTCCTGAAATTAATTGCAGTCGATGCAATTAATAAAAGAGATCAATCAAATCTGTATGCGTGTGAAAATATTCAGATATAATCCCCTTTGTAATTGTTAACATTCATTTAATTACACTTTTTTTTCTCTCAGTAACTGTTAAAGATTACAATCACGTTCATTTTGTAGTTAATATAAGTAATGCCGTTACATGTAACTAGTTACTCCCCGACACTGATTATTGTATTATTATTTTTGTAGCTATAGGTAAATAATTACTGTACGTGCACTTGAACAGACTTTGGTTTAAATGAATAGTATTTACAATAGCAATGTACAAATACAATGTTTTTGTTTTGTCAATAGTTGAACAGAATGTTACTTCAATTGCCTTTAACCTAGAAACAATGTAAACAATGTTTACCAAAACCAGGTTTGATATGTTTGGTTTTGTGAAGTCTAAAAATCAGAGTTTGTTCAGTTAGTTTTGTGCATCAGGTCCCTGGTTCCCCATCACACATGTTTTCCATAGACTGCTATTGTTTTTATACTGACCAAACAATATTTTCTCTCCCAAACCCAAACCTACCCCTCACTGAACACATGTTTGCATTTTTACACTTTTAGATAAACATCCTTTAGCACTATATATATATATATATATATATATATATATATATATATATATATAAACATATCGTCAAAAATTTCAGGTTTTACTATCCTTGTGTGGACATTAGGATAAACCGGTACTCACACACACACACACACACACACACACACACACACACACACACACACACACACAAAGAAGACCAATCAAGATTTAATGGACAGCAGAGCTGAAGGATCCAGAGCAGCAATCAGGGACAGAAGCCGCGGCTCTCAGGCTCTCTAAGAGTCATCTATGAGAGACGGCCGTAATTACCATCAACAGCACGCAACAGGTATTTTTATCCCCGGAGCAGCTCTAGTGCCTCACAGCTCTATCCCTGATCAGGACCCAGTACAAATCTGAAATTACTGCGCTGACGTTTAAAGGGACAACCGGCAATTACTGAAGCCAGCCCACATGAACTCCAGCAATTACACTTGTGTTTACAAACTAATGGAGTAACTGACCGTTACCAGTGTATCAGTATCAGCTGTGATAAACACATCTCTCTCATGCTCTTCTTCTGTGGATGTCAGATGTTAGGCTGAAGGCTCTGCTCCTCGTGTGACTGCTGAAGACTTCAGGCCAGATTTACTAACAGCTTGCACCAGCGCAAACCCTCTTTTGGTGTTAATAAGTAAAAACTCCATTCATTTTATGCATAGAGAAATTGGTTTTCAGGGATAACTTGCACAACTTAAAACAAACAGTATATATATATATATATATATACACCTTATATTTGATAACTTATATAAAGACAGACATACTCTGAGGTTGCCAATCAATGGAACAGTATATGCTTTTGTTTGCATTATTTCTTAATAATCATGTTTAACAGCTTAATTTCTGGATACAAACTACATTACCCATGATGCTGTACAGAAAATTCCACCAATCAGAGTCAAATCTTGACAGTGGAGTTGTTAAGCTCCACCCACTCCCATGAAGCAATGCATAAGTCAAAAATGCTGTCAAAATACTTTTATATTTGGGAACATATTTTTACAATTAATTAAGAGTTTTTTCCTCAATAAACTCTAATTTGCTGCTTATCGATAGCAAAGTAGTGTAGTTATATTTATTATATTGGGTTAAGAGATCTAAAATATAGTCATGCAGAATAAGGCATTAATATGTGCTTTATAAGTACTAATATGCTGATTCATGGCTTATAATGCTTTAATGGAGAGTTTTTGGTAACACTTTACTTATGTATAATGCATTATAAAAGTACTCATAAATTGCATTGCATTATATCTTTTCATAAATGATTCTAACCAAAGTTAAAATGCATTATAATATTGAAGGTTTGTTTTGTCCTGTGTTTTAATGCAGTACGCTTTCTAAAGGTGTAACATTATAAGTAACTGTGGTTGCAATTATTCACGAGATCATACAATGCATTTTAAGGTGCATTACAAGGCATAATCAATGCATTAAAACTACTTTTATAGTGCATTATATGTAAAGGCTTGAAGTAAAGTGATACTGAGTTTTTTTTTTTTTTTTAAA
This sequence comes from Acrossocheilus fasciatus, assembly GCA_036784905.1. NCBI lineage: Eukaryota > Metazoa > Chordata > Actinopteri > Cypriniformes > Cyprinidae > Acrossocheilus > Acrossocheilus fasciatus. Next base: position 30,381,502 of record CM071954.1, on the reverse strand, counting down.
CCCTATGGGAAAAATACAGTTACTTTTGGACTCAGTGCCTCTGAAGAAGTGAGCTGCATTCATCCACGTTTAATTTGATTGTATGAAAAAAGCCAGTCAGATGTTCAGCTGAAATTCTCACGTTGTGCTCAAAAGAAGAAAGAAAGTCGTACAGGTCTGAAACATCATGACTGAGTAAATCCTTTCATTTTGGGGCGAACTATCCCTTTAACTATCCCTTGTGCTAAATTCAGCCCGTACGTTTTGCTCATAGTGTGATGACCACAGTTCTCTTGAAGTGATTGGAAGACAATCACAGTGCTTTCCCACATCTGCCAGATTACCCAGAAGCCTCAGCGAGAGCAAACACTGGAGAGAGAGGCTTCACAAAGTCCCTGTAATTTTCCAATCACTTGTGTTTAGGGCACATCTCAGTCTCTCTGCGGCTGTTAGATCAGATGTGTTCACTCTGTTCGGAGCTGAGGATCTGTTTGTTCGCAAACATCAATACAATCAGAAGGAGACTTTTTTGTGTGGCTTTTCGGTGTCGTCTTATTGACTAATAGCCAGAGCCACACAAAATCACTTTGTGCTTTAAACAAACTCTGAAGATTTCCACAGAATTCAAATGGCCATCACTCATAAACTCTATGCATGCTGTTCCTAGTGTTTTACATCATTAAATATATTCCCTGATATGATTATGCTGTCAGCCACCAATTAGACTATAGGATGCATTAGTTAAATCCACTGCCAAAAGGCAAATCTGGGCCTGCTAAACAGACCACATTTAGTTCATGTGGCTTTACATTAAAGGGTCAATGATAAATAAAAATCCACAGAGACCCAAGCATCGATATTCCTAATGTATTATGTTTTCACCTTTAAGCATGTCTTTGTAAGGCAAAATTAGCATTATAACTTTGAAAAAAAATGTTGATGCAGTAAGTGAACTGAATTTTGAATTCACATCACAATTCAACATACAAATGAATCAGAAACGTTATAGTGTCACTCTTAAAAATAAAGGAGCTTAACGATGCCATAGAACAAGCTTTTTGTCTGAATGAACCTTTATGTTCTTTGTGGCGAAAGAAGGTTTTGTGTGTAAATTTTAGCATACAGAAATTGAGTAAAAATGCTTAAAGTCCTTATGCAATGAATCATGAACTGCAAAAGTCACTTGGCCTTTGAATGTTGTTGTGGACGATGGGAGGCGGCGAGTCGAGCGCTGATGTATGGGAAGTGCTGGATGTATATGAGGTCTCAGTTACATCATTGCCTCGACGGCGTGGCAGCAGCAGCGTGTGACTCTCACTGAGCGAGCCGCAGGTGGAGTGTGTTCCCGCTGAGCGCTGCTGATGGATGTCAGGCCGGCGCTGAGATCTGCTGGCAGCGCTTCAGCGCACGTCTTCAGACGGCAGAGGAAGTGTCACTCTCCACGGGCATGCTGGGAAAAGCCTGGAGTCGAGCGCGTCTCGCTGCTGCTGTCTTCACAACAAATCAAAGCCAAGCGGCACGCTCCATTCAGCCCCACACTCGCCCACCGGGGTTCAGATTCACTGTCTACCGCACAACAGCTGATCTGCCGAAGCTAGAGAGCCATAATTCAATTCAAGCTTATTTGTACAGCGTATTTTGTATATATTATTTGTTTCCATGATACAAATCGTTGCAAAGCAGCTTTACAGAAAATGTTAAGTTTCTACTTTATATTGAGGAGTAGGTTATTAGTAGTGACTATGGCAGAAATGGCACACCGTGAACACTATTAACCGCAATGATTATATGTTGCAATTAAACTTTGCGATTGCAATTAAGCAAAATGTGGTAGTTTTGTATGTTGTTCCAGGGTCAGCATCATCTGAGGTCTTCTGGGGGTTGGCATCATCTCTTCTTCATAAGGGTTGGATCCAGACATACAGCGCCTTCGTGCTAAATATTCAACTCAATCATTTTTGGTTATAGCTTGCCTTTTTTGGAAGTGCTAGCAGAGCATTTATGACAAACTAAAGACTTGAGCTGAAGAACAGCTCTCTATTCACTACAAAGACAGAAGGATCTGCTCTTACACACATGCAGTGCTCCTGAAGCACACTTGATTTATTACAGGAGTGTTTTGCTGTTAACATGTTCATAAACTAAACTAAGAAATAAAAAAAATAAGTGCACTGTTTCCACTCACTGAAATTGATTATTTTTTCCTAATGGATAACTTATTTTATACACACTATAAACTTAAAATTTCAGTAAAAGGTAAGGAAAGTTTTTCTTTTTTTCTTTAATTAATCGAGGATGCATTAAATTGTCAGTAAAGACATTTGAAAAGTTACAAAAGATTTCCATTTCAAATAAATGCTGTTCTTTAGAATTTTCTACTCATCTATGAGTCCTAAAAAATAAAACATATCACAGTTCAACAGAAATATTGTGCAGCACGACTGTTTTCAACATTGATAATAATCAGAAATGTTTCTCGAGCAGCAAATCAGCATATTATTATGATTTCTGAAGATCATGTGACTCTGAAGACTGCAGTAATGATGCTGAAAATACAGCTGCGCATCACAGAAATAAATTACAATATATTCACATAGAAAACAGCTACTTTAAATTATATATTAATATCTCACAATATTACCAACCGTATTACTGTTTGCACTGATCAAATGTCAAATAAATGCATCCTTGCTGAGCAGAAGAGTCTTCTTTCAATATGAATGTGTGTCAGCAGCATCAGCAAACGGTCATGTTAATCGAGTCAGTGAATGAACAAAATGTTGCTTCATGAAGCTTTATTGATAAACAAGTGATGAAGCGCTGTGACCCGTCTCTGTGGGCTCAGATTTTTACCTTTTATTTAAAATAAAGGTTTTTCAACATTTTCCACTATGTGGAAATAGACGGGTTTTTTTATTATTGTAAATGATTTTAAATTGCATTTTAAATGCTACATTTATTTGTTTATTTTTGCCTTTGTTTTGTCCAGCTCCTGTGTGTAGCCTCAGCAGGGTAAAATGTATGTGTCTGTTAATATCGATGTCTGTTTGCTCAGATATCTCATTTCACATGAATCTCACCTTCACAGCAGCAGTGCTGAGTTTCACCTGCGTCACATCAGGAAAATACCCACAACCCCAGTGTGTGTTTCAGTGACACCCGATGAGCGGAAACACGTTTGTTTCCTTCTGATCTAGTTATTCTGCCACAGAACTAAATAAAGCTGTCAGTAGTTACTCAGAGAAAGCATGCGACTTTGTTTGGAAGAAGTAAAATGCGTGTTTGTTTCATAAAAGCGTCATTCATTTCGGAAATTGGCAGGTTTATGTGGAGACTTTTAGGAAATGATACGATTCAGACTCAGACTGCTGTTTAGACACTTCATTGAAGTTTTATGAGATTCTGTATTAAATTCAAAGGAAGAACAAATAAAATATAGCCTCACTTCTCTAAATGTTACAATGTTTGCCAGACTTAAATGAGATTTGGCCATATTTCTTACGGGCAATCAGACATTTTCGACTGGCCTGGACATCAGTTACATCTAAAGCAGGATCGCGCTGAAAATGACTGACAACACTGAACTCTGAAAGAATATCATACGTAAGTAGACTTCAGTTGAATTCAATATGGTTTGACATTAGCATGTTGCTAAGCTAACAATGTGATCAGTTATAAATTATTTTAGTACCATTGAGATCATAGTTTTTATTCATATTTTGTAACAGTTTAATTTTCATTCTAGTTAAAGTTTTAGTAATGCATGTATATATATTGTTTTATTACTTTTTTTTATCTCAGTTTTATCTCATAGCTATTTTAATACATAATTAAGTACATTAGTTAAACTAAATTAAATGGGAAATGTTTACCAGGCACCAGTTTTTTATTTATTTTTTTACTTTATTTTAGTTAATGTCTTTTATTTCAACAGCAACCATTTATTTATGGTTTTAGTCTTAGTTTATTTAAATTTTTTTGGTGAAATAGTCTCTTTGAACAATATTTTCACCTATTTGACTCGTTATAACTATTTTATAACTGCAGGAAGTTTTTTCATTGAGCAGTGAGTCAGAGCTCATGATTGATCATATAATTGAGTGAATATGCTTTCAAATATACGTAGAAAATATGTCTGATACATACACTCTTATGTATATAAAGGTTCTTTATTTGCATCAATGGTTCCACAAAGAACCTTTACCATCTATAGTCTTTACCATCTTTTCATTCCACAAGAGGTTCTTTAGATTATTAAAATGTTCTTCACACTAAGAAAAAAAAAGATTACTTTAAGAAGGTTCTTTGAGGAACCAAAACTGGTTCTTCTATGGCATCAATGTGAAAGGAAAGTGGAGTAATGCATTGTAATGTATCATATCTTTCCATAAACATATCTTTCTAAAAAAAAAATATTGTAACTCAAGCTAAAATGCATTGTAATTTTTTTAAATAATTAGCAGATTCCTTGTTGCATCTGAAAGTGGTAGTTTGTCATGTGTTGTAATGTGCTATGCTTTCTAAAGATGCAAAAATGAATAGAAACGTATTCTAATGTATTAAAACTCTGATCACAATTATTCATGAGATCAGACAATGCATTCAAATACCGTTACCATGCAGTATATAAAAGCTTTAAGTGTTACAGAAAGGGATTTAAACACATAAAAATATCTGTGATTGCATAAGATAACACAGTGTCATTTAGTTGAAGGATAGATGCACAAACACATGCTAAAACAATTCATTAGTGTTGACAAGTTAGTTCTGAGAAAAGTTTCACAATGAAGAAATTTAAAATGATATTTATAGGTGTTCAAATCCTTTTTGAGGCCTCGGTATGTGATGTGAACAATAAAGCAGATCCTGACGTGTTTTCATGACTTATGTCATAACCTGTCTTTACATGATTTCTGTCTGTCTGTCTGGACGTGTGTGTGTGTGTGTGTGTGTGTGTGTGTGTGTGTGGGAGAATGATAATAATGTTTCTAATCTTGTTACATGGCACACAGGATTGTGTTCAGTGTTAATGATGAGCGCTGGCCTCCTCCTCCTCCTCCTCCTCCGCCGGCCGAGCCGCTTTCTTTCAATTTGTGTGCTGTCATCTCTCTGCACCGCCAATGAAATTGATGCGCCCTCTTCCCTTTAATTAAATCAAAAAGCGGGCAGGGGGCTTGGCTCCGCGGGGGTCGGACGAGGGGGAAGGGGCCCGGGGCCCGTCAAGCGCCCAGCAGAACCCGTCCCATCTGTGACACCTTCAGAAAGAGCTGCGCTTCACCAGTCGCTTTCTTCACGTTTTCTCGGCTCCGCCGCTCGTTTTTCTGATTCAACAGTTCAGTCGGTGCAGGAGCCTGTCCCGTCTGTAGCGTAAAATATCTTATTTCTCTTTCCTTTTCCGGTAAACATCTCAAAAACATGGGAGGCAAATCTGTGTGAGAGATCAACATAAAAGTTTATTTTGTTGTGTGGCGCAAAACAGAAACAAATAAATACATGAAACGAATGAAGCTTTCGAATGAAATCCAGTCTTTATGTTAGAATCCAGTGCATCCCAGCTCATTTTGTTACAAACTTGAAAACAAGACATTACCATAAAATATTGATAACAATGAGTAAATACCGTTTTAGAGGAGAAAAAGAGAGAGAGACATCTTTGATTTGGATATGACTGCATTGTGGCTGGTGTGTGTTTGTAACGGAGCTGAAGGTCTGCGAGCCCCTGTTTTGTTATTCACCGTGTGGAGCCGCAAATGAAATTACACGAGGAAGACTAAAGGACGTTCTCTGAGAATTAATCCCATTTAGAGCCCAGGCCACTTCAGACTCTTACACTGAACACTCCAGCTTTACGAAAGAAACATTTACAATTAAAACAATCAGCGTGAGACGGAGAAACACACACATTTAGATTTGCACTCAATCATTCATTTCTCTACATGCAACTGAATCAGCTTTTCTCGTATTAAGAATAGAGAATGCATAAAATAAACATATAATTTATTATAATAAAAATGTTTAAATAAATACAAATACACACCTATATTCGTTATCTTCTCAGCCCATGTTTAAATGATTTGTATTGTAAATTTCCTTTAATGCTTTAATCAAGATCTAATCATTTTCAATGCTGAATATTTGTATTATTTTTTTTATTTGCATTATTGATTTATGTGTGTATATTTAAATATTCCTGTTTATTACTTACATATGGAACATCAGATATTTGTAACTAAAAGAATAATATAAATAATTCGTATAGAATCAAATATCACATGCATACATGGTTTTTATGCATGTAAACAAAATTTAAAACCATTAAGGAATAAGTGAATATACAGTTAGTTTCTAATTTAATTTGAGTTATTTTATGGGGTTTTGAATGTTTAGAGTGCATTACAATTTGATATTTAAGGGGGGAAAAAATAAAAGTAAAGATATAATTGTTTTAAGCAGCTATGCCAGTCGTTATGAATTACTTCGTTGAGTAGAAATTAGGCAGATTCGATTTGAAAGGTAATACTGTGGTATTTGTTTGTGTGTGTGTGTGTGTGTGTGTGTGTGTGTGTGTGTGTGTGTGTGTGTGTGTGTGTGTGTGTGTGTGTGTGTGTGTAGCAGTGCAGTGAAACACTGACCCCTACTGCACAGCATTCACTGCACTGGACAGCATCTGACAAACACATGCACACTGATGCAGCTGGAGCATCACTCACTCTTTTCATACAGGTATATGTTGTTGTTGTTGTTGTTGTTGTTGTTGTTGTACCATGGTTCTGCGCCTGTTTAGGGCTATTTAATATTGTGCAATCAGTTTAAATGAATCAGTAGACACATATATGAGGCAGCAGCGCAGTGTCCGAGTGATTAAAGCGTGTCCACGCAGGACTCGTGGGTGCTCACTGGTGAAGTTCACAATCACTCCGGCTCTGCGCCATTATCCCGTCCTCGACTCCAAACACGCGCTTTTAATTTGAGCTCTCTGATTAGCGGATGATTGTCTGACAGACGCTCGCGGATCCCAGGTCTCTCTCTCCCAGCCTGCAACTCAATCACAGCCAATTAGCGGCTCCCCAAACACTCTCTCCTATTAGAGCGTCATAATCCGCTCATTGTGTCCTGATTTGCCAAATAAATCACTCCAGAGGCGCGCGCCTTCCTGCGGCTCGCCTTTTCCTCACAACTTTCTCTCTTGCGTAACTTTCTTCGATAACTTTTTATATTTCATAGCTATTATTTTTGCATCTTCGGTAAACGGCTTACTTTTTATTTAAAAGCCTTTTTTTCCTCATTAAGCTGTCACTTTTCCAAGCGTACTAATATGTACCGTTTAGGTGCTAATGTGTTCACTTTAGGTACCTTTGAGGTTCTAATATGCATCTTTTGGGGGGTAATAAAAAATGAAAACCCTTTTGAAAACGCACAGGCCCAGTGACAGCTTTGCAAAAACTTCAAGTGTGAAGCATTTTGAATGAGACACAGTTTGGTGGACACTGCAGGATGATTCAGCGGCTGTCCTTGTCTTTTCAAGGTTAAGAATCCATTCAGTTTGAGCCAAAAGAAAGAAAGAGTGAATTATAATAAGTGATGTCGGCCGAAGTCTCACCTGCACGGACTCAATGTCACGTCGGACGTCTCCATCATTTACAATCCTCTTCATTTCTGCATTGATACAAATGCAGGTTTTTGTAGGCAGATTGACTTTCAGGACGAAGCGGAGAGACAGCGAGGAAACTAGAAATCGGAGTAATTTGATTGGACGAGCAGATGATGTTGACGGACATGACATGAGAGGAGATCAGACATGAATGCCCGAATAAATCTCTCACACATTCGTCCTTGGTAATGTCAATAAGATGAGTCCAAGTCAAAATAAATAAACGTAGGCTATAAATATGCTCTCGTGTATATTGTTCTCGTGACAAATGTATTTTACCATTAAAAAAAAAAAAAAGGAAGTTAAAATACAATTCGGATATAAGGGTCAATCTCAGGAAATTGTGACCTGTGTGTGTCTGTCCATGAGCAAATACCTGCATAATTAAATAAATGTATAGCTTATATAGGCTAACAGTTGGAGGTGACGCCTTAAAAACATACATATGTGACCCTGCAGCACAAAAGCAGTCATAGCGCGGGTATATTTGGAGCAATAGCCAACAAGGGTCAAAATTATCCATTTTTCTTTTATGCCAAAAATCATTAGGATATTAAGTAAAGATCATGTTCCATGAAGATATTTTGTACATTTCCTACTGTAAATATATCAAAACTTACTTTTTGATTAGTAACTTGATTTGGACAACTTTTAATGTGATTTTCTCCATGTTTAGATTTTTTTGCACCCTTGGATTCCAGATTTTCAAATAGTTGTATCCTAACAAACCATGCATCAGTGGAAAGCTTATTTATTTCAGCTTTCAGATGATGTATAAATCTCAATTTAAAAAAAAAAATAAATAAAATAAAAAGAACCCTTATGACTGGTTTTGTGCTCCAGGGTCACATGTTTATTGATTAGTCTGAATGCCGCTCATTCTGTTCCAGTACTGAGGTTATTCACAATTGATGAGTTGTTGCATGTTGCTATTCAATGCATTACTGTAATCGGCATAACATACACTAATATCAGGTAAATTGTGCTTTCCTTAAACATTGAACTATTTTGATACTTTTTGATTGACTGATTTTAAACATTTTTAAAATAAACTTTGTGGTTTTTATGGAGTTTGTGACTTTTCCACAAACACTCCTAAAAATAAAGGTACTTTTTTGTACTTTTTTTTTTTTTTGACAGTGATCCCATTGAGGAATCATTTTGGGTTCCCCGCTGAAAGAACCTTTCAGTGAACAGCTCTTAAAATAATTGTTGTTGTTGTTGTTAGTGTAATTTAAAAAAAGATTAAAAAAAATATCCAAAGAACCTTAGAAAGATTTCGTGAATGTTTTGGTTCTTCGTGGAACCATCAAAGCCAATAAAGAAGCTTTGTTTTTAAGAGTGAATCATGAATGTAGTGTTACTTTCAAATTTAGTCAAATGAAGGCATCTTATAAGACAGGATAATGTCTTTGGAGCAGCTCTGGAAGTGTGCACACGATGCCTTTAGAATGCTGTCTGCAGGCAGCACACGAGGTTTTGGAACAGAGCCTGCGATGAAAATCCCCGGAGAGGCGGGTGATAAGAGTAATCAGAGCTGCGTTGGGCGGATGGGCGGAGGGGGCAGATACAGGGCACAGTGTCACAGACAGCTCAATACAATCTACACACGTAGAGCTTCATCTGATTTGAGGGAAGAGCGTCCGTCTTTGTGCTCTGAGCAGGAGGTCGGAGCCCGAGAGCTCACGGCCGTCTTCATGTTAACTCACTGGACGGAGCCCTGCTGTCCGAGACCACCGACAGACAGAGATGAGGAGAGCGACTCGTGAGGAAGACTGTCGGCAGGATGGGATCGGGGGGGAATTTTGCCTTTTGTTGTGATTAAATATTGTACCTCATTCATTACATATTTGCTCTGATATGCCTTGAAAGGGTGATTCTTACAATGAGAGGAAAAAATAAAATAAAATAAAAACTTTAAAATATGAATAAATATGAATTTAATTTAAAAAATGTATGTCATAATATTGACTAAATCATTGTGAATATTGTCCAGCCCTAGTTTTGAACTTCACTAATTCCAAAATAAATATTTTGAATACCTGGAAGGTTTTGTTCTGTACAAGTAAAGTGAAAAAAAAAAAATTAATATTGATATAATATTTATTTATTCAGAAGGTTTCAGTTAAATAGTAGTGAAAATAACGTAATAAATTAATGTTTATAATCCTATAGTGTGTATTTATATTAACACAGTTGTATTATATTAATTATATTAGATGTTTATGATATTTTGTTAGTTTTATGCCTTTATATAGAACGATATTGTCAACAATGGGAGAGGAGAGAACATCTCGGGCAGATATACGTCAGAGCGCTGCCCACAAGGCTATGGATCCAATATTCTGTGTGTATTGAAATATATATTACAAAGCTTCTATCCAGTATTCTTAATGTCCATGTTGTAATAATGTAAATATTGCTAATATAAGTGGAAGTGCAGTGGAGAAGCGGAGCCCAGTTGCTGCGGGTGGCTTGGAGCCTCCGTCCAGCTCAGTTTACTGTCCAAATGAAAGCGTCTCACCAGTCCAGATCCAAGAGCTTCTGTCATTGCTGTCCAATAATGGAATGACCTCCCAAACACAGTCAGAAGCAGACGAGCGTCTGCCAGCACACCTATTCAGAGCTCAGCCGCTAATACTGCTCTGCGTCTGAATTCACACAGATACCGTACAGCAAGTGCAACCTGCGACCGGTGGATAAACAAAAGTTTTGTTCTTTGTTTTTGTTGTTCAGGAATCCGTCACAATACAGTAGAACAGTCCGTCTCAATTTCTGTTTAAAGAACTGTTGAGCTTTCTAGAAATGATATTGTCCTGCCTCTGCAGCATAGAGGACGAGTCCAAACACGGCTTTTAAAATGACAGATTCTAAAACTATTATCCACAAATGTTAATATATGTGCTTTACAAAGTGCCAGGAGCAATTTATAAGAAGGGAACAAGAAAGAGGAACTAGACAAAACTACAAACTAAAAGTCCACAAGTCGAGCACAGACAGGCAGAACATGACAGGAATATTGGAACATTGAAAAAAAAGTTTAAAAAGTCAAAATAATGACATTAATATTTAAAATGTTTAATTGCAATATAGTAACTATTACATTACATGATTACATGATTATTACATGATTATTATGACATTTTAGCTCATTGTTTCAATTTTTCACTTGTTTTTTTTTTTTGTCCATTTATGATCTCATTATTATATCATAATTATGATGTAGTATTAATTGTTACTTTCTATTATGACTTTTTTTGAGGCAATCTCATAATTTTGACATCAGTTTTAACTAATTTAAATAAATAAATTCAATTTATCTCAGCATTCTGACGTAGTATGTCATAATTCAAACTGTCATTACTGACGATTCATCACATTTTTTGTCATAATTTTCATTTTATTTTCCATGATTTCAAACTTGTCAGAATTATGACTTTTTAATCTCATAAAAAATTATGATTTTTTTTTTATACTTGTTTACTTTTTATCTCATAATCATGACTTTGTATTTCAAAAATTTCAACCTTGTCATAATTATGCCATTTTATCTCATAATTTCAAATTTTATGATTTAATCCCATGGTTTTCGGTGGAAATGGGTTTTGAATCATTTCGACTTTTTGTCATAACTATGACATTTTTTTATCAAAATTTAGAATTTTATGATTCACTCATGATTTACCAAAGCATTTTTTTTTTCTTACGTGATGAAAACTGGCTTCTATACATTAACTCAATGTTAATGTGAAGAAAATGAACACTATTTCCATCATGTGTCATAAAAACACGTGGTTCTCTGAGGGATTATGGTTTACTGCAGGAGGAGAACTACTATCGTCAACGGCATTCTCCCACACAATTAAAACAATGAAATAATTCAATAAAATTACAATCCCTTGGCACTTCATCTATTACCCTGATGAAGTCACTCAAACAAAGGGAAGTGCTTGGTTAGTTACTGGTGAGTTTTGAAGGATAGTCAGGAAAGGAGAGCGACAGCAGCAGACGTGGAGGTGGACGTTACCTCGCTGGTTTTAGGAGGCGAGTCCGGCCAGCTGGCACCAGAATCTCGCGATGGAAGTGTTTGGATTTAGAGGAACACAGAGAGACCCCGGCAGACGCACCACAAGGGTCCGGGACCCTCTCAGCACGCCTCTGTAGGGCTGCCCGGACCCCCGCCGGCTCTGGACAGATGGAGCGGCCGACCCCGGAAGCCAGGAAGGAGGAGAGGCTTGACACACAGGAAGGAGAATGGCAGCGGCCGCAGATGCCAAAGGAAGCTGAACTGCAGCAGGTGTGTGATCAACCTCACGCTTCGCTTCATACCGGCCTGCTTTCTGATATCGGACAGAACGCCAGTCACAGCTCTCAGACCCCGCCGGACGCCGGGGCACTGCACTGTTACACGAGTCCTTATTATACTGCAGCCACGAGGAAGTATTTGTCATGCTTCGAATCCTCAGTATGTCATTGCATTACATTAAGGAAATCAAAGCAAGTGTCATTTATTTTAAAGTCAACCTGAATCCAAGACAGAACTTGATTGCATTCATCAGGAATTGATTGGAGGGTAAAAACAGGTGGTTGAAAAATAAGAGGGCTTAGTGATGAAATGGAAAGTAATGTAAAAACAGGTGTGAAGTGTGTATAATGCTACTCAGGCTCATTGGAAATACGTGCCTCTACCTACATTTCACCTAAATCGAAAAAAACATACCTCTACGTGAAAATCGCTGCAGTTTCCAGCTGAAACGAACACTAGAGGCAGCAACTCTGACAACGTTTGCTCCTGTTCACACACAGTTTGATTTACAGTGGAAGAGTTTTGACTAAGAAAGCCTAATTTCACACAATTCCTTGCACAATTTTAACATGCTGTGAGATTTGAAAACTGATACTACTGAACATTAGCGTCACATATACAGCTTCACACGTATGGATTTTCTCGGTAGCCAATGCGATACGGCGTTATACTTGTGCTCTGGTACAAATCGACGAAACTACAGTTTGACAAAACATCTCAAACCCGCGTAGAAGGAAGTTATACAGCACGGTTGCGTCAGCGAGTGTGTTTGCTAACACTATCGGACATTACCTTGTAGCGACACTCCTCGGACATTTGAATTCTGAACCAATGTAATAAAAATGTGGCTATGGTCACAAATTGAACAAGCTTTTTAGCTCCTCTCACTTTGCTGTGAAACATGCAATAAGGTATGTAATATCAGTTTTGTAGAAACAACACCACAAGCACAAAATAATAATAATAATGCGTTAAAATGATTAATGCATTTAATGCAGTTGCCTATCCCAGACCTGTACATCGTCATACACTGCATTGTATGGTTTTATATCATATAATATAGTTTATATGCAATATCATACCAGCAAGAGTGCTGTTTTCCTGAATATCGGCATGATTTTTGCTCAGTTTCACAAATGAAAATTGCACCAATCAAAGCCACAGCAGAACTGTTGTGTGATTCGTTACTGACTGAATCCTTGTTTTTTGAGTGAATCAAGTGAGTCAATGATCTTGTGACTCATTCATAAGGACAGTCGCTTGCTTTGGTTCTGAATGAATTCACCCTTTGAATTTGATTCGGTTGAATGAATGACCGAATGACTCACCCATTAGTGACTTGGTTTTAGTTTCATATTATGAAATGACATAGCATTATTTATGCATTTGCAGTATAAATGCATTCATGTCACTTCTGAACAGTCTGCGTAAATACCAACTTAAATTCCACTTCAAATGCAGCTTCTGCAAACAACGTTACAGCCACATTGAATCAAAATATTTTTAAAGCTACTTTTTTTTGCCATGTCTATTCATTGCTGTTCTCATTTAACACAATAATGATTTCAAATTATCTTTTTTGGGGAAAAAAAAGCGTGATTAATTAACTGGCACATTATGTAATTAATTAGATTTGCAAATTTCGATTGCTTGACAGCCTTACTTTTTGCATGAAGTGTGTTTCTGGCCCAGCGCGTCCAGATAGGTGTAGCTTCACTGTATATCAGGGTCTCATCCGATGTGACTTGCAGATGATGGCGCTCTGATCTCGACTCGCATAGTTTTGCAAGTTTTTATGCGTCCACGTCAAGCACACGGCCACGCGCAGCCCTGACCTCCACATGCTCTCACATGCAAACGCCGTCTCCTATCCATCCCGCTTTATTGCCACCAGCGGCGGGACAGACGGCCGGCCCTGCGCGCTCGGTCGCGGCCGAACGACTCCGGTGATGGAGAGGGTTTATAGGAGGGCAGCGCGCTGGAGACCACCTTGACCCGTCCCTCCGCAGACCCCAGCTCACCTCAGCTCTTGAGTTATTATCATAATTTCTCATGGCTCCATGTTTTACAGAATGTTTTGTGTTTTATTGCCTGAGAATCAGAGGCAGGAGCGGCAGCGAGCGCCGGCGTGATAAGAAAAGCAGTCATGTGAAAAATGAAAGGAGCCACATGTCCGGCAGAGAGAGGAGTGAGGGTCAAATAATAAAATACATGACAAATGCACCGGCGGTATTTCATGTTCAATGTGAAATGCACACACAAACACACGCGCACCAAGTTCACATACAACACAAACTCATGAATGCAATCAAGATCAAAAGACAAATGACGAAACAGATAGTTGTGCTCCTAGAAGCTGATTGGTGTTTATTTGGAGCCTGACAGACGTGTCACTATGAGCCTAAAGATCACGCTGTTCAATACGACGGCTATCTTGGACTGTCTGTCTTTTTATCTCATAATTTTATTTCATAATCTCCTCAGGACCCTACAGAGCACAAGCCATTTGGAGAATGGATGGATAGAACTTTTTCACAATTATGACTTTTTGTCAGATAATCGTATAATTTTGTCTTTAGTCTGTTATAATTTTAATGTTTTTATCTCATAATTGTGACATACTATGCCATAATTTTGACTTTTTGTATAATAATGTCTTTCATAATTATGACTATTTCATAATTCAACATTTCGTCAGAATCATGATCTCATTATTTTGACTAGTCTTTATTATGACTTTTTTTTCAATCTCAAAATTGTGAATTGGTTTGGAGAATGAAGATGAAAGCTTCTCATAATTATGACTTAGTATGACATAATTGTGGATTTTTTGTCTTAATAATGATCGCATTATTATGACAAATGATCTCAATTTTTGCTACAATTTCATAACTGTGACTTATATGTCATAATGTCAATGTTGTCATAATTATGACTTATCTCATCATTTATGACTGTTATAATTTAAACTTTATCTCGTAATTGTGACTTGTGTTATCATTTCAACATTATTATACTGATGACGTTTTATATCTTAATTATGGCTTTGTATCTCATTGTTTTCAACTTTTAATTTCATAATTTCGGAAGCTGACTGGTGATTTTTATTTATTTATTTTAATTTGATTTGGTCTCTGCTCTGCTTCAGAGGACCATGAGTTGCTTTAATTTGTTTTTTTGTACTCTGTCGTCATTTCTGGAGGTGGAAACTTTTGGAGCCTGTTGATTATTATTATTATTTCATGGAAAAAAAACAACTGAATATTCTTCAACCACCTTTTGTGTTTGGCATGAGAAAGAAAACCATACAAGGATATGCAGATAAGCAAACGATGACAGACTTTTTAATCTTAGGTGGACAACCACTTTAAACTTGAGCTGCTGGGTTCATGCATAAAGCTTTCGCACACTTTACCACATTCAGCTACAGGAGTAAAAGTAGCTACTCAGTTTGCACTGATGTGTAAATGTTCATCTGTGTGTCAGAATGAGCTGTTTTTACAGTTTAGTTTCTATGAATGCTCTTCTTGAGTTCTGAAAGTTACAGTATGCTTCCATAATGAATGTCTGTTATCTCTAAAGATCAAGGACGGTTTGATTCCTCATGATACGAGTCTCAGTACATTAATGCCCCTGATGTATCTGCACACATATGAAGTCATGCGCTCTCTTGTAGCCAAAGCCAGTGAGGAATCAAACAATACGGCCCCTGATAAGAGGTCGGGACCCAGGGCCCGGCACGCGGTCCGGCAGGTATAAGCGTGTGCTCATAACATCCCGTGACTTCCACGCTTGGTCACGTCTGTCCGCACCCCTCACTCTCCCGTATCTCTCAATCTGCACATTTTCTTACACTTTAATTACACGGCCGTATATTGCCCTGGGCCGTATGGATGGGCGATACTGAGAGCAGATAAGATGGAGGAGCTTCTGTCACCACCCAAACATATTAGAACGGCACCAAAGCCAATTATCTCCATTCTGAATGACAATTAAGCATCCGACTCTATCCAAATACACGAATCCAGACCCGTGGAGCTCCGGCAGCTTCACTTTTAGGGCCAGAGGGCATTTTTAATAAAAATGTATGACTTCCCCCTGGTTTGTTTTACTAGCTATGAGAATGAGAGACAGGAGGAAAAGACCTTCTTCCGATTAATAGGTCAAGAGTTTTCTTTTCTTTTCTTTTTTTTTCATCAAGTATGCATTAAATTAGAGGAACAGACTAAAATGTATGTTTACCCTCACTGTAATTGTCTTCCCTGGCATTGCTATCAAATCTCAATCATGTTTTTACAAAGTTGCAAGTTTGCATACATGTTTTTGTTGAGCATCATATTTGATCCATCAGGCTTTTATGGCTCATATAGTCTGATATAGCAAGAATATGAAGAAAAAAAAACTGATTTTATTCAGAGACTCAAACTGAGCAAAAATATGCAATTTGCTGCAGATGTTGATATTTATATAATGAAATTCTGCTGCTTGTAATGTAAACCAATGAGATGTTTATAACAGTGCAGCAGATACTGACATAAAATGATGTAAATATCAGCGATCGCTCTATATCTCCAGTAATATATGTCTTAGATGAGATGTAAATGATCCAAACATATAATGCAATGCTGATGGAGAGATGAAGGAATAAACGCTCCTCAGAAGATGTGAGATGAAGATCATTCCTCCGCTGAGGAACAGTGAGAGTAAAGCTCCTCAGAAGATCCTGATGATCAGATTTGAGACGCTCTGATTTTTCTAGAAAATGATTAAAGCTGAGCTGCTTCAGTCCAGTAAGTGTTCATCTGGAGACATGACTGCAGTTATTCTGACGCTTACTTGATCAAAATCAGTCAAGATTTGAGACGAGAAGCAGCAGCTGAAGCTGGACGTTTCTACAATTACACTAAAAGAGCTTTTACTGGATAAACAACTCAATCAGAGACAGAAGACATGAGGAGATTGAGTGAGAAACAGGCTTAACAGCAAAGTGTTGATCACGTTGAGGCTTTACAAATTTGAGTATTAAATATGATACAGTAGCTTTCACAGGGTTAAAAGTCACACAGGTTTTGAACAACATGAGGGTAGTAACTGATGACAGAATGATCATATTTTGGTGCTGTGTCTCTATAATAAGCCATAATCTTGAGGAGAGACGCAGTACAGTGGAGCTGCACAGAAAGCAAGATGGAGAGAGATAAAACGACAGAGAGAGAGAGAGAGAGGTGACTTTGAGGAGCTGGACTCAGTCTCATGCCAAACGTCTCTCTCTCTCTCGCTGTCACCTAATCCTCAGTCCGACGGGTCGGTTATGGGAGCGTTTGGTTGAGGCGGGTCAGTTACCCGCTATCACAGGGCTTTAATCTGAGCGGCCGCCTCCTAAACTGGCTGTGAGCGCGGTGCCAGGCGCTGGCATCCCTGAGAGAGACAGCTAGAGGTTGTCTGTACATGGATGGGCACTTCACAGCTCGGCGGGGGGGGAGGAAGGGGCATCGCGGCAGCTGCTCGGGGCATATGGGCAGAATTCATTAAAAGAGCCCAAAAAAGCTCATGTGAGGAGAGAGAGAGAGAGACAGAGAAACAAAGTACAGCAAGAGTGTGCTTCTGTATTCATGTACATCCCAGGTTCTTGAGAAGCGTCTCGCATCACGCTTGAAAGTTGTGCTAGACCTTGAGCCCGTGTTAGTTTAGTATCTTTGATGGGTTACACTTTATTGTTATTTTACACTTTATTTGCAGCTACATTTCTACTAACTCTCAGTAGGGTAGGGTTAGGGTCAGTAGAATAAGTTGGCATATACTTGCAGAGTTTCTCATAGTCAGTATGTTGTGGACTCATCAAAATAAAGTGTAACCCATTGATATATTATTATAGTACATTTGGAAAAACTGTTGAATTTTATACTTTGTTTACGTTTTGACTAAAGTTTAAGAAATTTGGTTGTGTGTTTGTCATTTAAGATTTTTTTTTTCTTATATTTAGGTTTACTTGTTTTAGTATTTCAACTTTAAATAAAAATGAGAGATGTTGCCTTGGCAACTCGCTCAAATAAGTTTGTTTTTTTCCCCCATAATGATTTAAAAAAAAAACATGTGTTATGTTAGTATTATTTATAAACTATAGTATTGAATTATCTTTTATTTTTTTAATCACAGTTTAAGTTTTAGCAATTTTATGTGTTTTTGCATTAGTTTTCTTAATATTTCTATTTTGCTTTAATTTATATTTATCTCAGTTTTAGTTTTAGCAATTTTAGTACTTCAGTTTCAGTGTGTTTCAGTTATTAAACATTTCTGTTTTTATTTTATTCTATTTCAGCTATATTTAAGCTATTGAAAACAATTTTATTAGTGTTATTTATCAATAACGACACTGCGTAAAACATGCTATTTTTTACAGTTTTTATTTTCAATCTACTGGTCAAAATACATAATATGCAAGATATATACTGATTATCATCATCATCAAAAAAAAAAAAATCAGTTTTAACTACTGATTATGAATGATTTCATGAAACGTACATTTTTCAAATAGTGACATTTAAATGCATATATTTGATATTCTGTCTTATCACGTTAATCCACGCGGTGTGATAGAAACGCAGGAATGAAGCTCATGAGAACAGGACGAGCTCAGATGGTCGATGGTGTGGTCAATAATGATAAGGCCGGCTTGTTCAGATGTGCAAAGTTCATTTTAACTCAATCAACTGGATTTTAGTTTCCCACTCATTAACCTTGGATTTACGCTTTTTTCCAGATACTACAAACGGTGACAAATGTCTCCAGATTGATCCAGTTAAGAAAAGCAGTGTTTCTGGGTTTGCAAGGTTAACCTTAATGAGAAACACACACAGCGCAAGCAAAGACACGACGCTCATGGTCAAGAAACACATTCAATATGAACAATATTTGAACACATGACGTGTGAATCCATCCTCAGGCCACAGGAAGAGGAGACTGATCTTCCCGCTCTCCTTGATCCCATTCCGTCTGGAGTTCAGAGGAGACCTCGGTGAACAGATGATCCCAATCCCAGCCCATGTCCTCCTGCAAACCATCACATCAGCTTCACATCACAGAGAGGAGCAGGAGAAATACAGTTCACCTCAACATCTAACTTCTGTCCTCATTTACTCACACCCCTGTCGAGGAACACAAAAGGAGATTTTCTGAGAAATCTTTATGTATCTTATTTACATGCAATGTGATACATAGGACAGTTCATAATTAGCATGTCTGTCAAGCTCCAAAATGATTGAAAATGTAGGAATAAAGTAGATTTTATGACTCGTGTGCCATATTCCACTTATAGTACGCAAATCATATGTACTTCTATGGTGCTTTTTTTAAATAATGTCTTTGTATATAAAAGAGAGAGGATTCTTCAAAATATCTTTGACATTCAAACTTCAATTAATTTGATTCAAAACTATTAATTTGTCATCACTTAAAAATGTTCACACTGTATTGATTTACAGTGAAAAACAGTGTAAAGCAGTGTTATTGTGTTTATATATATATATATATATATATATATATATATATATAAATAAACACACTATTATAGTTTTTTTTTAATCGTTTTTATTACTGCATTTATTTTTACTATATTTATTTTTTATAAATGCTATTTTAATTCTAGTTAAAGCTTTAGTATTTTTGTAATGTGCTTTTGTCATTTCTGTTAATTATTTACTATTATTTTTAAAAAAATCATTTTTTTCTATAACAATAATATTTGACTAATATTTATATTTTGTTCTATTTCAACTATTTAAATAATGGAAAATGGCTTTTAATAGTTGCCGTTTTAGTTAAAATGTTTTACAATACTGTGTCAAACATGCTGTTTTCACTGTTTTTATTTTGAGTCTATTGGTTCAAATTATGATTTCTCTTTTAACCATTTAAAATAAATACATAAGATACAAGACATACACAAAATATCATCAAAAGGCTGAAAAATATATTGAGATTCTTTAGCTCTAGACATGACAATTAAAACACCATACAGACAGATATTAAATAATGAATGAAATTATTCATTATTTAACACCTGGATATGGATAATTTCACAAGAAATGTACTTAAAAAAAAAAAAAAAACTAATCATGTTTACATGAATCATATGCACTTTTATGGTGCTTTTATTATTATTATTATTATTATTATTATTATTATTTGGATGTTTTTGGTCCTTGTCATAATGGACTGTCATTCTATATAGAAGAGTGAAGATTCTTCAAAATATCTTCTTTTGTGCTCCACAGAATAAAGTCATACAAGTTCGGAACGACATGAGGGCGAGTAAATGAAGACAGAACGCTCATTTCTGGGTGAACTGTCCTGTAACAGTATGAGATGAAGAATGCTGCTGGTGATTTCATAAATCTGTTGGACTGACCCTCTTACACGGCCTAGAAAGAGCCGGACAGACGCTATATTTACTGGCAGAGCTCACCTCTCTCACCTCCTGCTCCGGGGCTAAAACCTTCGTGAGCAGCTTCAGGTCAATCTCTCCATCCTGAGAAACATTCAATACAGACAAAACATTAGCCAAAGCCATTACTGAAAATACGGAAGCATTGCAACATAATGCCAGGTCAGTCAAAAAAAAACAACAGACATTGTAGGACGTGAAGGATGAATTAGGCGGCAACTTTATGCTCCTCACAACATGATTTACGCAAAGCAGCAGTGTTTGTTGTTAAGGAATGATGGGTAATGATGGGTGAGTGTCTCACCAGGGTCTGAAAAGCCGAGTACTTCATGAGGTCGTTGTCCAGGTCTCTGTAGGTCATAACTCTGTTCACCTGGATACTGCAGACAAGAGAGATCATAAACACGTGTCTGTTTTTAGCATCTCAAAGGCATCTAAAGACTATTTTATCCTCCTTTTAAATTGCTGATAGACGACCAGATGAAATTCTAAGACGCTTCAGCTCCATCAATCCAATTAAGAATGAATTCAAACTTTGACAAAATATTATGATAAACCATAGACATGAACACTTATTGTTAAACTCATTATTCATGAGACACTTTGCACATATCCAAGTGTTTTTGGCAGATATGTGTGCACAGGCTTGTATTAAGACATTAATTAAACAAGTTTAGTGCAAATATAAAGCAATAACTATTGAAGACCAGTTGTTTCATTAGTGTTGTATGTGGGTAGACATTTTGTGAAACAATATCCTCTGTAAAGCTGCACTAGAACGATATATATAAATACATCTGAATGTAACTGAAAGAATGTTCCTCTTCTGTTAACATATTTTAGTCATTTGTTTTGGCATTAGTACAGTGACAGTTTAACTAACTTAACTTTCTCAGTAACTTAAGTTTCTCAGCAAGATCCAGCAGATCTTGAAGCATATTAGAGTTTGCTTTCTTGATGATGATTATTGTTTGGACTGAAGGATACCTGGGTGGAGCAGCGATCTGCATGGTGAGGTCTTCCTCTTGAACCTCCTCCAGGTCTGGAATCACTGGGATGTCTAGAAAATGCAGGTAAAATGTGTTAATTCTGTTAATAGTTCAGTGGAAAATACAGGATATTTCATATAACTACCTATAATACTAAGGTGGCTAAGAGAGCTTGACGCGCTGCAACTAAAGAAAACACATGCAAATTGAAAAACCACCAGCAAATTTAGAAAACCATCACTTTTACAACACATGCTGCAAATGTATTTGGTTATGTTGTGAGCATTTGCAGCATTTTCTGTATTTGGTTGCACTGTGAGTATTTGCAGCGTTTTCTGTATTTGGTTATGTTGTGAGCATTTGCAGCATTTTCTGTATTTGGTTGCACTGTGAGTATTTGCAGCGTTTTCTGTATTTGGTTATGTTGTGAGTATTTGCAGCGTTTTCTGTATTTGGTTATGTTGCGAGTATTTATAGTGTTTTCTGTATTTGGTTGCGTTTGTGAGTATTTGCAGCGTTTTCTGTATTTGGTTGCGTTTGTGAGTATTTGCAGCGTTTTCTGTATTTGGTTGCGTTTGTGAGTATTTGCAGCCTGTTTCTGTATTTGGCTGCGTTGCGAGTATTTATAGTGTTTTCTGTATTTGGCTGCGTTTGTGAGTATTTGCAGCGTTTTCTGTATTTGGTTGCATTGTGAGTATTTGCAGCGTTTTCTGTATTTGGTTGCATTTGTGAGTATTTGCAGCCCGTTTCTGTATTTGGTTATGTTGCGAGTATTTATAGTGTTTTCTGTATTTGGTTGCGTTTGTGAGTATTTGCAGCGTTTTCTGTATTTGGTTGCGTTTGTGAGTATTTGCAGCGTTTTCTGTATTTGGTTGCGTTTGTGAGTATTTGCAGCCTGTTTCTATATTTGGTTGCATTGTGAGTATTTGCAGCCTGTTTCTGTATTTGGTTGCATTGTGAGTATTTGCAGCCTGTTTCTGTATTTGGTTGCGTTGTATTTGCAGCGTTTTCTGTATTTGGTTGCGTTGTATTTGCAGCGTTTTCTGTATTTGGTTATGTTGTGAGCATTTGCAGCATTTTCTGTATTTGGTTGCACTGTGAGTATTTGCAGCGTTTTCTGTATTTGGTTATGTTGCGAGTATTTATAGTGTTTTCTGTATTTGGTTGCGTTTGTGAGTATTTGCAGCGTTTTCTGTATTTGGTTGCGTTTGTGAGTATTTGCAGCGTTTTCTGTATTTGGTTGCGTTTGTGAGTATTTGCAGCGTTTTCTGTATTTGGCTGCGTTGCGAGTATTTATAGTGTTTTCTGTATTTGGCTGCGTTTGTGAGTATTTGCAGCGTTTTCTGTATTTGGTTGCATTGTGAGTATTTGCAGCGTTTTCTGTATTTGGTTGCATTGTGAGTATTTGCAGCGTTTTCTGTATTTGGTTGCATTGTGAGTATTTGCAGCCTGTTTCTATATTTGGTTGCATTGTGAGTATTTGCAGCCTGTTTCTGTATTTGGTTGCATTGTGAGTATTTGCAGCCTGTTTCTGTATTTGGTTGCGTTGTATTTGCAGCGTTTTCTGTATTTGGTTGCGTTGTATTTGCAGCGTTTTCTGTATTTGGTTGTGTTGTGAGTATTTGCAGCATGTTTCAATATTTGGTTGTTTAGATGTTTATGATTTTCTTTCTTCAGATAAACACAAAGGGCCTCATTCATGAAACTTGCGTAAATATATGAGTAAATTCTGAGAAATTTGCGCGTAAAACAGACCTTCCCGAAAACTCTCCTCCAGATTCACAAACGCTTCGTAAACTTCCGATTTGATAGTTAAACATGTGTATGTTAATGAATTCCAATCATTCATAAATAGGGCACTCGTGCATTCTCATTCACAATTACCATAATCCCCGCCTATGAATTACAGCGTGTCCACGAATGCAGTGGAATATTCTGATCTATTTTCACAGGTTTGGCTCCAGTATATTGCATAAATGCAAAAAAGGCCATATGCCTAACAATACATTTTCAATAACGTGTGTTCACCAAAGAGTTTTTAGCCAGCTGAAAAAATGTCAGGCGCTCTTCTTAAAACGACCAGATGGTGGCGCTTGAGAACACTTTGGTAGCACAGAGTTTTTCTAGCTGAGACGCTTTGGTTGCTATGATTTGGAATATCCACAGCGCCAATGTATTACTAGTATCTCATTTTTAAGAATTTTACTAAATATAAAGAAGGCAGTAACCAGTAATATTGACTTCTCCATTGTTGTAGGCAGTAGGATGGTCGGTCGCTATTTGTCCCACCCGTCCTCTATTTACGGCTGGGTAAATAGTGACAGTGACGAGCGCTGCGTTTTACAGTTATCAACTCAGCTGCAAAAAATAAAAATAAACTTCCTAAGAGGGCAAGGGCAAATGAACTTGTAATTATTATGGCAGTGCATCAAAATTCAGTGTCATCAGTTTGCCAAAAAGAACACAGAACATTTTATGCACCATTTACACCTTTTATGTGCGCAAAGAAAACAAAAATAACGACTTTATTCAACAATTCGTCTCCTCTGCGTCACCCTGGTCCCATTTTGCAGAGTATCACATACGTAAACAACGTATGCAATGCATGTACGTGGGTACTTTGTTTACACTTTGATCTAAACGTAAACAACATATCCGCGTACATTGCTACTGACACAGAACAGCATACGTTGTTTACGTATGTGATACTCCCCAAAATAACGCTATAGGGAGACGCGGAGGAGACAAATTGTTAAATAAAGTCATTATTTTTGTTTTCTTTGTGCACAAAAAGTATTCTCGTAGCTTTGTAAAATTACGGTTAAACCACTTATGTCACATTGACTATTTTAATGATCTCCTTGCTACGTTTCTGAGCCTTGATCGTGTCAGGATCCTCGCTGTCTATGGGAGGGTCAGAGAGCTCTCGGAGTGCATCAAAAATGTCTTAATTTGTGTTCTGAAGATGAACGAAGGACTTAAGGGTCTGGAACAACATGAGGGTGAGTAATTAATGACAGAACTTTCATTTTTGGGTGAACTATCCCTTTAACATCTCCATATTGTTCATATGAAGATATAAAGTCACACATTATTTTAAACATCTGAGACGACATTAGATTGAGTGAATTTTCAGTTTTAGGTGGAGTATCCCTTTAAATTATTCACAATGGTTCTGCGTGGAATCAAAGGTTCTTTTGTGCAACATGTAGCTAGTTAACAATAGCTCTACACTATAAAAAATATTTTTGAAGTTGTAAATAAAACAAAGATTACTGAAGTACATTTTACAAAAAAAAAAGTCTTTCTACTTTAAAATTTTATGTTTAATATTCAGTGTGTTACTTGCAGTTTCTCTGTAATTATTTGAGAAAATTCCGCATCAGATTTTTCATGCACAGCACACTAATGTTAAGCTTCAGGTGTCAATCATTCATTTGATGACTACACTAGTTAATGTAAGTTAGTTTACAAATACTGACTTGTTATAATTGACTTACGTGTTTATTACAGTCAGATTTATTTACTCGCCAAAGCTGGTTTTGTTGATCTTGGAGCCTCATTATGGATTTAAACCGGCCACGCGAGCAGCATAAAGTTTTTCTCGAGACGCATTAGGCCATATGCTGCAGCTACTGCCGGGTGTTACAGCGAGTTGCAGCATTTCCCACAATCCCCGCAATCATCACAGATGCTGTCTGTCTCCTCAGCGCGGCTCTGTTTATATTGTGTGTGAACTGGCGTTTGATTTCCTCCCTCTCTGCGTTTCTCTCACTCTCGCGCTGACATCCTCTTCCGCGCTGCCCCCTGTCACGGCGACCAGGCGGCCATGAATATTCAGTGATCAAGACAGTATCTCTTCCCGCTGTGAGGCGGCGCTCCGGCCAGGGGCTCCCCAGAAAGCACCCCCCCCCACCCCGACACACACTCGCACTCGTCCCGGCGCCGAGCATTTGGGCCCTGTCAGCGGCGGCCACCCTCAGGACCCTTCAGGCCAGAGCGGCGACCTCCGTGTCCATTCGGGCCGGGCCGGGCTCCAGGCGCGCAGGCCTGCCTGCGAGCCCATCTGTGTGGGGTCGGAAGTCACGGCGCGCCCTGGCAGGAGCCGCGGTGCCAAGAGCCGCATGCCCGCTGCCCGGAACAGTGGGAACCCGCTTTAATTGGCAAAACTCGACAGGACAGAGCGTGGCAGCGCTCCCAAAGAAGGACAAACTTTCACAGCCCTTCTCCTCTTTTTGGACAGACTTTTGCTGGAGTGCGTTCAGGTGTGCCACGAGAGCGCACGTTTACACAATCACCGTCAAACACAGTCTGACAGTGCGAAGAAAGTAAAAGAAAAGCTTTGTTAATTAAACCAGGCTGATAAATAAAACATGAACAAAACTTTTGTCACACTGACCACTCAAAGCTGATCAGTCCAAAACCGACACAACTGAAACAATAACTATAAAAACAAACTTGCATTCACTTTACATTCTGTACGGGAAACACTTTTTAAATAATAACTTTATGACTTTTCAAGAATACAAAGTCATTAACAAACATTATTACATTTTGTAATGGAAGAGTTCACTTTTAATTGCATGGAAAAGAGCAGCTCGGACATTCTGCTAAATGTTTATTTAATATATATTATATATTAGTTATAATATATAATAAATTAGTTTTGGAGGCTTGGGAAGATCATTCCTCCGCTGAGGAACAGTGAGAGTAAAGCTTCTGGAAAGATCCTGATGATCAGATTTGAGACGCTCTGATTTTTCTAGAAAATGATTAAAGCTGAGCTGCTTCAGTCCTGTAAGTGTTCATCTGGAGACATGACTGCAGTTATTCTGACGCTTACTTGATCAAAATCAGTCAAGATTTGAGACGAGAAGCAGCAGCTGAAGCTGGACGTTTCTACAATTACACTAAAAGAGCTTTTACTGGATAAACAACTCAATCAGAGACAGAAGACATGAGGAGATTGAGTGAGAAACAGGTTTAACAGCAAAGTGTTGATCATGTTGATTATTTGGAGCTTTAGAAACTTGCACAGCAAATATGATACAGTAGGCTTTAAAGGGTTAAAAGTTATAAAAGTGCTTAAAACATTCCCTTTACATTCACAGATGCAAATTGAAACAGGAACCCAAAACAAATTCAGACCAGAACATCACAGAAACATGAGGCCAGAAACTAAGCACCTAGCAACCGCTCTGAGTACCCTAGTGACAACAAAGCAACATGCTAACAACTGTAAACCAAAACTCTGGCAACCACAGCACAACGTTTCGCATGCATGAGCAAACCACATTCACATTATTCTTAAATATAAAAATCTAGTTATATAACTTATATAACTCAGGCTAGTTCACACTGCACTGACTGAACATGTTCAATCTGTTTATGGAGCGCAGAATGTCGGAGCAGTGACAAAATCTGGTGATTGTTGGTACTGGCCAGGGTCTGTGAGTACGGTGTGAACCAGGCTTTGAAAGATCACTGTACATCCAAATAATTAGGAATGCATGAAACGTTGATTCATGTACTGTATGTCTAAATGCTATCACATAATATAAAGTAAGACTTTTTGAAAATAAATTGATACTTTTATTCAACGAGGATGCATTAATTGGATCAAAAGTGACCGTAAAGACATTTATAATGTTGCAAAAACAAAATGCATCAGTTTCCAAAAATTTCGGCAGCACAACTGTTCTCAACATTGATAATAATCAGAAATGTTTCTCGAGCAGCAAATCAGTATATTAGAATGATTTCTGAAGATCATGTGACACTGAAGACTGCAGTAATGATGCTGAAAATACAGCGCTCCGTCACAGAAATAAATTACAGTTTAACAAATGTTCACATAGAAAACAGTTATTTGAAATTGAAATAATATTTCACAATATTAGTTTTTACTGTACTTTTAATCAAATAAATGCAGCCTTGATGCGCAGAAGATACTTTAAAAAAAAAAAAAAAAAAAAAAAACAGTAATGAACAATAGTGTATATTGGGCAAAACAGTATTTTTTCATTACATTGAACAATTTTTAATAAATAGTTATTGGTACTGAATATGGTATTATTTCACTGAGCTTGGCGTCATGCATTCTCGGATTGCACAAATAATTCTACTCCACAAATAATACACACAAAGCTGCCTTAGTATCTTACGAAGCAGCCCGGATGCCTTAAAATGCTCCTCCTTAAAGTCTCAAGGAGATAAACGTGACCATCCTGAAGTAATTTTTAATTCTCTCTCAGACTTTCTGAATCCTGTCACAAAAGCCAGGTTCAGTTCCATCTCCCTGACCCTCGTAACAAGCCCCGTTATCCTACATTGATAACTTCTTCCTTTTCTCTCATTTTTAATTAAAGCTAATTAAAAATGCCAGCCTCGTTTAGTCACTGACAAGATTCATCTGTGTTCCTGATATCCAAATAAATGCAGGCGCGCACGAGCGCTGCTTCATATTCATGAGCGCGAGGTGACACCGTCTCCTCATTTCTAAAGCAGTGCGTTCAGCAGATTCGGGCCCCCGCGGACCCCAAGTCAAATTTAATGGTCTTAGTGCAATGACATCAAAAAGCCTCTACGTCCAGCCTTCGCAAACGCTCAACTGGATCTCAACTTTTCCGAATAATGCACCATCGACACAAATGGGCCAGAGTTCAATGTGAAGCGCGGCGAGGTAAAGCTCTCGGTATGCAAACACCATGATTAAGCGGCGAGAGAAAACAACGGTTTTTAAATGAGGTCGCGATGCCACCTGTGACACCAGGTCGAGAGGCAACCGACAATGATGTGCACCAGAAACCGCTTTTTGATACTGATTCTATCAAAAAGTCATGTGTCACGGCTCTACAAGATGATGTTATTTTCTGATTTATTCATGAGTCTGAGCAGCTTTTCCATGAAAGAGGTTCATACTGAGAATATGAGCTCATGATGGCAAGTTCAGAGACTCTGACGACCAATAACGGTAAATAATGATGACCAAAAACCTAAATAATCATTGGACCACACTAGAGTACACAATATACATAATGTGAATATATTACTGACATTGATGATAATAACAACCATAATCACATTTCTGTCTGTCCCTCCTGAAGTTTTCACATGGTGGATGATCAAATTCCACAGAGTTATATTAAAGGAAGGACCCAAAACCAAAGGAAGCGATTTTGAGCAGTAAGAAACCACCTAGCAACCAGCTAAATCACCCTAGCAACTGCATCACAAAACAATCACAAGCACTGCGGCGGTGAATTTGGCAAAATTTGGCACCAACTAGTTATGAGATGCCATGTTTTCATTTTAATTTCAAAAGCTTGAGTAAATAAAGTTTTAGTAATTTTGTGTTCTTAAATTTTATCAGAATTTTAATTTTTTTTTTTTTTTTAGCAATGTTTAGTTTTAGTGATTTTAGTACTTAAATCAAAAATGATAAATGTTTCCTTGGCATCTAGCTGAGATAAGTTTGTTTATACTTTATTTTATTTCAGTTACTGTTTATTTTATTTCAAGCAATTGATTTGATTTTTTTTATGGTTTTAGTTTTAGTCAATAATAACAGATGAGAGCTGTGATGTGTGAAGCGTGTTTGTATGATGACGACACTAAAGGAGGTAAAGTATGTCTTGGCATGTCAGTGCCGACCATCCAAACTGGTTCAGCGTAGTAATATTTCTGAAACTAACTCCCTATGTTTGCTGTTGTCACATTTCTCTTTCAGAGTGTAAATATCAAGGAGTCTTCAGAAACACAGATGGTGAAAGTGCAAAGGGGCCAATTCACATCACAATTCCTTTTTTTTATTTTTTTTTGGAAGGTTTTTCAGAAGTATTTCCCTTTTCTGAATAGATAAAGTAGTAATTCACAAGATTGAGTTTTAATCAAACTTTTCTGTCTATGCAGTAGGCATATAATTTTTTAAATCAGCGTTAAACAACTAGAGAAAGCAGAGATGGGCTGTGGTGAAAAAAGGTAGAAGAACTTCAACACCCACAATGCACTGGGCTTGGGAATACAAAAATGCAGAAGTACAATCTGTAGTTTTCACCAAATCCCTGAAGCTGTCAAAAATAAAATGCATCATCAACTGGACTTTTGCTGAGAGTTGAACAGGAATATCTTTGAGCAGGTAACACAGAAAATACTACACACGGTTTATTTAATTATACTGCTAACATTGATATTTCGACTTTAATTCCTACTTTAATTACTAAAATTAACAAATCAAACTATTTCTGTTATCTAATAGTCCTAGGTTGTTGTTATTGTTGTTTTTTTAGATGCTCAATCAGTATAAATATAATAGCTTGTATATGTATACTGATGTTTTGAATGTCATTTAATGAATATTCTGGCAACTCTCTTGATTTTTAAAAATGCTTGTATTTTTTAATACTTTATGTTATTTGAGACTGTAAGTGAGAGCAGCATATGGTCTGAAGATCACACGTTTCTGAGCCTCGCACGATCAGGTCTTTTAAGCCTAGTGTACTGTAAGTGTGTTTGTATCTCATGAAATAGCGTTTATGGATGTGTAGACTTTATAAATCACAGCAGCTGGACTCTCACTGAATGAGCTGCTTTATCCAGCACCCTTCTGCAATGTCATACAATAAATGATCAGCCATTAGCTTGAATTCTGTCAGAATTTCATAAGCTGTGGAGCTGCTGTCTGGTTAAACAGAGTAAAAGTGTTTGAAGTGAAACAGAGCTCGCGGGAATCATCTACTCACCGCTTTCATTGTCGGAGCCCTCGGGGGTTTGTGGCCTCAGTCGCCGGCTTCAGACGGGGGACAGACAACGTGTTAAACACAAGAGATCAGGGACAAATACTCCATCCAAGAGTAACACACACACACACACACACACTTCGGTCCAGCTTCTGAGATCAAAAAACATGCCTTGAAATTTATGCATTTACTAATGGCTTATTTTTCAATCAGAAGATCCATCATATTAACCAAACAACCACTGCAGCCAAACAGAGTCATTTCAAAAGTAAAAATAAGTGTTTAGAAAATAAAATGTAACGTTTGCTCCTGATAGTGGTGCAGAAATTAAATACTTGACATTTAACACTTTGGTTACATTTTACAATAAGTTGTCATTAGTTAACATTAGTTAATGCACTGAGAGTAAACATGAACAAATTATGGAAGCTTGTTTCCACCATGGGACTAAAACTGCGACTTATCTCACAATTCTGACTTTTTTACTGCAATTCTGACAAAGAAAAAAAAAATTGAATTGCGATATATAAAGTTAGAAATGCAAAAATAACAGTCAGAATTTTGAGATAAAAAGTTGCAATTATCTTTATTTTTTATTCCATGGCAAAAACAAGCCACCATAACAAATAATAAAGAATACTATTTCTATTAACTAGCATTAACAAAGATTAATAATTGATAATAATGATTAATCATTGATAGTTCATGACATTTTCGCAAATGCATTAAACATTGTTAATAAATGGAAAGTGTTACCAACATTTTTATACTTGCCAGTCACAAGACAAGGTGTAACTAGTTTAATAACAATCTTTAGGAAAATTAACGGACAGATAAAATAATGTTCAGCAAATCAGTACAAATATAATGTGAATACTGTGATACACGGTCCAGTCCTAGTGATCTAGTGCCTAACCGCAGGTCATACATGTAAACTCCACCATCACGTCTTTTAATCAGAGTGATTGTTCTCGCATTAACCAAGGACAATTTCAGTACGATGGTAATTTCCTCCTTAAATCAAGAGCATAAACAAACAATCCCGTTTCTTGAGATTTCCGTTCCTAATCACTGCGTGTCAAACTGAAACAGTAAAGGTGGAAACTCACTCCTCCAGCTCTTCGACGGCCGGCCGTAGTCCAGACCTGTGGAGGACATCACAAATCAACAATCACAGCTCGTCTGCTCAGTCTGCATGTCTACTGTAACCTCTCTCATATAGAACACACTGCATAATATAACCAGCTGGAATAACAGCATTAATTCATGTCTTTGGTTTTAAAATAATCATTTTTACTCTTTAACGTGGTGAAAAATTTTAACATAAAAATAAATGAGGCCCTTTACTGCAGGTACACAGCATTAACCCTATAAAGCCTACTGTACCATAATTGATACACACGTTTTCAAAGTCTTGAAATGATTAACATGATCAGTCTTTGCTGTTAAGCCTGTTTCTCACTCAATCTCCTCATGTCTTCTGTCTCTGATTGAGTTGTTTATCCAGTAAAAGCTCTTTTAGTGTAATTGTAGAAACGTCCAGCTTCAGCTGCTGCTTCTCGTCTCAAATCTTGACTGATTTTGATCAAGTAAGCGTCAGAATAACTGCAGTCATGTCTCCAGATGAACACTTACAGGACTGAAGCAGCTCAGCTTTAATCATTTTCTAGAAAAATCAGAGCGTCTCAAATCTGATCATCAGGATCTTTCCAGAAGCTTTACTCTCACTGTTCCTCAGCGGAGGAATGATCTTCATCTCACATCTTCTGAGGAGCGTTTATTCCTTCATCTCTCCATCAGCATTGCATTATATTATTTACATCTCATCTGACTAAGACATATATTATTGGAGATATAGAGCTGATATTTACATCATTTTATGTCAGTATCTGCTGCACTGTTATAAAGATCTCATTGATTTGCATT
Source organism: Acrossocheilus fasciatus (assembly GCA_036784905.1). Classification (NCBI taxonomy): domain Eukaryota; kingdom Metazoa; phylum Chordata; class Actinopteri; order Cypriniformes; family Cyprinidae; genus Acrossocheilus; species Acrossocheilus fasciatus. Next base: position 30,349,470 of record CM071954.1, on the reverse strand, counting down.
ACAAGCAGCAGAATTTCATTATATAAATATCAGCATCTGCACCAAATTGCTTCTTTTTTTTTTTTAATTTTACTCAGTTTCAGTCTAAATCAGATTTATCCATTTTTTCCTTCATATTCTCACTATATCAGACTATATGAGCCATAAAAGACTGATGGATCAACAAAAAACACATATGCAAACATTTTGTTTTAGATTTTTATTCTAAAGGTTCAATAAATTGTTTATATTTTTCTTACGTCAGGCTGTACAGGGTTAATGTGACATACAGGCTGGTTTTTGCTGGTGTTGAGCGCCACCTAATGGATCCTGACAACAATGTGCATCTCATAAAGTCTTTAACATAATCAAAGCATTCATGTCAATGTTTTATGCTAACCCTAAGATAATAAACAATTAAAAGATCAATTCTAGTTTTATAATGCGTTGATATGTGTATTCAGAGACTGGACTGTGTTCATTATACGATGCAACTGCTTCCCAAAAGCTCGGATACTGCATTTCTGTGTCAAATTGAGCTTTTGTAACTTTAGGAGCACTACAGGGTAATAAAGTAATGTGTAAACAGTAATGCAGATGCTGATAATCACGGGTGTTAGCGTGCCTGGCTCTTGACACGCGGCCCGTCCTCTCTCGCGCTGTTTAAGACCCATTACACCGCTCTCCATTAAGACCCGTGTAACGCAGCGCCATAAACACGGTAAAACTGTCTGGAAAAAGTTGTTCAGGATAAAATATATTGTGACAACTTGGCTTCAAAGCTTCATCAATAAACTGACAGATCATTTAGTGTCAATTAGGAGTGATAGATCTGCAAATCCCGGGATTTCTGCTGTGGGATTAGCGGGAACAGAGCGCCGGTGATTGAGCACGAGGGGTGACATTGAGATGAAGAAAAAGTCCTTGTCTTCTTCAGAGGGGACGATTACTTTGTTTCAGAAGGAGAATCAATGCGTCGAGAAGCCCTTTAACACCTCCCAGCCGAGAGAATCAAGATAAGTTTGGCAGACGCGCAGAAGAGACACTTTGACCTTTCCTGAGAGACGTGTAGAGTTTGCTTCATTGCCCACTAACTGAGCCAAAGGCCGTGTTAACATACTTACATTTCTCCGGTGTACAGTATGTTTATGGAGTACAGTATGTTTACGGTGTACAGTATGTTTACGGAGTACAGTACGTTTACGGTGTACAGTATGTTTATGGAGTACAGTATGTTTACGGTGTACAGTATGTTTACGGTGTACAGTATGTTTACGGAGTACAGTATGTTTACGGTGTACAGTATGTTTACGGAGTACAGTATGTTTACGGTGTACAGTATGTTTACGGTGTACAGTATGTTTACGGTGTACAGTATGTTTACGGTGTACAGTATGTTTACGGAGTACAGTATGCACATTTACTGTATGCACAAGACTGAACTGCTGCATTTGCCAGGTCCATTTCCAGCGCCACCAATAAAACTGATGTAACATCGGCCTCGATCTTTAACATCTCGTTTATTTGATCAGTCGACACGTTTACACAAAACTGATTTAAAAATGCAAAATAACAATTTCTAAGTTAATGGCGGGACAACCTTGAGGTCATGTGATTAGTATAGTCAGATTGTGGGAATGCTACTTGTGATGAACTTTGATTCTTCATGCGTCTTTTAATTTACCACCTGTGTTTTCACGTACAATAAACTTTGGTGTATTAACACTGCATCAGTTAATGACATACAAAGGTTTTTATTTACCCTAAATTTAAAAAGATCAATCTGTAAAACAAAAAATATTTTTGTATTTATTTATTTTAACCTTAAATTGACTAGCGTTCAAAAGTTTGGGGTCAAATTGTATTTATTTATTTACTTTACTATTTATTTTTTATTAGTTGTATTTTAAGAAATGAATGCATGTATAATGTATAATGTTATAAAAGATTTCAAATAAAGAATCTGTGAATCCTGAAAAAAAAAAAAAAAAAAAAAGTATGATGGTTTCCACAAAAATATTGGTCAGCACAACTGTTTTCAACACTGATCATAATCAGAAATGTTTCTTAAGCACCATTTAGCATATTAGAATGATTTCTGATGGATCATGTGACACTGCTTCTTTCGGTTTTGTTAAATAAGGTTAGCGCTCTTCTTAACACAGCTGATTCGGTGGTTTTCTCTGATAGGATTAACAGGACTTTTCAGTGTTATGGTAAACGCTGCTCTCCACATGCACAGAAATTGTGTTCAGAATATATGAATGTTTGGTTGACTTCAGGGTACATATACATTCAGAATTTGTAGCTGGATTGAATTAATTCAGAATGGTGAAAATATGTGCATATTTCTCAAAAATATCATATGGAAACATGGGTGTTTCTGAGTTCTTACATTAGTGTTTACAGGTGAATTACTGAAATAACCGCTGGCAGCAGGAGTGATCGTGATAATTCTGGTCGGTCCAGTAAAACTCATTTAACAGGAAATGACACCATCATGTGGCGACTGAACCTCACTGCATCGGGGCCAGAGCTAATGGGATTCTAGGGGCCCACAACAAACCCTACAGCACTGATGCTGGATTCACTACCATTTGTTTTATACAATGGGAAAAAAGAAAAAAGAAAAAAAAAAACCACATTACTCCAAAAATGCAAAAGTAGTTTACAAGCATTCGATTTAGTTATAACTGCAGTTCATGTAATTCATGCTGTTAAGTGAGATGAAAAACCTATAATTAGATCAAATAAATGATAAGAGGAAATTAACACTGATGAAAAGAACTAAAGCAAAGAACACACATTCAACAAAATTTAAGAAAACCATGATGAGAGAAATACTCAGCTTGGTAATACTACAACATTACTGCTGGATTACAATAATGTGTGCTGTCCAAAAGTTGTCTGATACATGCTAAAAATATTATGAAATGTATAATACTTTATGAATGTATCAATGCTGGCCTGAAACACAGCTGTTTAATAAAGCTTTGCGAGTGAAGACATTGTGTGTTTAATTGCCTGTGTGTGAGCGGTGTTCGTTTGTATGTGGGACAGAACAGCGTGGGCTTTTAGAAAGGCTGAACATTTATTAAGACAGAGAGAGGGAGACGACTCACTTGGCAGATCCGGTTCCTGTGCTCTCCTCCGCCCATCCTCCCTGCCGACGGGCCGGCTTCGGTGGAGGTCCCTGAGATCAAACACACATTCACAGCTGTGTGTCTTCACATCATTAACGTAGCTCAGTTATGACCAAAATCATAGTTTACTAATAAAGTGTCCTGAAACAACAGCTTTAAAGATCAACAAAAGACAAGTGTGTGCTACCAATCAGAGGTCTACTTTCCATACGTTAAGCCCTAAGCACACTTCAGTGTTTATGCGTACGCGAGGGTCTGTGTAAAGTGCATTAGACGCAGATTTCGTCACCAGAGTAGTATGCGCGTAGTGTATGCGCACTGCCCGATTTTTGTAACAGCCCAGGTCACACAGGCACATAGAATTTGTTTTGCACTAATGAGTTGTTCCACAAGGTGGCAACAGTGTCCCAGGCTGTTGTTTGACAGTGAAAAATTTAACTTAAAGGTGCTGTATGTAGGATTTTGACTCTACTAAAGCATAAAAATACCATAATATGTTTGCAGAAATTTAAGAAACATGCTAATTTAACATACTTGTTTATCTGAAAAACAATGCTAAAGTCTCCTTTCTCCTTTGAAAATGTGCATTCCGGCCCTGTGTTTATTATAGGTGCTATATGTAGGATTGACACCCAGCGGTTGAACTAGGTATTGTAGTCTAAATTCAAAATATTGGAGACGGTTTTTTTGAGGCACACGCAGGTTGCCAGACTAACGACACCAACAGAAACGAGCGCACATGCCGACGAATGAAATAAAATACGCTGTGTTTTCCGCCAACTGGCAACCCTCGGTGCTGAAATACAATTGGGTAAACTGACAGTGGGCGGCTTTCACAAACCATAACAAACACAGACGTTCCGGGCTGGAATGCTCATTTTCAAAGGAGAATAACTGACTGTAGCATTGTTTTTCAGATAAACAAGTATGTTAAATTAGCATGTTTCTTAAATATCTACAAACATATTATGGTATTTTTATGCTTTAGTAGAGTCAAAATCCTACATACAGCACCTTTAAGATTTGCTATACAGTACATGCCAATATACTGTATGTATGTGGATAAGGTTAGACCAACCCTCTACATTGCGAGTAAATCACTTGCATATGCAACTAAATCTTCACACTGGGCAACTAAATAATGTCTAATATTAGCCACTGGCTAATAAATTCTCAGATATTACTCGCCAGTATGTGAGTTGGAGACTAAGTATATAAGTTTAGCACAGATGTATTTTCACTCGCCGAACACTGACTGAGCGCTTCAGAGTTTCACTCTCCGTCAAGCGATCTGTGCTTTTTTTTTCAGTTTAGAATGAATTCGCAGCGCACCTGTATTTGACGAACCGTAAACTCTAGTGTGAAAACGCACGACTCACTGTCGCACACGTAAAGAAAGACAGAGCGAGAGTGTTTTTACAGAGACACTGAACAACCAAAACAGCACCAGTCCTAAGTTCAGTTAAAATGACTAATATGCATTCATACATGGTTACCAAGTTTTAGTTCTAATTACTAAAGTTCTATCATTAAATAATAGACCTACGTGATTATCATATTATAATGCTTGACTGACTGATGTTAAGAGTATACTTTCAAATATTTAAAAAGCTATTATATATATATATATATGTGTGTGTGTGTTTGTAAAATGGTGCATGCATGCATATATAATATATCAGTCTGGTGAGTAAACTAAAAAAAAATTACTAGCCAATGACGATTCAATTGCCAAGGTGTCCGTAGAGGGCTGTTAGACATACATTGGACGTATATACCCAACTTTATTTAATAAGCTGTAATACAATATAGATAATATGATTAATATAGATAATGTAGTTAGATTTTGTGACTAAATAAAATGAGTGTAGGACACTGGGAGAGCGCTGAAGGGGTCTGAGCGGTATGTAAGTGTGGGAACCGCTCTGGCCATACATGACCCAAAATAGCTTCACAGGGGAAAAAACCCACCCATCTCCCAATCATTCTTTCATTCTGAAAATAGTCAATTGGGTTATGGCGGAGGTTCTGTGAGCTTTAAAATGACAGAATTCCTCAGGGCACAACAAGGGTGGGCAAGCCGCAAATGCACTTGAAAAAAGACGCATTTCTCATTACCAAATTGGGTCTGCAAAATAAGCCAGAGGCCTGCAGGAATTCAGTTACTTTCAACATAAAAAACACAGCAGAGCAAATAAACTTCCGTTCCTGGGTTCCTTCAGCAGGGTCATTTGTAAATCCTGATGTCAGGGCTCAGAGAAGGCTGCGGGGGGTTGGGACGCGGCGCATACCGCCTCAAATAAGATGCTATGAGTGAACAAGTCGTTTTGTGAAACTCATGGAAAGCGGTTCACAGAGAGAACGAGGGAAGTGAATGAAGACAGAAGAGTGTCCCATCATTTCACCTGAATAAACTCACTTAAAAGTCGCCTGTACTGAAGACAGTGCTGGGTAGATCACTTACAAATTGTAGTCCATTACTGATTACAGATTACATGCTGAAAACTGTAGTTAGTAATGTAATCTAGGTTACTGATTTTAGGTAATGTAATCTGACTACTTTTAGATTACTTTTCATAAAACTTGTTTTAAACTTACCATTAAATGTACCATATTGATATAAAAAAGCAAAGAGAAATAAACTGTATGCAATTTAATGTAAGAACTGCAGTGAGTTTGTGAGTTGTGGCAAGACATGACGTTTTGTGTTTTTGACAAATAAGAATGCATATGCAATAAAGAAAGCCGCAAAAATGACTGTGTCCACACCTTCTCATCACTAATGTTTCACTGTGTCTTTAGTAAAACCTGACAGCTGTTTTTTTTAATGCTAAAAGGGGTTTGCGCTGCCGCTGTTAGTAAATCTGGTCCTTACTGTCTTGTTATTAGGGGCCAAGCACCGATGGTGCAGTGGCACCAATTGTATTCATTAGTTTCGCTCATGTTTATGATAATAACTTTTGAACCATAAGGGCTAAAAATATAAAATTAATTTCCTCTAATTCCTGAATTCACGAGGAGAGTGCCACCTAGTGGCCAGGAGATATGAAAAATGGCTATTTTTGCTTATAACTTCTGAACACTTCACAAAAAAAATCACAAGAATGGTCTATTTAGATTCAAAGCAGCACACCGAATGAACGCTACCCGATTTTCATTGGGCGTCTGCCATTTTGAATTTGGTCAAAAAAATGCATATTTTATGAACACATTGACAGATCGCTACTCTGCTCCATGCCCTAAAGGTACTCAAAAAGTTTGGGGCAAGTGCCACCTTGTGGTCAAAAATTATAATGAAATATCAAAAAAATGCTAACAGCTTTTGATGATTTTTGGCTAGTCATAGATTCTATGGATCATGCCGAGAACATCAATATCAATTTTGCCATAATCAGTCGTCCGTCCCATCCTCCATTTTGTTTTTCTTTTCAAATTCCTCTTAGATCTTTGGTCTGATTTTCACCAACGTGGTAGTTCCGTTGCATCTACCGAGGGTCAGAAAGCTCTCAGATTTCATCAAAAATATCTTAGTTTGTGTTCTGAAGGTCTCTGAAGGTGTCCTAACAGCACGTGACGTGACGTGACGCCGCAACACACGATAAAAGGTATATTTTCCATGTTAATCAGAGTTTTTGTCCTAATTTGCTGTGACAGCGACACGTGAAATTTCTATTTTAGAAACATTTCTTTTTCCGTGACGTCGCAGCTGGAACAACAACATACGAACTATAAGACAGTGATAATCTCAGATACTGATTATGTGCTTTATTCAAAGTTAAACGTGTCTTAAGTGAGGCTGAATGATAAATTTGAAATAATGAGTTTGAAATAAATTAAAGCAAACAAGTACGAAGACAATGCAAACCAACAAGCGTTTTCCATGACAAATATGGTATCAGTCACTCCGTATCAGAGGTCGCATTAGCTGAAAATTTTCCGTCATTTACAGAATCTGAAGGTCGTCTGTCACTTTGACAGATTACACCAAGAGTGATCTTTAGTATTTTATAACTGTAATTCCCACCCTTGCCCAGTTGGTGGCGAATGCGCTCCAGTGTAGCAGCAGAGCGTGGGATCATCAGCTCCAGAACAAAAATAAAACTTTTGCGTTACCTTTTATTACGCACAGGTGAGTCCCACTAGCGATGAGATGATCAGTGGGCTGCGCTGCCGCTTCGCTTGATCTGAGGTGTCTACAGCAATCCATCACGCCACATTAAAGAGCGCCAAAACGGTATTTATTGCCTAAATTTCCTAATAAAATTGACAGAATTTGAAATCTGAGACTTTGTTTCATATCAAAAGTAACAACGCACAAAGCTAAGCCCATTCCAATTTATTGGATGAGAGGCGCACTATATGTACTGTGCATTTATCAAATGAAAACAGCATCGATTGGGATTTAAGAATCGATATTGGCTCAATTGATTTTTATTTTTTATTTTTACCCGGCCCAGCATAGTTTGTTGTTTTTAGTGGCCTACGATGTCAGTCTCTGTTTCTTCTGTTCTCATCACAAATAAATAAATGCATAAGCTTATATGCTTGTCCTGTAGGTTCAATATTAAAAATGAAAATATGAAATACAAAATTACAAGCAATTAAATGTGTTATTATAATTAAAATAAGACAATTAAAATTACGGGTATTAATAGATTATGACGGATTTTTTACGACCCTGTCCGTCAAAATGATGGATAATGTTAAAGTCCAACGCAACCTCTGCTCAGTATATTCATTTAATGATGTTAAAAAGGCTTGATGAATTAGATTATAAACTTATCCATTTCGCTGCAAGTGCAGTGCACTTCCAGAGAGAGCCCGCCCACACACGCTTTTGATTGGCTGTGATATTTGACTGATTCTGTCGCGTCGTGTTGTCGCGTCTGGTGTGGACAGACAAATTTCTTGTCGCTGGAGTCTTGTCGTGTCACGGTGTTATGGGTTTAGAATGACAAGAGACTGAGTAATTAATGACAATTTTCATTTTTGGGTGAACTTTCCCTATAATTGCTGCTTGCAGCTATATTTATAATTAAAATTATTAAATGTAAAAAAATTGACACAAACTATGATGCATATGATACATCTAATAAGGTTAGAAAAAAGATGTCCTTATAAAGGAAAAAATGCCCCTGAAATTCAGTTTAAGGTGGTACATACTGCTCCTTAATTACAAATTTAACAAACACAAAATACTGTATAATTATGGTCTAGGAATCACAAAAGGCATGAGGCCGCAAGCCAAGTGCCGTAATCAGAGTCATGCTGATAAAACCTGAAATCGCATAATATGACCCCTTTAAATGTTAATTAAATACTAGTATTCATATAAGATCTTATTAATTGAACAATGATATAAAACAACAATAGCCATTATCAAAGTTGCTAGGCAATTCAGTAAAAAAAAGTACAAAGAAGGCACTCAGATATACAACATTAAAGTTAGGCAATATAAAATATAACGCTCTAGAACAAATAATAGATTAATGAGACCAAAGACTGGCCATTAGATTTACCCAAAACAAATATCTCATCTTAAACCACTAAAAGAGACATCAGAGTCAGCGGAGAGCTCACATCTCCGACAACCTCGAAACAAATGTTCAGATAGACATTATCTTTATTAACAAACCGCATACTTCAGATTGGAGGGCCAGAAAGAACTGTTGTGTATATGTTATTTAAAATCAGTGATCAAAGAATTAGCATGAGGAACAATGTTGTGAAAATGTCTACAGGCAACACAGATCTCAGTGCTGGATGCTCAGATGGGTCTACTTTAAGAACGTAAAATGTATATTTAAAGAAGGAGCAGAATTAAACACTGACTATCAAGACATGGAAAGCAGGCCTGTCACTCTTCATGCCAGAAAAATGCATTTCATGTAGATGCGAGGTCACAGGGGACTTGAGAATCCTGGTTTTACATCAGAAAACGCAGCCTAATTTGGAAAGTTTACAGAAAAAAAAAAAAACATAGCTAGAATTCCGAGCAGAATTCATGTACGGCTCTCAGCGCTCTTGGGGACAAACCAAAGATGGCATGCCATGGATGCCGATGCCCTGCAGTAACGCTGCAAGACCTCAGCAAATATGCCTCAAACAATCCTTAGTTAATGTGTAAGGGAGAGAGTTTACTGAGTGAAAGCTCCTTAAAATAGCACACACCAGAATAAACCAGCACTCACGACCTTAATACTGCCTCACTCGCCTTGAGAACAGGCTTTTCACTGCACGTGCGCTTATTTAGCCATGTATTCAGACCTTCAAAATTTACATATATATATATATATATATATATATATATATGGAAAATATCATATCACAGTTTTTTTTTTTAAGGCACGCATTATGATATTTTTCAATGTTGGATTTAAGGTTATTTTGCATGTTCTAGAGCAGTACAACAAAACTGATTTCCCTATTTAATAAAATACAGCCCTACGTGGTAACAAAACATAAACAAAAAAAGAATGACACTTTTATACACTGATCTTACAACACCATACTCTCACAATACTCTAAACAAAAAAAGTTTAAATGGTAAGTTTTTTTTTTTTTAATTATTACTTGTAAGGCATGTGATAAACATTTACCAAATGTATAGTTCGTTAACCAGAACAGAAATATTCATTATTCTGCTTAACTAAATAGCCAGAATTGTGTTAGACACATATGCTTGCACTCTGTCCTTGACTACATACATTTAACTAGTTATAAATGTTATATTTTATTAAATAATGCATTTTATTAATAATTAATATACATGAGCTTCTGGATTTACAATATTCAATGTGCTCTTTGTGTTCGTGTGTTAATCATGGTTTATATCTGTGACCCTGCAGCACAAAAGCAGTCATAAGCAGCACAGGTATATTTGTAGCGATAGCCAAAAATACATTGTATGGGTCAAAATTATGATTGTTCTTTTATTATAATAATGCATTTTATTTTATGGCGCCTTTCAAAACACCCAAGGTCACCTCACAAGCAAAAAATACAATTATACAAATCACTGCACAAGACAAAAACACACAACAAACACCGCGCATATACAGGTAAAGACTCAACAATACATATTATAAAAAAGCCTGTATAAAAAGATATGTTTTAAGACGTGTTTTAAAAGTCAGGAGGCAATCGCTATTGCGAATATCAAGGGGAAGGGAATTCCATAGGCATACATTTTTCCATTTATGCCAAAAATCATTAGGACATTAATTAAAGATCATGTTCTATTAAAATATATTGTCAATTTCCTTTTGTAAATATATCAAAACTTCATTTTTGATTAGTAATATGCATTGCTAAGAACTTCTTTTGAACAACTTTAAAGGTGATTTTCTCAATGTTTTGATTTTCTTGCACCCTCAGATTCCAGATTTTCAAATAGTTGCATATCAGCAAAATAATGTCCGATCCTAACAAAAATGATGTATAAATCTCAATTTAGAAAAACTGACCCTTATGACTGGTTTTGTGGTCCATGGTCACATATGTGAATAAAAGCCTATTGAATGTCGAAGCTTTCATTTTTGATTAAAATATCCATGATACATATTTTTGCATTTTGTACTGCAAAATATTGTGACATCCCTATTATTCATACACATGCACATTTATTATTATTTATTATAAACATGTCTCATGTGATAATCTGCTATATAAGCGACATCTTAATGCATGGACTGGTAAAGCAGACGTGTATCAGAGCTGTTCATTCATACCCAACTTTTTCAGTTCAGCTGCATACAATCAGTAAAATGAGGACTGACCTCTGCTGCGTTACTGACTGATGAAGATGATTTCCTCTGACGAGAGTCTTCAGCACTCATCATCTCAGCAGCCTGACGAGCTCTTCTGCCTGATCTGGCAACCTAATCAACATCATCATATCATCATAGTGGAAATCTGGCAACAACAAGCTGATCATACTCCATCCCAAAATGAACAAGAAAGAAATCAGAAATTACATTTTAGAACAATCACAAAGTCTCAAGAGCACTGAAGACATTACCCCACATTTACATTACTGTAACAAGTATGATTTATTATTTTAAACGCAAAGTATTGATACATAATGGTAGTATTTGTTGTGCTACCTTTATTTCTGATGTAAACATATGAATATATTAATATTCAGTATTGGATTTGAATGTTTATTAATGCACGTTCAGCGTGGTCCAGGGACGCCATTGCTGTTGCTATGGCAACATGACGCGCCACCTCTGTTTACACGCGATAGAAGAGGAACAAACACAAAGTACGCGTTCCCTTCAGAAAACAAACAACACTAGATCATGTCATTTCTGTTTATTATAGCTGAGTGACCTGCAGGACTAGCTGTTTCAGCAGCACATCAGCTGTTTAGCCCACACACAACACTCCTGAACTGCAGTTTCAATCGCAGCGCGAAACAGACGCAAGCGTGAGGCTTTTCTGTGAGCTGCTCCGCGTCTGCACGACATGTCTGACCGCTTACAGCGATGCACGAATCTCGAAAACAGTCTAATAGGTATTCAACTCACATTTTTAGTAAATCCGCCGTCTGCCAGCTGAAGACTGTCGTCCATTTCTAACGGAACCGCGTCCCGGAAGTGACGTCACCCCACCGCCGAACCTCGTCACATCCAAGGCGAATTCCATCAGTCGTGCCCAAATGTGCGATTTTCACACAAACATTTGTACTGCTGGCTTTCAAAGCATTAAAGCGAGCACATGACAGTAATGGGTCCAACTTTTTTTCCCTTATTTTTCTTTTCTTTTTACTTACCCCACTCCTAGCATTTTAACAAACATGTATCATCCAGCAGTTTAGAGCAAACATCACACTAACAGTACAGCATCATATCATAACCTCCTAAAGCACAAACACATGCGTCATATTTTTTCAGATCTGTCTGTAATTGTTCAGACACAAGAAGCATGAGTCCTTGAATGTGAATAAATCACTTTGAACAGCAACAAACTTTTTTTTGAACTTAAATAGTCACCAAGGACTCCATAGGCCTTTCTCCATCACAGGGTGAGTAAAATGGTTAAATCTTCAAATATGTCTGTGGTCATATCACCAACTTTGTTTAAGGTTGTCTAGGAAAAAGGCGGCTCAACTTCCCCGCAATCACCCCGCTCTCCCCTTCTGAAGTTATACTCACTGAGATGACAGTCAGTGTCGTCATAATAATCATATTTGTACACTGAGTGGCGTTTCTAGAGAAATGCAAGACATTCTTTTAAAAAAATGTAAAGTCATTTGTAATTATATTCATGCAATGAGCATAGTTTCAATATTAAGTAGATCTTTATTTTGAGCGTTGTAACCATCAGTTTCAAATGCAACTAAGCAAAGAAACCTTTTCTCTTTGTAAGATCTGGTGATCTTCATTCAGATTTCACTGTCCATGACATACTTCAGTTTGCATGAACCGATGTCAAGTTACAGTGGGAACTTGTATATCAACATTTCTATATATGGCAAGATCCAAGTGGCTTAAATCAACATGCACAGGCAATGTCCTAAACAATATAAGACCCCAGATTACTGGCACGCAACCAACTATCCCTTAAAAAACAAAAATAAACAATACACCATGAGTGGATGTCAGAGCCCTCAATGACCGTTACTGTCCCACGGACAAGCACAGAAATCACACACATACATCACATTCTCTCAGGGACAGAGAATACGTCTGAACTGTGTTTTTGCTTTCCATTTATACATGTATTTATATTGATACAGGCTGCGTATACAGCCTTGAGTTTTAGAAAATGTAGTAAAATAAACTTTGACCACTTGAAATGTTTAAAAAATAAATAAAGAAAGAAAAATAGAAAGAAAGATAACTCCTCAATCTTCAAACAAAGTTCATATGAAAAAGCGGGGATATATATATATATATATATATATATATATATATATATATATATATATATATGTATATATACAGTGGTGTGAAAAAGTGATTTTTTATTCCTGATTTTTTATTTTTTTGCATGTTTGTCACACTTTAATGTTTCAGATCATCAAACAAATTTAAGTATTAATCAAAGATAACACAAGTAAACACAACATGCAGTTTTTAAATGAAGTGTTTTATTATGAAGGGAAAACAAAATCCAAACCCACATGGCCCTGTGTGAAAAAGTGTTTGCCCCCTAAACCTAATAACTGGTTGTGCCACCCTCAGCAGCAACAACTGCAATCAAGCGTTTGTGATAAAACTGGCACTGAGTCTTTCACATCGCTGTGGAGGAATTCTGGCCCACTCTTCTTTGCAGAATTGTTTTAATTCTGATCATTTCTGATCGAGTGCAGAATTCATCAATTATGGCCAGTCGTCCAGGTCCTGAAGCTCAGACCATCACACTACCTCCACCATGTTTGACTGTTGGTATGATGTTCTTTTTATGAAATGCTGTGTTGGTTTTACGCCAGATGTAACGGGACACACACCTTCCAAAAAGTTCAACTTTTGTCTCATCAGTCCACAGAATATTTGCCCAGAAGTCTTGGGGATAATCAAGATATATTTTGGCAAACGTGAGACGAGCCTTTGTGTTCTTTTTGGTCAGCAATGGCTTTTGCCCTGGAAATCTCCCATGGATGCTGTTTTTGCTCAGTCTCTTTCTTATTGTTGAATCATGAACACTTAATTGAGGCAAGTGAGGCCTGCAGTTCTTTAGATGTTGTTCTGGGTTCTTTTATGACCTCCTGGATGAGTCGTCTTTGTGCTCTTGGAGTAATTTTGGTAGACCAGCCACTCCTGGGAAGGTTCACCACTGTTACAAGTTTTCTCCATTTGTGGATAATGGCTCTGACGGTGGTTTGCTGGAGTCCCAAAGCCTTATAAATGATGTGTTGCTCTTTAAACATGCTTCACTTTGTCAAATAGGTTCTATTTAAGTGATTTCTTGATTCAGCAGGTCTGGCAGTAATCAGGCCTGGGTTTGGCAGTGAAATGTAACTCAGCTTTCTAAAATAATGTGGTTAATCACAGTTCTTTCATGATTTAACAGGAGGGGGCAATTCATTTTTCACACAGGGCCAGGTGGGTTTGCACAGCTTTTTTCCCTTAATGAAATCATCATTTAAAAACTGCATTTTGTATTTACTTGCATTATTTTTGTGTAATATTAAAATGTGTTTGATGATCTGAATCTTTTAAGTGTGACAAATATGCAAAAAATGTAAAAATCAGGAAGGGGACCAACACTTTTTCACACCACTGTATATATATACAATCTGCAAGTGTGGTACACAGGGGACCAAACAGACAAATTCTGATGAATTTAACCACTGAACACCAAGTAAGTAAAAGTAAAGAAAAGAAGTATAAAGATGATTTTGAACATTTTGAGCATTGTTTCCTATCATTCTAGGTGACACAAATTCCTAAAATCACTCATATTGCATATATCTCTTGAACTGTGTCAGGCACTGTTTATATACAGAATTGATGGAAGACTGCATGTAGACTGCATTGTTTTCTTTCACTATATCAGATAAAACCACAGTATCTTGCACATTGGACTTTTTACTGTTTATCAGCCTGTTTTTATTTATTTTACTTTATTATTTCTAGTTTTGTAGCCTACATGTTTTTTTTTTCTTCTTCTTTTATTGTTGTCTATAGAATGACCAACATGGACACAGAAAGAAACGAATCACGGACTTCTCATACATACTGTTTATACACAGAGTCAGTTAAAAAAACTGGTTCAACGCCTACATAAAACTAAGATTTCAATGAACAGTGTGTCTAATATATAGGACAACGATATCAGCGGTTGGTATAAAGCTTATGATGATGTTTTGAAATCAGACTGAACTTCCAGCAGGAGGCGCGCAAACTTTACAAACCCAGCGGTCAGAGCCAGCGTCTGTGTGCGACTGAGAAGGACATTTGGCGTTTGGATAATTAGGATTGCACAGTCATTTCTAAAATATTCTACTCGTTTCCATCGCTTTGGGTTACGTAATGTACAATTACATTTTCTATGCGTTAGCTATTATATAAAGCGATTGCATGAATGGGAAAGTGGCGGAGAGCTCCGCCCACCGCACACGTCACTCCGGCTCGGACTATAAAAGCGCAGCGCGAGCGAAATAAGCCTGGCAGTCCAGCGCGAGCGGAGAGAGAGTGCGTCTGACAGCAAGGTCCTCCACAGAAAAGTCCTTCACAGCGCTCGGTTTAGGGTGAAATGCGGCTGGGGAACGCTATGCTGAAAGTCTGGTTTCTTGTAAAGTGCCAGTGATGGATGTTTAAGGATGTTATGGGATTACTGTGCAGGGTTTATATGGAATAAGGTTGCAGCATGGAATCTCATGGAGAAAACAGGCTCAGCACTTGAACTCCAGCCCATAGAGAGGACAACCTGGAATTCAGTCTCATTATCCTTTTAAACCTATTCAATTGAACTGGAACTGTGTTTACTAGAGTGACAAGTGTACAGAATAAACCATGCATTTGGGCAGAGGACTGCTGTTTTTCCTTCTCTTAAACAGTGTGACCATGAGTTTCTCTCTATCAACCTGCACCACGGTGGACATCGACCACATCAAGAAGAAGAGGGTGGAGGCCATCCGGGGGCAGATCCTCAGCAAGCTGAGGCTGACCAGCCCGCCGCAGACCCTGGGCCCTAGTCAGGTGCCCTATCAAGTGCTGGCCCTGTATAACAGCACTAGGGAGCTGCTGGAGGAGTTAGGGCGAGACAGACATCAGAGCTGCGGCCAGGACAACACCGAGACCGAATACTACGCTAAAGAGATACACAAATTCAACATGATCCAGGGCTCCCCCGAAAACAGTAAGTCCACTACGAGGAGGTCTCACACCGGAGACGGGGCTTTCCATAGACGAACAGAACAGAGCCTTCTGTATTTATAGTAACACTTTAAAATAACCATAGAAATAGATCAGGAGGTCACATAAATGCAAAAAATAAAATAAAAGCTCTAGTTCTCTAATGGCCAATGCTGATATCTAGAGAGAAGGGTGCAATGTAAACAATGCAATTCAAAGAATTCCCGAGCATTTGTTTATTTCACTAAATTCACCAAGAAATATTTGAATACTGAAAATCGACAAGCAGTCCCATTTGTCAAGAGTTATATAATGTAATTCTGTTTGTTAAAGTTCTTCTAAATTGCTACAGGCAGGTGATAATAGTGCAGCTGTGACTCACGTTGCGCTGTTCACATGACGAGATTTACCAAACAGGTTTTAATCAGTTTGTTCATAAATGGAAAAACTTGACATCTGAAACGCATTCTCATGGTTTGTCTGGTCTGCTCGTTCATCGGAGGGTCAGTGCAAAACGATCCCCACCAATTTTCCATGTGTCTCTGGGTCCTGTCCAAGTCCAGACGGGCCCCAGATTATTTGAGGACACAGTCGCTGGTGGGAAGGTCTTCCTAGTTTAGCACTCTTGATTGCACGGTGAAGCTGTTCAAAGGTAACACAAGAGATTCTGGAGAACTGATGGGATTCAGTGAGATCAGAACCGGACGGTCCGATCAGCGTTTTACTGCTGTTTACTTACTGAACGAAATATGTTTCAAGATCTTCTCTTGTGGTGTGGTTACACTCATAAATTAAAGATTTCTAAAGGGGTTTTTGCAGTGATGCCATAAAAGAACCATTCTTGGTCTCCCCCAATCCCCCCCAAAAAAAAGGTTTCCTTAAAGAACAATTTTTCTTAGTGTGAAAAGCATTTTAATGATCTGAACAACCCTTTTTCCACTATAAAGAACCTTTTATGGAATGGAAAGATTCTTTTTGCAATGCCAATGAAGAGCCTTTACTGTTAAGAGTGTACTGGAGGAGCCACTAACCGAAGTTCTCGCAGGAACGCTCCTCAGAGAAAGAGTTTCTGATCTGAACTGTCTCAAATATCTTTATTTTGTATTATTTCTAGAGTGTAATGCTTTTAAAAGCCCCACTTGACATGCGTAGTCTTTGTGAACTGTGCTTTGCTGCTTGTTGTCGGTGGCAGGTGGTATTAGGAGGAGGGGCTTTCTGAGTCTAGAGAGCATCTGATTGGACAAAATATGACTTGTGCTTGTGAGTGCGAGACAAGGAGTCAACTTTTTTTTTTTTTTTTTTTTTCATCTGAAAGGAACACATATACACGCAAATTAACCCTCTGGGGTCTGAGGCAATTTTGGGGCCCTTGAGATGTTTTGACATGCCCTGATATTTATGCTTATTTCAGCTAATATACTATTGACCAACATGTAATTTTTTTTTGTATTCAGCACAAACTG
The DNA here is from genome assembly GCA_036784905.1 of Acrossocheilus fasciatus. NCBI lineage: Eukaryota > Metazoa > Chordata > Actinopteri > Cypriniformes > Cyprinidae > Acrossocheilus > Acrossocheilus fasciatus. The sequence goes on along the minus strand of CM071954.1, from coordinate 30,332,079 downwards.
TTACAGTAATATGTGAGCAAGATGGATGTACATGTTTGCATAATTTAGAAAAAAAAAAATTATGCGTGATTTAGTAAGTTTTGGGGGAAAAAAGTTAGTTTAGTCAACTTTTAGGATTGTAATGCCCATTTTGATTTCATTTGTCCTTTCTTTATATTTTCGGAAATAAGATGGCAGTATGTGATTGCAACAAGTAACTGTATATTTGAAGAGCTTCGCATTAGATGATGATCTCCCCACTCCACCATGGCAAACGCTCAGCGTGCTATTTTTAGATAAAGTCCCGCAGCACAAACAAAAGCATTCTAGCACTCAAGCGCATCCACACTGGACTGGCGACAGGATCTCTTTTCTTTCCATTAAGCAGTGTTCAGTTTCAGCAAGCGTGGTATGGGAGAACGTGGCAGGGATGGAGTAATGTATATTCACGTTCCATTCACATCAGCTAAACTAATGGCTTTTTCATGCGCTGTGTTTTGGAAGCTCGCACCGTGTGGAATCATTTACGCGTCGTGCTTTTCCAAGCGTCCCAGCATTCATGGCTCTGAGTGCATCAACAGGTTACGCTATCTTATCGGCGCATCCAAAAATGACTGCGTGCCATCATTGGAAAGCATTTTTGCCATTCCAGACCTGTTTATCCATTAACCAGGAGCGAGATAAAGCCGCGCACCTGCGTTCCAGCACTCAAAAACCCTTGAACTGCCAGCGTCCCAGTCAACTTTCCAGAAAATGTTCTCTGTTGACGGAGGAACACCCAGTTAGCAGATGGTGACAGTCTCCTGGTTAACAGTAAAATCACGGCCGCCAGAGAAGATCAGAGCTACAGAAAGCGGCCCTACTGATATGTTTAATAGTAAGAAGGTGATGTAATTTCCAAGCAAAACAGAGATCGCATTTGCAGGCCAAAGCACACAAACACGCAAGTTTTTCCTTCTCTTCTTCTCTCGTTTCTCGTCACGTGAGCGCTGGAGTCAGCAGCAGGCTTTTGCACATTATCTCATCTCGCAGTCTGCGGCCTTCCAGCCGTCGTGTCGTTTATTTGAGGGATTCCACGTTCGCTCAAAGATACTTCAAATAATCGAGTCAAACAGTCACATGGGTCACAGCCTATTATACAGCGCTTGATAAATGCACTCAGAATATTTACCGCATGACCTCATTTCACTTCGGGCTTGCCATTTGGAAGCAGAAAAAAGACAGCACAGGACCTGATAGAAAGCACACGATGTTCTTCAAAGATAGTGTGTCTTGATCGGCCTTTACAAGTTGCTTTGATTTGCGTTCAATCTGCTGTGATGGCTGTATTCTTCGGTGGCTGGACATGATTTAACCCTTGCAGTTCTGGACTGTTGAGTATAACGGGCTGATTCTTCAGTGAGGGGAACTTTTGAAAAATGAACTGCTTCCTGGATTAGATATGTAATCGGCTTTCCAGTGGATTTTGGTATATTGTAGGGAGGTGTGACGGTAATGATATTTCTCTGCCTTTGGAGAAAACATACTGGAAACCATTTGGAGTTCCTAATACAGTAGTTAGCTAGCAGTTTATTAACTCTCTGATCTTCAGACTGGCATAGATCACTGCAGTGATGCTCATAAGTTCATATCACCTGCCACAAAAAGCCAATAGGATTTTTCCATTACATTTAGGATTATTGCAGAAAATAAGCTCCGTGACTAACAGAAGTTTATGATTCTTTAAACTCTTTTAAATAAAGGTGCTTCACGATGCCATAGAAGAACCTTTAACATCTGAAGAACCTTTCTGATTCACAAAAGCTTCTTTAGATTATAAAAAGGTAAGAAAACGATGGTTCTTTAAAGCACCTTTGACTGAATGGTTCTTCTATGGCATTGCTGTGAAGAACCTTTTAAGCACCTTTATTTTTTTAGCGTGTACCCCTTAAAAATCATTATAAAGTATGTTTCAGCACTTAAAAATGATGAAAGTAATTTAAGAGGCACAGACGTTTAAAACTATTAAAGTTTTATTTGATTTGACTATTAAAGAGATTATTTGATTGTAGATCTAGTCCTGACAGCAGAAAGTCGGCACCTTGTGCTCTCGTCCCTGATCTGCGTCTTCATTTGGGAGCACATTTGTGCAGCTCCTGCCCGCCTCTGCTCTGACCTCAGCGCTGGCCTGATTACACCCGTCGCTTTCTCAGGAGCTCTGGATCATGTCACCTGGCAGGAGAGGAAGGACATCCCAGACACAGGATGCTTATATCTGAGCCGGGATGCCTGGAGACGCCTCCGAGTCTCTCTGTAGGGTCAAAAAAAAAGAAGAAGAAATTAGAGGAAAAACATGGCTGCCAAAGCAACATTTTAAATTTCCGTTTAGTTAAATTTGAAATACTAAAATTACTATAGTGGAAATGAGTTAAATAAATAAATAAAACCTTAAAAAATCTAAACTAATAAAAATGACAAATCACATAAAATGATTAAAATCTGAAAGTATATTTAATTTTTTTTTTTTTTTTACAAAAGTATATAAATAATACTGTAACACTTTCAGATAAGATGAAATTAGTTATGGTTAACTAAGACATTAACCAATATTCACTAAAATAAGCATTATATTTGTTACAGTAGTTAAAGTTAGTTAATAAAAATGCTGTTTGTAGTTAGTTCATGTTATCTCAGGTCCATTAAATAATATATAATAACAGATACAGCTTTTAACTTTAATAGTGTATTAGTAAAAGTTTAAATTAACTAAGATTTATAAATATTTCAAAAGTAATTTTCATTCTTTTTTCATACTGAACTTAACTACTGCAGTTAACTAGTATTAAAAAAACAGAACTTTACTGTAAACCGCTACCACAATACTAAAATAACACTGCACTGTAAAAAAAAAAAAAAAAAAAAAAAAAAAGTTGAGCCAACTTAAGATTTTAAGGCGACCAGCTTCAGCAGATTTTTTTAGTTTGTTCAACTTATTTTTGTGGGAGATTCTCACATTTTTGTTGCATAAACTTAAAATGACAAGTTGAGAAAACTCAAAAATCTGCTGAAGCTGGCTGCCTTAAAATTTTAAGTTGGCTCTTAAAAAAAAGAGTGTGGTTTGCAATAATTAATTAGTATTGCTGATAAAAGCAGTCTGTTTTCTTTCCAGTTTGTAAATCCTGGAGGTGTTTGGGCAACCGTGCGATCGCTGTGACGTCACTCTCTGGCCGTTTGACCCATATCTGATGACTGCAAACTAATCTTTGTATTCGACTTCATTTATAGCAACAATCCCTGCACTTCCATTCATGGAACAAATGAGCACTGGAGCCCTGGCGAAAATCAGCCATAATGTGAAATCCACCTAAAACACCACAGTAGGAAAAATGAGATCATCTAGAAGGAAACCAAAGAGTTGATTAGAATTTCAAATCTCAAAGTGGGGCTTTCCACCTTAAAGAAGGAGAGCAGCGTGAGAAGCTTACAGAGAGACGAGTGGATCAACCTTATATATATTATATAAAACCAGTTAACCATAAATATACAAAGTCACACCATCTTTCCATATGGTGCACAAAATGCACCGAAATCAAAAAAGAAAGCAGTGCAAAAGAGCATTTTGTGCACCATATGGAAAGATGGTGTGATTTTGTACACTTTTGCATTTTGTGCACCAAAATCAAGAAGGAGGCTTGCATAAGCGTGCGGTTTGCATGAGGTACAGTATGCGCAGTGCGTCTTGCCAGATCTGGACTGCAGCAGCCCAGCTGGCATAATCTGTTCATATTACATAAATATTCCACATCTGACTCGCCAGCCAGCCAGTCAGAAATTTAGTGGATCGCTAATGGATTGTGGTCTGTCATCAGTGAGCACAGGCTCTAGTGTTAGACCGAAGACAAAGCAGAAGAAACACTTTACAGTTATTATTCTGTTTATTCTTAGGAGCTTTTTAAAAGAGTTGAATAAAATACTAAATTAGAAGGTTGAGTCAACTGGGACAGAATTTGGAAGGTAAGCCGGATAAGCACTGTGTTAATCGCTATGTAACACATTTGTATGAATGCACGTTAATGCACACAACCTGTTTGTGAAATTACAAGAAGTTCTTGCTTTAAATGTATTCAAAGTTTGGGTGAAACTACATGAAATAAACATGTTAATTTATATAATATTACCAATTGACTCTACAGTAAATCTTATGCATTTGGTAACCAGAACGCGTTCTCAACATGGGACGGGTCATTATAAAATAGTGGATCATGTGTAAACTACCATTAAAAGGTTTGGAGGTTTTAGTCATTCATGCTTTCATTTATCAAGGATGCATTAAATTGATCAGAAGTGACATTTATAGTATTATAAAAGATTTCCATTTCAAATAAACACTGTTCTTTTGAACTTTCTATTCATCTGTGAATCCTAAAAAATGAAACGAATCAAGGTTTCCACAGAAATATCGTGCAGCACGACTGTTTCCAACATTGATAATAATCAGAAATGTTTGTTGAGCAGTAAATCAGTATATTAGAATGATTTCTGAAGATCATGTGACTGAAGACTGGAGTAATGATGCTGAAAATACAGCTGCGCATCACAGAAACAAATTACAGTTTAACATGTATTCACATAGAAAACAGCTGTTTTAACTTCTATTAATATTTCACAATTTTTACTGTATTTTGGATCAAATAAATGCCACCTTGGTGAGCAGACAGCGTAGGGTGTGCTGCGCAGGAGTTTGTGTGGAAACACTTTGAATAGAGATGGTTTTGCATGGTGTTTGAAAGTATTTTAACTTTTAATAATCTAGATTCATCAACATTAGAAGGAGGGACAGAAGAGTTTTTGAATGAGAATGTTTTCTGTTGTTGGTGAATGATGTCCACTTTTTGATTTGTGTGTTTAATGGCAAACTTCACTCCTGCAGACAGTAAAAACAACTCAAAGACATATATATTGTCTATTCTGCTGAATTATGGCAGCAGATATTGGAGAAGAGTAACAAAACAACATACTGTGTGTGTCGATAAATTATGCAATTAACAGATAAAGTGTTTTAATTGTAATGTGTTTTTGCACCTTTATTTCTTTGCATTTAATGTCACTTGCTGTGTCTAATGAATAATATTAAAACATTTAGACATATGTGTGGCTTAAAATGAGATGAGTCAATAATGACAAACATTTTATTTTTGTGTGAATGAATCCGTCACTGAAAAGAATTTGGTGTAGAAACAATTTTGCTAGTTAACTTTCAAAATAATTACAAAGAAACGGCGAGTAGCACATTGAATTAAATATGCCATTTTTAAAGTAGAAAGAGTGTAATAGTATTTTCTTGAAAAACACACTCCAGTAATCTTTAATAATGTTTAATCTCCAAATATGTTACTGTGAAATGAAATTATTCATGTAAACTGAGGGCTATGTTGCACCTGTTCTGCAGTAACAGTGAGATCAGTCTTTCACACATTTGTCTTTCATTTCAGCATTTCTGAGCTTCTGACTCTTGTGGCACAAAGCATAAATAATGTGTGATCAGATCAGAGGAAACTGATAGCTGTTCTCTGACCTCTCCCATTGCAGATGACCTTCCCTACTGCCCCAAGGGAATAACGTCCAAAGTTTTCCGCTTCAACGTCTCCAGCATGGAGAAGAACGCGACCAACCTGTTCCGGGCTGAATTCCGTGCGCTGCGGGTGCCAAACTCCAGCACCAAGAGAAACGAGCAGCGCATCGAGCTCTACCAGGTGCCTGCCAGCTGCTTTCATTTACTCACATTCAACCTGCACAGCCTGACATATCAAACTCAGTTATTACAAACGGAACCGGTTATTGAAACCTTACACAAAATATTACACATTTACATATGCGCTTGGTTTTTGTTGATAATCATATTTCATCCATGGCTCATATAGTAGTGAGAATATAGAGGAAAAACTGATGATCAGATTTGAGACGCTCTGATTTTTCTAGAAAATGATTAAAGCTGAGCTGCTTCAGTCCAGTAAGTGTTCATCTGGAGACATGACTGCAGTTATTCTGACGCTTACTTGGTTTCTACAATTAAAAGAGCTTTTACTGGATAAACAACTCAATCAGAGACAGAAGACATGCAGCAGATTGAGTGAGAAACAGGTTTAACAGCAAACTCAAGGCCTGTTGATCATTTAAAGGCCTCCAAATATGATACAGTAGGCTTTATAGGGTTAATACTTTATTTTTCCAAGAAGATTTAGAGGATTTATGATCAGGCCCAGGTGGGATCTCTGGATGTTTTTGCATTTTCTCTTCTATTTTTAAAGGGAAAATCTGCAGAATTCTGTGGAAGGGATGTAAATGAGCAGAATGTGAAACCGAGCTGAGCGTATGACAGTCTTACTGGTAGCTGAACGCGTTATGAAGCCAAAACTATTTCATAAACTACCACAAAGGCTGAGTTACAGAGCTTTCTGCAGATCCCCGTAAGCAAAGCCGTGACTCCACACAGGAGTAAATGCATTTATCATGCTTTAAAATAAAGGATCTTCAGGAGAAGAGATGTTGGAGTTCTCTGTGTTTCACTGGAAAAAACGTTCTCAACAAGATCACATGCAGCTTGTAGGTCAGTCATATAATGAAGTTTACAACAGTCATTCACCACTGAGTCTTTACAGCAAAGAGCCAAAAACCAAACTTGACTGAGGACCATTGGCCAAGAGTAAATGTTGCATTGCATTATATTCAAATATTATTCTTTATATCAATATTCTTTACATTTTAATGCAAAAGTAAAACAATATAAAGATCATTCAGACTTAAATGGCATGCTTTTCCTATTACCCTCCCTACACATATAGCTCATTCCAAAATGAATATTTTATGCCAAACATATGGTTCATTTGTTGTGTGTAAACCCTCATGTCTTTGTGTTTGTGTGTAGCTCTTCATGTGAGAGTATACTTCAGTATATCTTTAGTTGGACTTCAGCACTACCTCAGCATTGTTTTTTTTATGTTTTTGTAAGCAGTTAATACTTTTATTTATCAAGCATGCATTAAATTGATCAAAAGTGACAGTAAAGACATGCACGGTGTCACAAAAGTTTTCTATTTCAAATAAATGCTGTTCTTTTGAACTTTGTTCATCAAAGAATCCTGAAAAATAAAATCTATTACGCTTTCCACAAAAATATTGGGCAGCACAACTGTTTTCAGCATTAATAAAAATCAGAAGTGTTAATGTTTTAATCAGCATATTAGAATGATTTCTGAAGATCATGTGACTCTGAAGACTGGAGGAATGATGCTGAAAATACAGCTGCATCACAGAAATACATTACAGTTTAGCACATATTCACATAGAAAACAGCTGTTTAAAACTGTAATAACATTTCACTTATTTTTTGTGTATTTTAGATCAAATAAATGCGAGTCTTGGTTAGCAAAGGAGACTTTATTTTTTCAAAACATTTTTAAAAATCCCCAACTGTAGCGTAAATTAATTTTTTGGCAATTAACCAAATCTTAATAGCTTTTTACATATCAGTTAAAATGCCTACACATCAGTTATTTCCAATTACAGGCGATGCTTTAGTTCATACAGACACTGTTTTTGTCATTTTGCAGGTTTTTAAATACAATACATCGTACAACACATCCTTCACATCTAAGCCTCGAATACTAGTTTCCACACACAGAACAAACACAGACACGAGAGAAAGACGATGGCACCGTACTGAAGTGAGGTGGAGCGCGAGTCTTTTACAGGCCTGATCTGTATTCCAGGTGCTGATGGATTATACAGAAGAACATTTGCACAATTGCAAGCGAACAAAGGAAGCATTCTGAGAAACTCAGAGCTTTACTTTCACATGCCGATGCTTCTGACCACAAAATAAAACCTTGCGGCTTGCAGGCCTGAGAGCCGTTATATAACAGATTCATTCCGCGAGTATATATGTTCTATAGGTGTTGTATTTTCAGTGTGGATTTTCGCTCTGTTTCCTGACTGATCTCCCGTGAGAGCCTGAGAGCCCTGATGGGGTTCCAGTATATCCTGTAAAGGAGCTGCTTCGCCCGCAGGAGAGAGCTCCGTGGCTCTGGCGTGGGCCGCTCAAGTGCTCTCCACGGACCTCCGCCCCCAGCCGTGCTCTCAGGATGTTAGATTAGCTCCAGAACGGACTTATCCCAGCCTGCTTTTCATGAGCCAAGCAGTGTTGGGACCTCCGTGCTCCGGAGCAGCGGCGGATGCTGATTTTATCTGGCAGACTAAAGCGTCAGACAGCGAGGGGCCGCATTCTTACAGCTACTTTCAAGGGTCTTCTGAATTCTACTGCAATTTCTGTGCAGTTGATGGTTGGGATAGCTTTGTAAGACCCTGCACAGTTAACAAATTCGTAATTTGCACCTTCTGATCAATGACCGACAATAACTTTACAATTACGGGCTGATACTTACATTTACATTTCATCATTTAGCAGACACTTCTATCCAAAGTGACTTACAAATGAGGACAACGGAAGCAATCAAAATCAACAAATGAGCAATGATATGCGAGTGCTATAACAAGTCTCGGTTCGCTTAATGCAGTACACATGGCAACGTTTTTTTTATTTTTTTATTTTAATTATATAATAAATAAAAAGAAAACAAAAAAGAGTAGATAAGTTAGTGCTATTTTTTTAAAGAATAGAATTAGAATAGAGAGTGCAAGAGTTAGAGGGTCAAATAAAGATGGAAGATGTGTTTTTAGCCGATTCTTGAAGATGGTTAGGACTCAGCTGCTGGGATTGAGTTGGGCAGGAGGGAACAGTTAATGTAAAAGTCTGTGAAAATGATTTAGTGCCTCTTTGGGATGAACAATAAAGCGCCATTCATCATACTTGACCCCTTAAATTAATTTCCTATGGTGTCTTTTACCTTTATAAAGGCAGTTTTCTCTAATCTTATTAAATGTACGTACACACACACACACACACACAAAAACACAATTTCAAGTAAATTTAACAAACAATTACAAGAAGTGGCAAGTAACACTGAATTAAACATGAAATTTTGAAGTACTTTCTTGTATAATTTTGTCCATTTAATGTTTGTTTTATTTAGAATTTATATATATATATATATATATATATATATATATATATATATATATATATATATAATATATAAAACAATCAATCAATAAGACACACCAGGTTGTTACCAATCAAATACAATCAGTATCAACAGAATCCAACTTTGAACTGCAGAAGCGGCACAGAAGCTGCATCTGAAGTGGCATTTATATGTATTTACTCTGTTTAATGCAGCTGACATTAATGTAGTGTTTTAAAAATTAAAGGTGCTGCATGCATTTTTCGCATTAAAAATGTGCACTAAAGCATATAAAATACAATTTTCGCAGATATTTAGGAAACACACTAAGTTCACATACTTGTTTCTCTGAAAAATAAAGCTACAGCAGTTATTCTGCTTCAAAACGAGCATTCTGTGTCAGGATGTCTGTTTTTGTTTTGGTCTGTGTGACTCCGCCCACTGCCAGTTTACCCAATAGGATTTCGACACCCCGGGTTGCCAGTTGGTGGGAAACAAGTATTGCAGCCATGAAAGCCAGCAACGCACAGAGATCGCAGATTCTTCCCAACCTAAAAACCCATCGAAAAAACCTCTTATACGAGGCATATTAAACACGAATAAATCAACTCATCAACAGTGTTAAGGCTTGTTGTTTCCATTGTCAATTGCACTCAGTCCTGTTGTGTGTCCTCAATCTGGCAACCCATGTGAGGGTCGAGTCTAAGGAGGAGGGGTGGGAGAAAAAATATTCTGAATTTGGACCACATTAACCATTTCAACCACTAGCTGTCAATATTACATACAGCACCTATAACTTTTGAATATAGAACTATGAAATGATGGGAAAAAATAAATTCTACTTTTAAAGATGACACTAAAACTGCCAGTAGTTGGCAGCAAGTCATCGAGTCATTAATTGATTCAGTCGATTCGCTCAGAATGGCTGATTCATTCATAAGTGAAGCAAGTCTTTATGAATAATTAATTCAAAAAATGCTGATTCATTCAGCAGTGATCTGTGTGTTGCTCTGAGATGTGCAAACAGTGATTTGTTTGAAAATATTTTCATTGCCTAAATATATTTTCAGTCGCACATACTAATTTTTGGTTTCAAATGCGACTGAAACGCTTGCAGTATAGAGCCAGTTTTATGTTTTGAATTTTTTGCTTCTTCAGAACCGTACTGAACTTGGTGACTTTTGTGGCATATGCCATATGAACACAGAAAAATATCTTGGACGTGATTAGAAAAGGCTAAATGGTCTTAGTCACATTCGTGATCTTCACAGTTAAAAATGAATCTGCTTCCTCAATAATCACATTAATGATTCTTTGAGCTCATGTTGGCGTTTGAACACATCGGTGATTACACTGCTTTAAGTCTCTGGAGCCACACAGTAACAGCTCTTGGTTCATTTTGAGTTGGACATGACAAAAGTAATGACTTCAGTCAGTGATTCAGTCATTAAACTGATCAAACCGATAGTTCATGCATTTGAGACTGAGACTGACTGATGAGTGTTTTTGACCGATTCATTAAAAACAACCATATGACTCATTCATCTGTGAATCACACATCCTGTGTGGATATTACCTTTGTGTTATTTTGTGCATATTTGATTCAGACTGCAAACTCTCAGCTAAAACATCATTTTTCATGCCGTGGTGCTGTATATTCAATAGAAGTGCAGCACAATGCAGGAAACATTAGCTGCGTCACAGTTTTGCTGTATTTTGTGGTATAAATAGTAGTGTGTTCACACTGAAAACTCCAACAAGAAACTGCACTTTAAATACCTGGAGATGCACTTATTTAACTGAACAAATTAAATTTGGCGTGTTGAACATGCACTGTTGAACACAAAGTTCATCCACTAAACACTGGAGTAAATAGTGCATGTATAGTATTCATCGTGGAGAAGGCAATCCCAGAATGCATTGTGAAGAGATTAGTGGAAAAAAAAATATCCAAAGGGAGAGAAATGTCAATTATAAGCGAGGGATAATGTACATCCGGATGGTTGTTGTTGCAAAATAAACCTCGACAGGGTGATCACCGTGAAGGGGTTTATCCTGCTTATTACACGGCTGCTCTCCACATAACCGAATAATTGGACACAAAATATTGATATGAGTTTAAATGTTTCATTAGCTCACTGAATACAAAGCATCTGTGAAGAAAAACAGTTCTTAGAAAGTGGCTTTTAGCCAAGATGAACAAACAAGTTTAAACAAGACAGAAATTTAAGGGATAAGGTACAGTCATATTACTTATTATAGTAAATAAACCTCATAAATAATTATGGGGACATGAAATATTGATTTGAGATGAAGCTGTTTTAAAATCTTACCTGTTAATTATCCTATAATCCGTCAGTGTATAATCATTCTGGCAAGAAAACGAACACTGCAATAAAAATGCACTGTTAATAATACTTAAATCCTCAGATTTCATTTTCGAATCAATAATTTGTCTATAAGACCGACACGAGATTGTAATACCGTAGCGTCAGATATCTGGATGAATGCTATATTAGTCAGGTTAGACACCAAACTGAGTTGAACACAAAATTGATAGATCTATTTATGACTAAAGTATAGTTGTCCTATATCACGTAATTTTCACGACTCTGTTTTATGGAGTTTTTGTTTACTGTTAATGTCGCAACTGACCAATCAGAATCAAGCAGAGCGCCTTGTAATAAATTGAATTAATTCAGTATTGAAAAGTATCGATACGTTCTAAATGGTTCCCTTCTGAGTTTCTGTCTATGTAGACCGAGTGGAACAGAGCTGATGTCTGCCAGAGTATTTCAGCTCAGAACCGTCAACAACATCATGGAAATGATTCAGTTCCAGTATTTAAAAATAATGGAACTGGTTCTGAATAAGAATCTTCACCTGCATTCAAATGTAGCTGTCAATCAGAAGTTCGTGCCGTTCGTTCGCAGGCGTTGACGTGCTGTATTATGGGCTATCAGACTCCACGACTCACTTTTTCCATGAGTGAGAGAGCAGAAGCGTTTGGCCTCGGGCAGCTCCGGTGTCTGGATTAATCGCTGTCTGTCTGTAAGTGTGCAGGAGAGAGTTTGTGTTCTCCTTAAGCTCACGCGGGTCAATATCTCAGTTCAGTGTTCAGAAGAGCTTTTAGAAACCAGTGCGTTCGAGTCCCTTTGGAAAGCTGAACGTAGTTGAGTTGGGAAATCGAAATTACGACGTCAGGTGCGCTCAAATCACTTTGGTCGGAGAAAGATGGTGATTTTCTACATGAACTCTGCAAGCACAAAATGATGAATAAAGAATGTGCATTGGATGTGTTTTATGCTGTAAACTGAATCATTATATAGTAATTGTACAATACTATGCTATTTATAACATGCAGTTTAGGCCTTGTGCACACTAACACGTTTTCGTTTGAAAACGCATCTTTTTCTCTCCGTTTTGGCCTTCCGTCCACACTGAGACAGCGTTTTTGCCAAGGAAAACTGAGCTTTATTAAAAAAAAATAAATAAATAAAATAAAATTTTCCAAAGTGGATAAATTTGAATATGCAGTTTTCACGTTGATGAATGAAAATGATGACACGTTTAGTCACGTGACACATATTGTACCAATGGATTTCTGTGTTTTTACTGGTGTTGTGCCTGTTATGTGCTATTCACTTTAACACTAGTGATACAGATGTGTTACTTTGTACACTCTTCATATCACAGTCCCGCAAAGATGACAGAAAATGTACTCGAGATTGCTATTTATGGCAAAACATGAGGGCAGTTGCGTTTTACATCAGACACACAATCATCAGTGAAAACTCTGCTCGAGCGCATCGAGGGCAAAGCTGCTTTAAACACAAAGGATGCTCACCAAATGCTGATTTAATTTAGTTCATAGAAGTTAATTGATAAAGAAAATCTATTCATGACATTATTTTTGACAGCATTCTCATTTTACAGCATAAAAGTGCCTAAAACTGTTAACAGTGCTGTAGCTTTGCAGGTAGCTTTTTGAAGCGTCTTGAAGACACAGTTCTTCTGGATTTAGTCTCAGTTTCATCCAGACAGACTGATGATGATCAGATCAGATCTCTGTGTGGAGCACAAAAATCTCACTGCATTATTACAATTAATGGCAAAAATGAATGTTTGGGAATGTAAACTGATATTTCCTTCTGACACACTACAGCAAAAGATAGAAAAAAAATGACTTCAAACCATTTTTTAGCTGCTGAAAATACTAGTGTTCTAATAATTTTATCCACCACTGTAGACATAGCCTTAGTTTCATTGTAAATGAAAACAAGAAAAAACGAATTAATTTTAACAAATGAAATTCAGAAATTCTGGGCTTAAAGACTATTCTAAGCTTCACACTTACAGTTAGGATCCCATTTTAAGGTGGGATTCATATGCGTACAACTTAATACAAGTGTTCTGCCAATATCTGAAAGCAGAATGAACTTCTGACTCAAACAGTTAGTGAGTTTGGGGCGGGGCTGTCTTTTTGAGTATTCAGCAAACCTGTTAAAACCGCTATGATCTTTAAAGGGACAGTTCACCCAAAAATGAAAATTCTGTCATTAATTACTCGCCCTCATGTCGTTCCAAACCCGTGAGACCTTTGTTCATCTTCAGAACACAAATAAAGATATTTCTGACGAAGTCCGAGAGCTCTCTGACCCTCCATAGACTTCAATGCAACTGAAATATTCCCAGACCCAGAAACGTAGTAAGGACATCGTTAAAACAGTCCACTTGACAACAGTGGCTCAATTCCAATTTTGCGAAGCTACGAGAATACTTTTTGTGTGCAAAGAAAACAAAAATAACAATTTATTCAACAATTCAACAATAATGTCAGTTTTAAACTCACGCACTGCGCGTCTGTTGGTAGATTCTTCGTCCCGATGAGCACATCGCTAAGCAGCGTTACATCGGCGGCAAGAACGTCCTGACTAAAGGAACGCCGGAGTGGGTTTCCTTTGACGTCACTGAGACCGTACGGGAGTGGCTCATGTACAGAGGTGAGTAAACCTTTATCAAGCGCTATTACACCATTACATGAAGGTACAGAGGTCAGTCCTGTTAATATATGAACACTGAATCAGGTACATGTGCTGTATGTCATGTAAACGTAACACATTTTGGTTTGCATCAGGTACTTTAGATTGTTGTTGGAAACTGTGTTGTTAATAGGCCTATGTCAGCTGTGCTAAAAAACAAACAACAACAAAAACCTTGGTGTAGGCTTTACTTAGAAGCAGTTTTCATTCAGAAATGAGTCAATTTCACAAATAGGTACAAAAAAAAAAAAAAAAAGTAGAAAGACTGAAATAATACTTGTAAAAACTTAGCCCAGTAATACTTTTTTCAACATTGAGGAACATCTGAATGACATACACTAAATTAAAGTACATTACATTAAAATGATACACATATCAGTGTTTTTCACTGTATGCTGTGGTCTTCCAGCAAAAGAGTGTGTATGAATTTACAGCTGTCCCTATAATTAGTGAGAATATTGGCAGTGCAAGTACAGATGTGAGAGTTGAGCTGCGATGAGTGATTGTGACCACACAGAGACAGCTTCATGTGTTGTAATGAGAGAAACTGCACCAAACACTCTGTATTAGCTACTGCACTGCCATGTGAAAAAGGAAGAATCATTGCAAAATCTTATCAATGTACCGAATCACTAGAGTCACTAAAGATTCAATCTGTGTAGGAATCGCTGTAGTTACCTGAAAATGTATGCAATGAATGACCAAATATGAGTTTGCATGTATTATGACAATTTGAAAACCCACGTTGAAAATTTTCAGAGACCTACAGAAAAGTAATTGGCCTGGGAATTGCACAGTTCCAGCTCCCTATGAAGAGCCCAAATCTTGCAGATTACCGTTACTTTAACAGTGTTTAGGTAATGCAGAAGCGGTTTTTATTCAACTAATTTGGCCAGTGTCTCATGTGGGCTAAAATACTGTGAGTAGCATTTGCTCAAAGATGCTGTTTAGGCTGTGAATATCCAAACACACACAGAAACTGGAATGAGATGTTTGTGGAGAAACCGTGTCCCAAATCTGTGCTGTTCCACTGCTCAGAGACCAACCTCGGCCTGGAGGTCAGCGTTCACTGCCCGTGCCACACGTTCAGCCCCAACGGAGACATCGTTGAGAACATCAATGAGGTGTTGGAGGTCAAATTCAAAGGTGAGTGAAGAAAACCAATGCTGAAACCAAACATATCCAACATGCAACAGCTTTCTAATATATATATATATATATATATATATATATATATATATATTTTTTTTTCTAAAGGAGTCCTATTTTGCCCTTTTATAAAACCTTGATTCAGTTTTTGAGGTGTACTAGAATAAGTGTTCATGCTTGATTGTTCCAAAAAAAGCATTATTTTTCACATATTTTACATTATTGCAGCAACTCTCTTCCCAGTCGGTCTCAAAAACACGCTGTTAATTCCTGTATCGATGAAGCCCCTCCTTCTGAAATACAAAATGTGTTCTGATTGGTTAGCTGGCCCAGTGTGTTGTGATTGGTGAACCACTTAGAGCGTGTTCCGGAAATGTCACCCCTTACAATAACCGCGAGTTTCATCTGCTCACTATCATCTGTAAATATTAACAATGGCGCCAATTTTGCCATATGAATTTGATTCCAATTCAGAACCTGAGAATGTTTATGAACAAGAGGACTGTAGAGACCCCTTTCAAGCACAGATTTTATAGGATGTTTTTTCCCCCTATGGTCTCTCACGCAGCTTAACCAGGCCTCGTCCCCTTTTTTGCATATTCTGTGGGTGGAGATATTTAAATTAGTGAGTCAGAGTGACATTGTGACTTCACAAGATCTGGAAGAAGCGTGTTGTAGTCTGAACAAGAGATTTGTTGTAGTTCTTGAAAAGTGTTTTCTGTGTAAAGGTGTGTTATCATATTACTTTTTGTTCAAGTAACTAAAGTAATGCATCACTTTTTAATATACAAGAAAATATCTGAGCTACTTTTTCAAATAAGTAATGCCAGTTTGGTTTCCTGTTTATTGAGTGACTGCTCTGATGTTGCCATGTTGAGAGAAATCAGGAGTAAGTGCAGAGCGTTGTGTGTGAACATGTATTTACTCATCTCAATCACACAAAAACAAATTCAGTATTCCTCAAAATGAATAAAAGCAGTCAAACTCAGAATATGACACAAATCTGCAATAATTAAATGTTAAATAACACAAATATCCTTTAAGTATTTAATTCTATTTTATTAAATAGTGTCTTTGCTTCTGACCTTAAGTGATCCCATTCAGCCATACTAATAAGCAAACATTACTTAAGGTAAACATAAGCGTTTTAATTTGTATTGCTGAAGAGTGTTGAACTTGCGATCCAGAACGGACGTGAATGTACATTTCCTTCAGCCTGGGGCGTATTCATTTTACTTTTGGCATTTGCCAAAAGTTTTTATATTAAAAACAAAGAGCAAGCCCAGCCCAGGTGAGAAAAAGTAACATTATGTAACATTACTTTCCATAAAAAGTAACTAAGCAACGCAATTAGTTACATTTAAGTAACGCAATATTGTAATGCATTACTTTTAAAAGTAACTTTCCTCAGGTTATAGAGAATATATAGAGAGTAGACTTTGAGCTTTGTAACCTTGCAGATCTTTTTTTTTTTTATGCTCAAACAGTAACATTACATGCTAACTAAAGTTTAAAAAGTAACTGCTATAATTATAACAACTGGATGAGGAATAAATTAAGGTGACAATTAGAGCTGATTGTGGTTGTTTATTACTAAGATGTAATACACTGAAAAAACTGGAGCAGGACAAGTTGGTGTTTGAAACATATTTCACTTAGAAATTGTAAACAAATAATTCCAAAGAAACGGCAAGTAACACATTGAATTAAACATGAAATTTTGAAGTAGAAAGACTGAAGTAGTATTATCTTGTAAAACATATTCCAATAATCTTTTTACAGCGTGCAGTTTGATGTTTGCTCAGTTTCTCAGGTTTCTTCCCTGAGCTCTTGTGATGTGCCGTCACACGCGTTCTGCTGAGATAAAGGCCTCGGCGCTCCGTCCAGCAGCGGTCGAACGCTGCGATCATGGGAATGCTCTGGCGTATGGAATCTCACTTAGTTCTGGGGGCCTCGGGGGTGTCTGGGGTTTTGGGAATGCGCTGGCTGGAATGCGCCGCCACTGCGGGCACTCAGACTCTTGGCCCTCATTGAAAGAGGGGTGTCCGTATCTATGGGCAACGCCTCTCCTGGGACCCGAGCTGCTTTTGCTATCACAAACAGATTGAATACGCAGATGCTCGAGGAGACAGAGAGCTGCCGTCTGTGCCGGGCTTCAGGAACGCTTCCACTTCTCTACAGGAGTAAGTGCTGCTGAAGCTGAATCCAGACTGTCAGCGTGAAATTTGGTCCACTTTGCTGCGAGACACAGGTTCTGACACATAAAACGACTTGTTTCAGGGTGGTTTTATTTGAAACCAATGATACTTCAATAATAGCACATAACAAAGTGGTAAACTAATGCTGCAGAATCTCAGAAAACAGCTGAGTGGAAAACGTGTGTAGATGTCAGAATTTCCATCTATTATTTTGCAAGCAATACTTTTCAGGCAAATCAGACTTTATGGTTGTGGGAAATTTGTCAACTCCAGTGACTGGTTGTTTCTCAAAAGAGCTCGCTGTATCACGACTAGAAACCTGAGCGCACTGAGAAATTGCGTAAAGATTGGTTTTGTTTTGCGAAAGCTCTTTCTGGTTCATGTGTGCAGTACAAATCAGACGCTCTGTGAAATGATGTGCTTGGAAGAAAGCGTGATGATGCCACTTCATTTATTTATTAGAGACTATATTGTTTCAATAATGTCTCTTTAATGGCCAATCTGTTTATAAATATGCACTGTGCATAAATAAAAGTGCTTTGCATACAAACGGCCGTTAAAATTCAATTTGAGATTGTCCTGAGATTGTAAGGATAAAAAGTCTCATTAAAAGACTTCTGTACCTCAAACAGGCAAAAAGGCAACAAACTTTGGTCCAAATCAAAAGTCAGTGTGGCTTCACCAATACGCAAGGCATTTTGTGCAAGTTGTGCAACAAGAAAACATAGAACTTGAAATTACATCGCAAAGAAGACACCTGTAGATCATCATGCGTGGGTCATAGTCAGTAAATCTCACTGTTTGTCTTTATTAAAATAAAAAAAAAACTAGTTTCGTATTCCTCATCTGACAGCTGTCATGTTGGAATTGAGCAGAACTGAAAGTCTTTCCAACAGTGTTCAACAGTCTGATGAACATCAGATTGTATCAGGGTGAAAACTGTCTCCTAATTATTATTCCTGAGCCAGCTTTAAGGTTTCTAATGTGAGCCTGTCTGTCAGTTTTAGTTTGACTGTGCTTCTGCTGTGTCCTCAGGCATGGAGTACGAGGAGCAGAACCGCGAGGATTCGGATCATCTAAAGCGGAAGGAGCAGCTTCACCCTCATCTGATCCTGATGATGCTGCCGCCACACCGGCTGGACGTGCTGCCCACCTCTAGACGACGCAAACGCGCGCTGGACACCAACTACTGCTTCTCGTAAGCATTTCTTCAACATACTAATAAAAATTAAGCTGACTGAAACTGCAACTGTAGCCCTATTCCAAAACTTACTCAGCTGCCTATCTAGACAATTAAATGCATCACAGGGGCTTATTGTTTGTTTGCGTATTTATTTGATAGGGACAATGCATGTAAAGGAACATTTGTGTAAAATGCAGAATGTAAACAAGCCGGATTATAGCAACGTTGCTAATTTACATCCACAGTCCCTAGGCAGGTGCACACAAAAACATGTATATACTCAAATATACATGCAAACATCACATAGAAAACAAAATACCCCAAACACATTATTTAACATTTCGAAGTAAAATGGTTACACACTTCATTTGTCATAAGCCACTTTCTACAGTGATTTTTAAAAGTATGATAAAGAGTTAACGTATTAAGACAATTATTCACTTATCAATTTAAAGCTTCTCCCCTCTCAGGAATACATTTGAATGTGTCATCTCTACGGTTTGTTTTGCAAACATCATGCAAACAGTTGTTTTTGGGTTCAATAGTAAACCTGATTTGGTAAGCCAATGCTAAACATTTGTCATAGCAGAAGTCAAGGTAATCAACACTTCCTCACAATTATTCGCATGGGTAAAAATGACTACATCATCTGCATACATCTGAAGATTTACATTTTTACATGCTCCAGGTAAATCATTAATATAAAGTGAAAATATAATAGGTCCCAAGATAGAGCCTTGTGGAACCCCCTTGGGGCAATCAATGTAAGATAATTTTGCACCATCAATATACACACATTGTTGACTATTTGAAAGATATGATTTTTTCCAAACTATTGTTAATTTAGCTATAAGAACCTGGTGGTCAACTCTGTCAAATACCTTCTATAGATCTAAGAAGACAGTACCAACCATAGACTGTATAAAAAACATGGATGCAGTGTCTGTGACGTAATCCGTAGGATTCTGAAGAGCATTTTTTAAAGCCCAACGTGGACAGAGCCGGCCATCGCCAACTTGGCAGCGTGTCACCACGCATCACTAATCGAAAATGAGCAAAGAGGCGGGATGTGGGTGGAGCTGAGGTGCCTGGTTGCTGAAACCACGCCCACCTAGCTCGACGGAAGTGACAGCAGTGGCAATCCACCTGTCACTCAAGTGGCCACGCTCCCTTAATTATGTACAAATGTACGGCTTAATATAATTTAAACGGATGAGTTATAAAAAAAAATATTCACCCCCATGACAGTTGTCATGAAGGGTAAAATTAGCTATACAGAGCAAAACCACTTTTTGTACCAGGCTGTAAACATATTTTGGTAACACTTTATTTTGATGGTCCCTTTTGAACATTCTGCTGACACGAAGTAATGTTGCAACTACATGTCAACAAACTCTAATTAGAGTATTAGTAGACTGTCTGCTTCATATCTACTAACTCCTTATTGTGTTGGTCTCCCAACAGATATTCTACTGACTATAAGTAACTTTGCAAGAACGTGTCAACTTAATCTAACCCTAACCCTACCAGTCAACTAATACACTACTAACACTCTAATGGGGGGGGGGGGGGTCTCTATGGGCCTGACTCCCTTTTGGAGCCAGTCTCTAGCGGCCAGTCAGTGAATTGCAGTTTAAGTAAGGCATTTGACTTTCTCAACAAACAAACAATTAGCTGATTTTGTGAAATGATTTCTTTGAAGGCCAAACTACATTGGATGTACATAAGTGAAACCATTATTTTGATCAGGGGTTCTCAACTCTGGCCCACAAAGTCCACTTTTCTGCAGAGTTTAGCTCCAACCCTGATCAAACACACCTGAAAAAGCTAAACAAGGCCTTCGGGATTCCTAGAAAGTTACAGGCAGGTGAGTTTGATCAAGGTTGGAGTAAATGCAGGATTTAGAAGATTAGTCAGAAGCTTAGCTACCCTGACATGAAGGTTGTTACAAAAGCTAGATAACTTACTTATGATGCCTTCAGACCTCATTTTAGATCAATTTCACACAGAATAGAGTGCTGCAGGGATGATGCATTTTTGTAAGACAAACTAGAAACATTTCTGCACTTTTGGTTCCATATTCTTGAAGTCAATGGGTTTTTGGTTAAATGTCTGAAAAAAGTGATGAACACAAGCTAAAGATATTCCTAAAATATTTTGAAAGCTTTTACTTGTCTTGGTGACGCAAAGTCATGTGACTGACCCACGGAGTAGTTTATTTATAGCCTATATTTAGCTCTTAACTTCTGGTATTATTTAGGCTTCAAAATTCTAATTCAAATTTTCAAATTGTTAAAAGCGTTTAGTCTCAGAGCTTATTTTCTAAAAGAATCCAAAAGCCAATGGAAAAATCATCTTGGGTTTTTGTGGAGGGAACCAAGTTGATGCCAATTTATGGGTTGGCCTGCAAAAATACTCACTAAATGAATCACTGCAGCACTTTGTACATTGTGAAAAAATCAAAACATAATTTATGGAGAAATGTCTGTACTGATCCCATCATTGCGAATCTGAAGCTCTGGTTGTTGGTTTGATTCCCAGGGAATGCATGCATTGATGAACTATGAAAAGCGTCATTTGGATAAAAGCATCTGCCAAATGCATTAACGCAGATGTTAATCTATAGGCAGGAATGCAAGGTGAATTTGATCTGCTTTCTTCTCAAAGATGGCAGGACCTTTAAAATCCGTATTCTCATCCCTGCTTCACGTTGCAGTAAGCAGCAGCGTACCTTGTGTGTCTAGAGATATTTTCCCCTTAAGAATGAACTTTTTAATTGGCACCTGACGGCTCGAAGCGTCTGGGAGGTTCTGCAAGAGCTTGCAAGTTCAGATTTGTCCCAGTATGCTATGTAGTGCACTGGCTCCTTAGTGTGTGGCTCTCTGTTAGCACTCCACACCTGGGTCGAATCCAGGAGGGAAAAAATGACACACCTTGCAGTGGAATTTCTGAGCCTCAAAAGACTGTCTGACATGTTTATAAGGCCATACAGAACCGAAATACAAGTCTCAGAAACATCCAAGTGAAAAGTGCATGGAAACATCTCTGAATGAATGCAGAATCCATGCCAAGAGCCAAAGAGCGTGAGGATGTGAACGGGCAGGTGGAGAAAGTGACGGCTTTCCTTCTGCTTTCAGAAACTACGAAGAGAACTGCTGCGTTCGGCCGCTGTACATTGACTTCCGGCAGGATCTGGGCTGGAGGTGGATCCACGAGCCGAAAGGATATCATGCCAACTTCTGCTCCGGGCCATGCCCATACCTCCGCAGCGCTGACACCACGCACAGCTCGGTGAGAGTCTCCTTCACACCTTTACTAACCTTCATATCACTTTAACCCGTGTGACTTTCTTTCATGGAAAAAAGGAGACTGTCTGAAGAATGTCCAAGGTGCTCTTTGCAATACAATAAATGAAGTGGAAAGAAATGTCCAAAAATGCACCATAAACATAGAGGTTTAGGCTAAAGACTAAGAGTCTCAAACCAAGATATCTTGAGACCAGGACCACCAGATCAAGACACATGATGCTTTGTGTGAGAAACAGCCGTTAGTCATTGAAAATCTTCCACTTTCTGTTTGCATACATACAGATGTGGTGCTTCAAGACACATCACATCAGACGAGAGGTCAATGATGCCAAGTGCAACTCGTATCTGATCACAGCCATCCTAAGATTTAAGAATTTCAAATGAGATTTGAGAGCTACATTATATACAATACCATTACCATTGTGTCACTGGTCATTTTAGACCTTAAATTTTAGTCTGTCCCTCACAAACATCATCACAGGACTTAAGAAGACTTCAAAAATCATATGGACTATTTTTATGGTTCTTTTCAGATTCTTGACTCTGTCTGTCTCTATTTACACTCATTGTATTGAAAATGGTGGCATGAACATGCGATGCACCACATTTTCAGTAACCAAAAACTAAAAATATTTGGCTGAAACAGCAACAAAAAGATGAATTAGTAGCTTCAAGTTTAAAAATAGTTCTAGAAGTCTAAAAACAGCTTCTCTGATGGCACATTTTGATTGTTACCATTTATGTTGTGCACTTCAACATAACAAAAATAGACTAGCAATGTGTAGAATTGGTTTGGCTGAAATATCAAGAGGCGGATTGTTGCCAAAGAACTTTATTATGGCTGGTATATTACATGTGGACATGAAAGCATAACGAGTTCAAATCACCCAATTAACCAAACCAAAACATTTTTTCCACTTTCGGCGAAATAGAAACTTTAATTTCAATTTTGTTGTTTCAGTAAAACTGAAAACAACAAACTCAATAATGTGCACAATTAATCATTTGTGTTCCATGTAAGAAAGTCATACAGGTTTATAATGACACAAGGGTGAGTAAATGATTCATTTGAATATTAAATGATGACTATTATTATTCAGTAATATAGCTGGTTTGGTGGCGTCAGAATGTGAACAAAAATTTGGTCTAAATTGAGCTCAATAATGACACTACTGTCTTCTGTCGGGATGCTTTACTTGAATGTTTCATTATTGATGAATTTTACACAGCATTAAGTTATTAATTACTGTTTATTACTGTGAAGCTGCTTTGAAACAATCTGTATTGTATAAAGCACTATAGAAGCAAATGGGACTTGACTAAGCCCTTGTCCACATACCCACACTTGCGGTCTTGGCCACTTGAGTAAGTCTTCAAAACTTCACTAAAACACACTAAATCCACACTATCTCGAATACCGCTCCGGAGCGCTGTCCGAGGCTTAGCGTATCCCATCATGCATCATGCTCTGGAAATAAATCATGAGACTTTTGGCCGAGATCTCGCGAGAGGTCACGGAAACTTTTCCAATGCAAGTTAAATATTAATATAATAGGCTAATTAGATATTATATAATTTGGTAGAAATACAAAGTGTTGCACGTTTTATTGGTGCAAAGATGAGTAGTGGTGATATTTATTTTGTACAACATTTGCAACTGCTTTCATCACTTGATTAGAAGCACCAAAAATTGATGCTCTATGTAAACTCTTACATTTTTACAACACAATAAGTGTGTCCCATCAGGTAATGAAAAGTTCCACACATTTGTGGTCTTCATCCTCACTTGGACACTTGGGCCAAATGCAGGAAATACGTCATATAAGTAGTTAAGTGGTCATGTCCAAAGACTGCAAGTGTGGGTATAGAGACAGAACGACACGCGTCTGAAAACCACGCCCACCGATTATCGGACTTTGTATTGCAGGAAGCTGCCTCCTTGTCATTTCTGACTTACAATGTCTAAAAGCTGCTGTTTGACGAGGTGTACAGTAAACAAGCTAAACAACCCAGAACTATGTTTTTATAAGCTGGCGATCCAAAAAACGAGAGTTTAAGGACACAAAAGTAGAGCGCAACGTGAAATATTACTCTGAGAACTACGCCCACCGGAGGGAAACATAAACGGCGACAGGAACCATTTATTATTTTTAACCATGTCAAAGGATTATTTCACCACCTGAAGTAAACCTGAGAGGAGGAGATATATTGAGAAACTAAATTTTACTGGTCTACGTATGTCAGTGCCCCTTTTCCTTACCCTCCTTTTGTTGGAGAAATGATCCAAAATGAATGGCCCAATGTGAAATACCCCAACATCTACAACTACTTGTGTCCTTAAACGCTGTACACCTCGTCACACAGCAGCTTTTAGGCACTGTTCTGTTTTTTTGTTAGAAGTTTTTGGCCGGGTTTGGGCGTGGCTATTTGGACAAAGCATTACAATGTGTCTCCTGGTTTCTCGGCAGCTGCTGAGCCTGTACAACACGCTGAACCCCGAGGCGTCCGCTTCCCCCTGCTGCGTTCCTCAAGACCTCGAGCCGCTCACCATCCTCTACTACGTGGGCCGAACGCCTAAAGTGGAGCAGCTCTCCAACATGATCGTCAAATCCTGCAAGTGCAGCTGAGGGGCCTGAGACCCCGGCACTGAGCCCGACGCAGGTTCCAGCGCTCGAGGGCCAAAAGGAAGGGTGCGTGCCAGGAACTGGACTCTGAATGAATACCTCCGTACATCCTTCTCACCCACAT
Organism: Acrossocheilus fasciatus; assembly: GCA_036784905.1. Lineage (NCBI taxonomy): Eukaryota > Metazoa > Chordata > Actinopteri > Cypriniformes > Cyprinidae > Acrossocheilus > Acrossocheilus fasciatus. The sequence goes on along the minus strand of CM071954.1, from coordinate 30,307,413 downwards.
CCAACCCAGGAGCCAGAGGCTTCTCTAAGCACTAGAAAGTTGCGTTCCAAGACGACTACGCTGCCCTACGATCCCTCGGACTTCTAGTTTTTGACGTTTGAAATGACTTGTCCACTTTTAATGTGTATTTTTTGGTCAGCTCTTTTAACGGCGAACCTCACGGCCATTTGTGAACTCTGACCTTCGTAAGATCCACAGAAGCATCTTTACTGAGGACACCGCCCACGCGTGCTGGATCGACATACACCGAGAGCGCCGACCCTTGTGTTTTTGTATAACTCATTTGAGCACGGCATTTCCCAGACTGAACGTTGTAGTGTGTAATCGACGCCGTTCGTCTAACGCGACGGTGTTAATGTTAATACAAACATGCTGGAAAGAATTCTTTTGAGAAAACAATGTGTTTTGACTTATGTTTACCTCTGTCGCTCGGCAGAAGTTTTAGGGGTTTTTATAGTTCTTCAATGAAGCTGACGTTTCGAAACGACGTATGCCGACACATGAACTTTTAGATCACAAACTGCTAATGTTTTTACTGCTATTACTCCTGAAAACACTTTTTTAATTAAACAGTCTTGGACATAAAGAGTTTGTCATGAGTTTCAGAGAAACCACATCATCTTGACTGTTAAAAAGGGTGAACACACGCAGATTGCATCGCTTGCTTTAACACTATATTTTTTTCAGTGCTGTCACTAAATATATAAATACACACACATGCTGTATACATTTTGAAAATATTACATTTATATACGTATATTATGTATGAATATATTTAATATATAAACAATTTTTTTTAAATACATGCATGTGTTTGTATTTATATATGCATAATAAATATATACAGTACACAAACTTTTATTTTGGATGCGATTAATCGTTTGACAGCACAAATTATTTTCTTAAACAAAAGTAATCACAAAAAGTCGTTGAAATTTCCTCCAGTTTATGGATGCGAAAAAGATACAGTAGCATAAATGCACAAATAATTTGTCAAGTTTAATCTGGTCATGCGTAAATTCAGAGAATATTCAAGTAAATTCAGGAGAGAAAATGCAATACAATTACTGTACAAACTAAAACACATTAAAATCCTGAGAATAAAACTATGTTGCATAAGTTCAATCTTGCATAATCGGCCTCATTCATGAAACGCAATATGAATTCTTGTAAAGTTTTCTTTCATCAACCGATGCTCTCAATTCAATGCAACAATTTAGGTAAGAAATTTGTTCGGTTTCTGCTGCATGAATGAGGCCCTGTCATTTATTCATTTTTGGCCAGGTACTTAAAGTGAAGCGTTAACCTAAAATCAAACTGAAAATACATCCCATCAGCACAGCAGTGTTGATCACGGTGCATCAAGTATTACCAGGACATTGGTCAAAAATGGTCAAGTGTTTAGTTGCACAGAAACTCATCACAGGTGTCAGCTTTACCTGGATGTTGATGTTTCTGGATTGCAGATCAGAGCTGCTCCAGCGGTTCCTCACACCTGAACCCAGGCACTTGAACAGACGTTGTTAGAGATCATTAGCTAGTGGTGCTGAAAGCTCTTTACTCAGGAGTCTAAATCTTCTATCTGTACATGTAAACATGGATAAATGTGATGGGCACTCTCGTGAGCTCGGGGTCTGCTGTTGCTGCGCGTTTCGCAGCTGTTGCGAGCCATCAGTCCGCGCTCTTCACATGGCATCAGATGTGGGGTGAAAATGCCTGGACAACTGCACATACAAGACAGCAAGAGGCAGGAACAGATCCAATCAAAGCAAAGGATTTCACGTACAATCACACACACTCAAAAAAAGACACATAAGGCCAGTTGGGAGAGAAATAATGATTATCAGAAGACAGCATATTGAGAGTGATGTCTGTGTTTTGAGCAGGTGTAGAGGAGGACGTGGATCTCGGGATCTCAGTATGTAAAGTGATCCCACAGAGCAGCTGATCTCTGGCCTCATTCATCTGTTCCTGGAGCCCTGAGTGTGGAAGAGTTTACTGTACACTGACAGACCTGTGAACACACAACAACACAATGAATCAACACACAAACACACATGTATGAGCTGGATCTGATCTGATCTGGAAACTAAATGATAAAACACTAAGAGTCAATGATGATCTTTACATACAGCGGGTAAAATAAGTATTGAACACGTCACCAGTAAATATATTTCTAAAAGTGTTGTTGGCATGAAATTTTCACTAGATGTCGGTAACAGCTCAAGTAATCCATGCATAAAAATAAAACAAAACAAATAAGTTCATAAATTAAGTTCTGTGTAATAAAATGGAATGACACAGGGAAAAAGTATTGACCTACTGAAATTAATTTAATACTTTGTACAAAAGCCTTTGTTGGTAATGAGAGCTTTAAGACGCCTCCTGTAGGAGAAACTAGTCGCATGCGTCGCTCAGGTGTGATTTGGACTGAAGCAGATAATGTTAATTTCCACTGACGAGGGGCAGGATTGCTTTCTAATTACTGATAGATTTCAGCTGGGGTCTTGGCTTTCCATGCATTTTTGCGCCTCCCTTTCTTCATATGTTCAATACTTTTTCCCTGTGTCATTACATTTTATTACACATAACTTAATGTCTGAACTTATTTGTTTTGTTTCATTTGTATGTATGGATTGCTTGGGTTGTTACCGACATCTGGTGAAAATTTCAAGTCAACAGCACCTTTAGAAATATATTTACTGAGAAAAATTGTAAAGTGTTCAATACTTATTTTAGCCGCTGTATATTCCAGGGGTTTTCTTTTGATTTAAATACACACACAATCATTTCAAATGTGCTTTCAATCTATGAAATAAAAATGATACTTTTTGCAATGCTTGACACTTTTTAGTCATACAAATAATCAACCATCACAACATTACACTGCATGGTTTTCAGTCACACTTCAGTTTGGGAACTAACTCTCACTGTTAACTAGCTATTAACTATGACTTTTGCTTCAGTAAACTCCTCATTTGCTGCTTATTAATAGTTAAGCTAGTCGTTAAGGGGGTAGGATTAAGTGAATAATATGTGCTTTATAAGTACTAATAAACAGTCCATACACTAGTAATATGGATGCTCATAAGCAGTTAACAGTGAGAATTGGTCCCTAAACTAAAAGTGCAATTCTTGTGCAAAAGTCTCTAGAGTGCTTTTTCTGCTTTTTGGCTGAAGCTTGGCCACACCTGATACCGATTTCAATCATCATTGTCAGTTATTTCCATTGGTTATCATATCAACATGAAAAACAAAATATGCATTCAAACTGTGAATAAAGTGAGCAAAATTCATTCCCCATCACTGAAGTCTCAATGACTTCAGTTGAGCACGAGTTCTGCACGCTCACAAAAACTGCTGTTATCATCACTGAAGCTGTCCACATTGTCAAATGCATCTCTTACTTAAACTGAACTTTCTGAAGTGTTCATTATGAGAGAATCTGTGAGAGTGCACCAATCTAAACACCGCATTCAAACACTCAACAGAAACGAACGACTGGTTATAATGATAACACTGCAAAAAATCTTTGACAAATTATCAGCAGATGTAATGTAATGCCGCAATTGACACTTTTCATTCATTTTTACATTTTACGACAGTCGCAATCAATTTAGTTTCATTGTGCAGGGGAATTTTCTTGCCACATATCTTGAATTTGGGGGGCATTTTTGTTTATTTTGGTGGCATTTTCCCCTCAAGTCTGTTCATTTCCAACCCTGATCAGCGTGTACTGTACTGTGAAAAAAACTAAAAAAACTTAATCAATGAGCCTTAAAGTCAGTGCTGTTCACAAGCCATTCTACACACATAATGTGACATAAAAATGGACATTCGATGAAGAAATAATCTAGAACTTAGACTTTATCGCGTCTCTATATGAAGGTGACCGTAAAATGAGGCACTGATGACTGAACTGAACCGAATTAACATGAAACTGACTCAAGCTGAATGACAACTGCCTTATGTAGTGACTTAGCTAAATAATGACACTACTGTCTTTTTAGAGCTGCTTTACATCAGAATCTCCATAGCAGAGTTTCCACTATTAGTGTTTCTGTTTATCACTGTGAAGCTGCTTTGACAATCTGTATTGTAATAAGCACTATAGAAATAAAGGTGTCTTGACTTGATTACTTCAGATGACAAAGAGGGTCATATCAGAGCTGGAGAGAGTTATTACATTCTGGTGAAGGATTATGAAGACAAACATTTATTTTGGAACAACATGCACCGATGATCAAACTGTACTGGATGCAAAACGATGCATGAGAAGAACAAGGTCATTGATTCTTTGAGTTCTTTGCTGGTGCATGAGTGTGAAACTCTAAAATCCTCAAATAAGGTCTCGTCAAGATCCAAGTAAAACTGTGAATAGCAGCAAATGTGCGGATCACATTGGAGTGTTTGATAAGAGCAGCGTTCTCTGTCGGGACGATCCCACAGCAGCAAAGACGTTCCCAGAGCCGCTGAACACTATTCCCTTTCATTCCCTCTCCACACACTGTTTATTTTGGTGCTCTTTTACACCATGAGGCCTTACGGCACAGGAGAAGGAAAACATCGCGCCCGGCTTCCAATCCAGTGACTCGACTGCTGGAAGCTGCTGTTCCCGCTCAGAGAGATGACGGAGTGAAGAGCGGCTGGATGAAGAAAACATGCTGCTGTCCTCTGAGTGTCTCAGACTGATGTATTCAAAGTCAAATACATGTGAGCGAATACACGAGTGGGTCACAGCTGACCACAAAATCAAAACAGAGAGAGAAGAAATATTTTTAGAACCATAAGAATTTTTAAAAATGTTATAAAACTATTTGTGTGTGTGTTACGGTGTTGCATGCTAATGAAGCGCACAATGAAGGAGTAATGTCCAAACAGAGTCTTTTAATATTAATCCCTACAAGAAACAGAAACAATTCAGGAGCGAGGGGTAGCAAACACACAGATCGAATAATAGCAGACAAAGAACCAGGGGAGAACACAGGCTTTAAATACTAGAAGTAATCAAGGGGAAACAGAAACAGGTGAGCTAATTAACTAATCAAGGGAACTAAGGAAACTAGGTCAATGTAACATATTGCCCCCTCCCAGAACGGCGCGTCCCCGCGCCGACAAAGGCCTCTGACCCATCGACTGGTGTCAACAGAGGAGGGAGGGTGGGGGTTCTGGAGGTGGGCGAGGAGCTGGAGAAGGGCAGGCAATGGGGAAGGGACAAAAGCAAAAGGAGTACAATACATAAGTCCATGGGGGAGTGGAGGGTGGGAGGAGCCCGGAGCAGGAGGAGCCAGGTGGCAATCCAGAGGCCAGCCAGGATGGCGGCCCACGGTGGAGTTGACGGCGGGAGGAGCCATGGTGGAGAAGGTGCCGATGACACCAGGGTACCGACTGACGGAGACTGAGCTGCTGGAGGTGGAGACCCAGGTGTAACGGAGTAGACGGAGAGCCGGGGAGAAACTGAGGATCTGGAGGGCCAAGGCAGAGCTGAAGGCTCAGGCGACTGAGGCGGAGGCGGGGATCCGGAAGACCGCGGTGGAGCCAGTGCGACTGAGGATGAAGGAGGAGCCTGACAGAGCCGGAGGGATGGAGTGACGAGGCAAAGCCAGAGGAGTGGAGTCCCGAGGCGGCAGATGGTCGACAACTGACCAAGGCGGAGCCGGAGGGACGAGGGGGCCCGGTGGAGCCAGTGGGATGACGGGCAACGGTGGAGACGAGGGAGCTAGGAGCCGAGGCAGAGCCGATGGGTCAGAGGACCGAAGTGTAGTCCAAAGCTCGGAAGCTGGAAGTGGAGACAGGGGATCCCACATGTATGGGCAGAGCTGGAGCCTGGAAGTCCCAAGGCGGCAGAACAGAGCGCATGGCAGATGCTGACTGAGGGTGAGCTGAAGGACTAACAGGCATCAGCAGAGATGGAGGTGAGGAACTAGCTGGTTTGAGAGGAGGTGGGAGAGGGAGGTTGGGAGGGAACACAGAGGACATGAGACGGAACCAGCGGAGACGCAGGAGATTCAGGAGCACAGGTTAATACCTCTCCAAACCAGTCTATAATGTCCATCTTGAAAATGGCCAGGAGTTCCTCTTTATAGCTCCCAGAAACCAGATGCAGTTCACCCTCAGTCGCGTGAGTGTGGGCGGGGCTTCCCTCCAAGCCCTCGAACACCACCAAAACTCCCTTGAGGACGGATGATGTTGCCGGCTCACGCACTTGGTCAGACGATGTTTGAGGCTCAGGCTCCGTGGCGATTATAGTCAGTCGCAGCGGGCTCAGGCTCTCCGTCTGCAGTGGGCTCGGGCAGTAGCTCCGTGCAGCAGGATGAAGGCTGGCTGGTCTCTGGTTCGGAAGTGGGGCTGGAGATATCCTTCTCTTAGGGGCAGATGGAGAAATACAGTCCATTATTCTCCAGCACCCACTCCACACAAGCGGCGAAATCCTCCTTGGGACCGTTCGCTGGCAGGCGTGCCTTACACCGCTCGCTCAAGCTGGAGATGTAGAAGATGCAGAACGAGCGGTCGGGGAAGTGGTTAAGGCACGCCAGATCGAGAAAGTCCCTGGTATGATCCTCCAGCGAACGGTCCATCTGCTCCAGGCACATTTGTTTATTTTTTAAAATATTTTTAAAAAAGTGCCTTCTACTCACAGAGGCTCCATTGAAAAATAAAGCAAAAGCAGTAATAGTGTGAAATCTTATTACAATTTAAAATATCTGTTTTCTATGTGAATATCTGTTAAACTGTAATTTATTTCTGTGATGCACAGCTGAATTTTCAGCATCATTACTGCAGTCTTCAGTGTCACATGATCTTCAGAAATCATTCTAATATGCTGATTTGCTGCTCAACAAACATTTCTGATTATTCTCAATGTTGAAAACAGTCATGCTGCCCAAAATTTTTGTGGAAACAGTGATGCACTGATTAATAAAATGTTAAAAGGAACAGCATATATACAAAATAGAAATCTTTTGTAACAATATTTAGTTTGGGGTCAGTATGTTATTTTTATTTTCTTTTTTGAAAGAAATGAATACTTTAATTCAGCAAAGAATGTGTTAAATTGATAAAAAAAAAAAGTTAGTAAAGACTTTAATTGTTACATTATTGTTTTACCTGTTAGCAGTAAAAACTGTATTACATTCATGATTTTGTGGTGGAATGTGCCCCCGGACTCGTATGCAGATGCATGTAATTTCAGCAGCACACATCAGACTAATCTCAAAACAAACTTCAGCTTCTACAGCAAACTTCTTCTTCAGATATCTGAGCCAAAGGTTGAAAATGAAGAGTGAATATCCAGGCAGAGCGTTTGGCAGGAATCTGTGTGAGATGAGGTCAAGTGAAAACAAAGACGAGGAAAAACATCACAACAATAGAGGGCTGTTTACGGCTAATAGGCGAGCGGCTGAGCGAGATGAGAGGAGGCGACGCTGATGTGTATTGACGGCTGATCTCAAAGAATGCGGCCGTATGGATCAGCGCTAACTCCCTGTCAGAGTCCATCGGAGCCCAGCTAAAACAACAGCGACTCTCAGTCCTCTACTGCTCTCCACCTCCTGTCCAGTGAAAACTGGAAAATTGCATCTGTCAAATTCACACGCGCTTCCCTGCAGTTATTGATGGACAGAAGACGTTTGTTTAACTGCGCCAAAGGACATGCAAAAGTGTTTTACAGGCTTTGAATAGTAACATCTGATAAAAGACTCCTACTCTGTATCTGTTTCAAGTTACTTCATGCTTCTTGGCTGCTCTCAGGTGCAATTAATGTAAAGCAGCCCGATAAAGAAGCATTAAATTGATCAAAAGTGAAATTTATAATATTACACAAGACTTTTTATTTCAAATAAATGCTGTTCCTTTGAACTTTCAATTCATCTGTGAATCCTAAAAAATAAAGTGCATCACAAAAATATTGTGCAGCACAACTGTTTTCAACACTTATAATGATCAGAAATGTTTCTCAAGCAGCATATTAGAATGATTTCTGAAGATCGTGTGACACTGAAGACTGGAGTAATGATGCTGAAAATACAGCTGCGCATCACAGAAATACATTACATTTTACAATACATTACAATAGAAAACTATAGAAGCCTGTTTCCACCACTGAATAAAAACAGGTAACTGACTTTTTATCTCACAATTCTTCTTTTTTTTATCAGAACTACAAGTTCTAAAGTCAGAATTGTGAGATATAAACTCATAATTATAAGAAAATAGAAGAATTGTTAGATATAAAAAAAGAGCCACAATTGCAAGTTTATATCTTGAAATTCTGACTTACGCAATTCTGAGAAAAAAATAAATTGTCAGAATTACGAGAGAAAAGTCAGAATTGTGACATAAGTCACAATAACCTTTTGAAATTTATATTCAGTGGCGGAAACAGACTTGAATAGAAGACACTTACTTTAAAATTGCAAAAATATTTCACAATACTACTGTTTTTACTGTAGTTATTTTTGCTGAAATAATGGTGAGCAGAAGAGGCTTCCTTCAAAAACAGCTCTTCAGAATGATACCACAGTAAACTCAGAATGTGTGTTTAAGCTTTAAATATTCACACCCAGCCAATCAAATCCCTGAAATCAGCATAATGAAACAAAAAGCTTCTATGCACCAAATCTCACCTGTGCATGAATAACGCATGGTGTATGACGGAGCTTCATATGACAGCAGACATGGCACTGTTGGAGTTAGCATTTATAGTAGTTGGTTTTTCAGGATGAAGCTCACAGCAGCTGTCAGTGGATCAGACACTCGGCTCATGTTCACACAGGTCTACTCACCAACGCCAGACAGAAAAAGCAGCTCACACACATCAAACCAAACGCTGGAATGGTCACTATGTCCCGCTGCCAAGGTTCCTCATTAAAATACCGGAGGCTGAACTGCAGCATTCAACCTACACAAGTCTGAAGATCAACCTGACACACAATACTGAACCTGCCAGTCAGTACACACACGGTCAATCACAAGAAGTGTGTGTGTTTCCTCACCTGTCTTTGCACACACAGTCTCATACACCACATGCTGTCCACTGGTGCTGCTCTGACCGGCTGGAGGCTCAGATAATGCTTTCCTGTGGACAGACAGAGCGATCATTAGCATCACATCACATCTCACCCCTCCTGATTAAAGCGACAGTTCATTTCCTCATCATCTCAGAGTTTCTGTGCAAAGTCTACGGTCACCAAAATGCCTTGGTTATCAACGTTCTTCAAAACATTTGTTTTGCGCGGAAGAAAGAAAGTCCTACAAGTTTGAACTAATGACAGAATGATTATTTTTGGGTGAACTATCCCAGTGTTGCCAATGGGACTCTAAAGTGTCACATTTAGTTTGAAGCCTTTGCTTCAGGATGCTGGTGTTGATGAACTACAACGATGCACATATCAGTTATTGTACAACATTAAAACATTAAAATGCATTAATCTAACCACACACTGCATCAGTTCAACAATATGCAACAATTAACATCATACGGACACACAAACCATCCATGCCTCATCTGTGTAATTTCATGAGCTTCTACTCAGGGTATCTGCAGGATTTTTGGCAAATTTATGGCTTTTTAAGACACTAAAAGAGCTTTTACTGATAAAAACCTCTAAACAGAAGACATGGAATAGATCAAGCAAAGTTTTGATCATTTTAAGGCCTTAGAAATGTATCAAATATGATACAACAGGCTTTATACAGTTAAGACAACATGTAAGCGGTTCAAAAGAAGTTTAATAGTGAAAATAAAAACATGTTTGAGAGCCTTGTGTTGTTTGGAACACGTCCTTTGTAAATGACCCATAAAAACAAACCCCTGCAGAGCATCTACACCAATACAGCAGATTAAATGAACTAGACATTGATTTAACCACAGCACATGACATCAGACAGTGATTATATCAGAAGTGCTGTACATAAGGCCATCATTCTGCTGTTTCTTTGGCTTTTGAGTCCTAAGCCGTGAGTTCAATAGTCCTAATGACCTCCGTCATCACACCGCTCCCTGACAATTAACAAGCAGAATAATGTGGCCTCTCTCACAGAAGGCTTGGCCACTGAGAGCCAGTGCAATTATCTGAGGCAGAAACAGGGCCCGACATGCCTGTAACTTTGCACGTTAAATCCGCTAAGCATTTTTTGGGAACAATAAATAAAGCTCAGCTGGTATTAAGCTCCAGAAGCAGGACGGGAGCTCGCCAGAGCCGCATTAGCGCACTAATGAGGGTGCACAGTGCTGCCTTGTAGGGTCCACAAAGTTGTCCTTTCATTTGGTGGCTCGAGCCCGGGCCAGCGGCACAGATAGAGACGCTCTAAATTATACGTCAGACCTCTCTGCACAGGAAAGGACACTTCAGTGCTTTATTGGCGATTGGAGTTTAGGAGCATTAGTGTTGGTTGGTCAGATGTGGACGGGCTGCTTGCCAGCGCTAGCATGCAGCTGTAGGTGTGGGGCTTGTTAACTCAACGCTCAATAGCCTATAAATTCAGATTCTGCTTGTCCTTTAAAAGCCAAATCCATATAGAACTTATAGAAAGCCTTATTATTTTCTTCTTGTGTGAAACACAAAACAAGATCTTAAGCAGCATTTCTGTGCTCCTGGAAGTGGAGATTTATACGGCCGAGCTCTACAAAAAAAGCACCATAATAGTTCACATGACTCATGCACTATACACCAAACTTGCTGTTTCTTTTTAATTATTTGTAGAACTTACTAGTGAGTGAAGTAAATCCTACAGTACATCAATTCTACTTCAAGACTTTTCACTGAAGTCATACTGTATGAGACGTTTGTGTGGGGAATAGACTGACATTTAAGATGCTATTCACTAATAATATTCAGAAGACTTCAATAGCACACGTCATATGTGACCCTGGACCACAAAACCAGTCATAAGGGTCATTTTTTTTTAAATAGAGATTTATACATCATCTGAAGTCTGAATAAATAAGCTTTCCATTGATGTATGGTTTGGACAATATTCGGCTGAGATACAACTATTTGAAAATCTGGAATCTGAGGGAGCAAAAAAATCTAAATATTGAGAAAATCACCTTTAAAGTTGTTCAAATGAAGTTCTTAGCAATGCATATTACTAAACAAAAATTAAGTTTTGATATATTTATGGTAGGAAATTTACAAAATATCTTCATGGAACATGATCTCTACTTATGATTTTTGGCATAAAAGAAAAATTGATCATTTTGACCCATGCAATGTATTGTTGTCTTTTGCTACAAATATACCCCAGCGACCGGTTTTGTGCTCCAGGATCACATATGGGCTTCTGTTGTAAAATGTTGATAATATTATTATAATGTTATGGTTCTATGAAAAATAGCAGATCAGGCATTTTTCTTAAAAGAATGAAAAAAGCAGGATCCACACTCATAAATTGAATCAATGGTTTTTTTTTTTGTTTTTTTTTTTTAGATTTTTACATTTTTAAAAGAAGAAAGAAAATTATACATGACTTGATCAAGATTAGCAATATTCCTAGGTAGGTAAATCTTGAACTTTTTAATCCTTTTGTAACAGCAAAAATATTGCACACTTGGTTAAAAAAAAACACTTGGCATTAATGGCTATGAAAACATTTGTCCTCTTCTGCAAATCAGCAGAGTTGTGTGTAAAACAAGTGGTTGATAGTTATGGGTTTTTCAATGGATGATGCCAGCACCAATAACTAGAGGATCAATTTAGTTTATAGGACAGAATCAATACAATAAAAATAAAATCAGGAAAGAAATAAGACAGGCTAGTAACATGTTGAATTAAATGTGAAATTCTGAAATAGAAAGTCTGAAATAAGTGTTACTGATCACTAATAAAGAGCATGTGACTCATTTACAGCATCGGACAGTTGCTCATTCACATCTATTAGCCATTTCACATCTGCAGTTCAGCCATGATGTGGGAAAGTGGAGTAGATGTTTATTTTGGCATTTCAAAACGATTATTATTTGTTATAATTTATTCAAAACAGAAGCCGTGGAACATGACATCATACTCGTACGTCAGTTGGCAAAAACCAGAACATGAGAGATATTCACCTCATGAACATGAGTATGGGCCGATCTTTAGGCCTTCAGAACACTAGCGATATACACAGCAGACGATCTGTTGTGCATTCTTTCTTAAAGCTTGATCAATTAACTGCCATTATATGGACAAGCTGGATTTAAAAAAAAAAAAATTATTACTTTTGTGTTTCCAAAAAAAAAAATCACATGGCTTTAAAACAACAAATAATGAGTAGATTTTCATTTTTGGGTGATCTTTTCCTTTAAGTCTAGTGTGAAGCGCGCGCGCACACGCACACACAAACGCACACACACACACACGCACACGCGCGCACACGCGCACACACACACACACACACACACACACACACACACACACACACACACACCTCCTGAAGTCTGCTGGGTAATCAAACAGTGCAGTCCAGTGAAAACCAAAGCAAACGGCCCTAATTCTGTCCCTCTTTGTTCGGTTTCATCTTTTTATTTCATCTGCCGGCTTCAAAACTTTTTTTCAGGCTACATCATATTCCTTTAACTCTTGCTTTAATTAAATACTCGAGAGTAATAGCATTTTAAATATAGATGTTTTAGAAAAGCTTTTCTATCGCCAGTTTGAGTAATATCAAAGTCATTTTTACTCTATGAAATAAAACTGATACATCTTGCAGATTTTGTGCATAGGGAAAATGCATGTCATATTCCTTTAGGCTAAACAGCAGAACCATTTTTATGAATTAGTTTATTCTATTTTTATGCATCACAAATTCAAGACTTCACATTGGATATTTAAGCAGCAAGAAGTGCAAAACAGTTACTCAAACTGGGAATAAGGTGAACAAAAAGCATTCCCCATCACTGAAGCGGTCAGTGAGCTCAGTTCAGCTTGAGTTCTGCACTCTGAAAAACTCCTTGTTATAATCAGTGAAGCTGTACACACTGCACAATGATCCTCTTCCTCACACTGCATCTGAACTTAGCTGTTTATGATAAATGAATTTGCGAGAGGGCAGAATGTCAGCGAAACAAACTGTTTCCAGTGGATTTCTTCTTCTCCGGTGACTAATCTAAAAACCTCTGGCCATTGCTTTCATGTGCTCCTCAGAAATGTGTGATTGGTTATAATGATCAACGCTGCAAAAAACAACGCATAAAAAGAAATCTGATGCAACCTGAGCTGATCTAAATGAAATGCCACAATCAACGCTTTTCATTCATTTTCACATTTAATCACGACAGTCGTAGTCGATTTAGTTTGACTGTGCAGGGGCCATCCGTCATAGAAACCAGGATTATTATAGTTAACTAATTAAAAAAATAAAAATAGAAATGTTAACTGAAATAAAATACATTAAAAAAAAACTAAACTTCTATTATTTTAGCTAGCTGACAAGGTAACATTGTTCATTTTTAAGTAGTTTACCCTGATGTACTAAACTACTGTATATAGACTAGTGCTGTTAAACGATTAATCACATTCAAAATAAAAGTTTTTGTTCACATAATATATGTGTGTGTACTGTGTATATTTATTATGTATATAAATATATACACACATACAGTATATATTTTGAAAATACTATATATGTATTTACATGTATATATTTATATTAATATAATTTATATTATATTATATATAAATATATTTAATATATGAACATAGCATATTTTTCTGAGATATATACATGCATGTGTGTGCATTTATATATACATAATAATATACACAGTACACACACGTATATTATGTAAACAAAATGTTTTATTTTGAATGTGATTAATCACGATTAATCGTTTGACCGCACTAATACAAACATTAAAAAAAAAAAAAAACTTTAAAATGAAAACACAACATTAGAAAATAAAATAAAAAAAAGAATTTAAACTATTAATAAAAACATCATAGTATCTCAGTGGTACTAAATGAACACTGGTAACTACAGAGAACTTTAATCTTCAAGTCAAACTCCTCCCCGGCTTCTCCTGGATTTGCTCTGCTTCTTCACCTGTTTCTTATCCTCCGTTCCTCTTCCATTCTTTTGTCGGTTCAGTGTTTCCACCCCGTGAATTTTTGCTTTTCGGGCTTCCGTTTTTCCCACACTTTCCCATGTCACACAGGCCAACCACAAGAATGCAGCGCGGCGGAGAGAGCGAGGGGCTCAGGAATTCCACACGGAGAGGGTAAACACGGCACGGGCCGCGAGCAAACACTGCTTTAACTCTGCATAACCCTCCTCTGTCTCCAGCCGTCTCCGATCGCTCTCTAATGTCTCTCCACTGCTCTTTCAGCTCTCTCTTAATTCAGCCGCTCAGGAATTACCTCCATTTCCTGCCTCTCCCTCGTCTGCCTTTCCAAGCCGTATCATTTACTCAAGACGCTCTCTCTCTCTCTCTGTATATCCTGAGAAGAGTGATGAAATCTTCCTGATCCTCACACAGTCCTGCTCAGCTGTATCTCATGACCATCCTCTCTGGACGCAGAGCGATCTTTCCATAGGAAAGACCTTTAAATAAGTTACAAAGATTAAGAAGTTGTCCTCATTTCCTCACCATCAGTGTCCGAGTGCTCTAAAAGGGAAAGTTTGTGTCATTTTTGGAGAGTCACCATCCACTTCAGTTGCAATGTTTGAATGGTGCTCATTTTTTTGATTGTTCATGCTTTAATATCCTATATATTATCATGTTTGTGTTGACCTAGACACTTGATACGCTACACTGAATCAAACTTTATTTGATTTGAAATGTGTGTCTGACCACCATGAGCTCGGACACAAATCAGTTTTACGCTTTCATTGTGTGGGAAAGAAGCTCAAACGCTGCCTAGCATTTGAAGAAATTAATACCAAATGACTGAATTTCTGGTTGCAAAATGTTGATTTTTGGGTTAACTAGACCTTCAAATGCTTACAATCACAAACGAACGCTTCTTCGTAGCACAGCTGATTAAGTTAAACAGATCAGTGAGTTGTATTTTGAACTTTCTATTTTACTGGCAATATTGTGGATTTTTTTAAGACTCCTGAGCATGAAAGAGTTTAATCTGAGATGTTTTGATTTCTGTGAATCGGATTCATTTAAAATGAAAGATTCAAAACCCTGACTCAATGATTCATTTGTGTCATCTTTACTCAGAAATGTTCACACAGCACATACAATTCTATAGTTAAAATCTACATCAGTAAATGTTGGTCATTATTTATAGTTCTTTTGGTGATTATTAATTAAAAGATTAAATCTGATTCTTCTTTGTTTTCATTTAGTAAAAACTTAAAATATTTTTCTTCCCTTATATGTTTTTACAGTGGCCCCAAAACACTTAAAAATGTCTGAATTGCTTTAGATAGAAAATCTCAACTTAGGGTGCTTTCAGACCTGTAG
Organism: Acrossocheilus fasciatus; assembly: GCA_036784905.1. Taxonomy (NCBI): domain Eukaryota; kingdom Metazoa; phylum Chordata; class Actinopteri; order Cypriniformes; family Cyprinidae; genus Acrossocheilus; species Acrossocheilus fasciatus. Next base: position 30,292,019 of record CM071954.1, on the reverse strand, counting down.
ATCGTTTGCTTTGTTCCAAAACAGGGATTAATTTGTTACATTGTTGCATTTTCTTCTTGGTTCCGTTTGCTTTCACATGGCAACATTGCAAAGCGTACCAAACTGTGTTCATGCAAGTCACATGTGAGTAAAGCTGTCCTCTTATTGGTCAGAGTTCACCGGATTGACAAGTTCGCTCCGCGGGCTTATTGTGGCTTTATAGCTGTCCTGGGAAACGCAAAATGAATGTAGCCGAATATAGTGTAGAATATAGCCAAATATACAATATATTCGCAAAACGAATACAGTGAAAATATAATTAAATATAATTATATATTGATAGATATATTAGAGCGGAATGACGGCTACATTCATTTTGCATATATATATATATATGTGCGGAGAAGAGCAATAAATTACACAACATTTTAATATGAAGAGGTGCTCTTTGGTTAACTACAATAACACATTTTCTCACTTACAAAATCACAGTTTCTCACAAATTCTCACTCACATTCACAAAAGACACTGACTGCTGCTTTTTATATAACATATTTCCCGTTATGAATTATGATGGCGCTTGGTTCGCTGGTCCGTTGGGTCGGATTGCTTTCTCACCACAAGTGAACCGCTCCAGAGTCCGTTTGCAATCGAGCTGAGACCACCTCTTCAGGGAGGTCTCGGTACGCTTGTTTGGTCCGTTTTTGGTGCGCGCCCGAGTGCGATTGCTGCATTCACACCTGCCCAAACGAACCGCACCAAAGGGCTTTTCACACTTGAAATGGTTAAGCCTGGGTCATCCTAAACCCCGGATAAACGGACTCCTGGGTTATCTGTATCACGTTTCACACTGCTCATACTATAGCTGGGGTTAACGGTTAATGCTGGGTATTCATTAACAGACGTTTCACACGGTACATTCCTAAACCCCGGGTAACGTTCTTATTTGCATATTTGCGGTGTCACTGTCTCTGATTGGACGAACAGCATTATCCTTTGCTGAAACTTCTGCGTCTTCGTGAAGAGCGCAGGTCACGGTTGCTTAGCAACGGCAGACGCCATGGAAGCGCAAGCTACAGCGCTTTGGAAAGAAGGAGAAAGCAGTGCGCTTAGCGTTTTAAACGTGTTTTTAGGCGCGACATGTGATTGGCCTCATGACGCACAAAGGCAAGAAAACAAAGACAAAAGTACAAAAGAAAGAAAACAAGGAGCAAAGTATGTGACTATTTCTTTGAATTTATTTTAAGTGTGGAGAGACTAACGTTATGGTTTACTTGTACAGTAAGAATAATACCGTCTCCTATTCACTTCAGTTCACAAGCTTTCCGTCTTTTGATATTATCTTCTCACCGGCTGCAGTTTACATGACTCGCGTTTCCTGTTACTGACGTGACATGAGCCTCGCTGCTCAGTTTCTGATTGGCTGTCTGTTGCCAAGCGTCCAGCAGCAAATAGCAAAAACCGCTTCGTTTCACACTGAACAAACTTAGCACCGCAATGCGGGGTTAACACCACACCCGGGTAAAATGAGGTGCTAACACCGCTTTCAAATTACAGGTGTGAAACGTGTCTTTACCCGGGGTTAAAAGCGGTGTTTAGTACGACGATAACCAGGGTTAAGCGCAGTGTGAAAAGCCCTCAAGAGGGACAACGAACTCTAGTGCGATTCAACTGAACTAAATGATCCAGGTGTGAAGTGGCATCTGCAAATAAATAATGCTGGAGCTTTTCAGAAACTTTTCAATCATTTTAACAATCTGGTCTGATTGTGGTTTTGAGTGGATGTATGATGTCCAACAGAAAACAACCGCTGGTGTGGATCATTACATTAACACCATAATGTTTAACGACACAGCTTGTCTTCATTCTGAACAACACATCCATAGCTTTACATTTTAAAACCTAACAAACTTCATTTCCGTCTTTCAGCTACAGGGCATTTGCAACCAAAAATATTAATTTGCGAGTTTTTGCTGAGGTCACCACTGGCGACTATATAAATTTACGTGTTATGATTTAAAAATTTGCATGTAATGCCTTTTTTCCTGACTGTTTTGCGATCACATCCTTTGTTATGCTGACGTATGTGACCTAAGTGAACCTTAGTTCTCAGGACATCTACAAGATTAAAATACTGATAAAGACAAGAAAAGATGTGAGACATATACATGACAGTAGTATGACTGAAATAGTAAGGTTTTGAACAAATAAATCAAATAAAACACGTTTATTCTGTGGCACCTAAAAAAATAATTTGGCACTTTATTTTGTTTCTTATAAGAGCCAATTGTAGCTCCTTAATTGATTTTTTTGTTTTTTTGTCTGGAGCCCTGAGCTATATTGCTCAATCCTAGTGCAATCCGGGCACACTGAGTCATTTTTCTGTGGTTTATCTGCATTTGCTCCTTTGGGCTATATTTTTAACCTAATTCCTTTTAATGATCGGAAACATTAAGGTAATCTTTTATAAAATCATGTGTAATTGTTCTAGGAGAAAAACTATTTGCATCCCTCCACCACATCAATCAGGCCTTCACAACGGAGACGACCCCACCATGGTGGGCCACATGCTGTTAGTAAAGCGTCCGCTGATATCTCAGAGCTCTGCTAATGTTGTGTAATAGGGCCAAATGTGCAGTGCAGCGTGGGAAACATAAGAGCAGTCTGTGGTCCGAGAGCCGCAGCTCACCTCCCACCATTCTGTCTACAAATCTCAAAACAGAATCAGGTCTCCACAGCACGCATAAACACGGCCCAGCCACCCCATCACACTGTTTACTTAATAAGCAAAGGCCTGTGGCGTGCGTATGCGTGCGTGTGTGTGTGTGTGTGGATGCCGACAATTAATGCAAATGGAATTAACATTCTTAATGTGTTCTTCTACACAACCAACACTGATAAAAACCTCAGCTGACCACTGAACACATTGATAGCATCAGGCACTGAAAACCTGACGCACTCTGGAAACAAATACTACATTTTTGCTTTTGTTAGTTTCTAAACATACCTGAATAGTTTCTATTTGGCCTTTAAATTCAAAACAGCAGGGGTTGAGCGGTGCACTAACTAGATTTTGGATATCAGAGTCCGCTAAAACATTTCTGTTACCATGAGTGAGATTTCACAGATGGCCAGAAAACGGCTCAGAATAAACCATGAAGTATCAACAATAATGAAAGTGTTTGTTTATGATAGTAAAGGTAGGCAAAATTATGTCTTTTACTATTGGACTATGCATTGATTCACTTTTTAGGGCCCAAGCCACTAAGGCGCAGGGCCCTATTGTTTTCCTAAGGAGTATTTATTTATTTATTTTTTCGACTATTTGTGGCTTTCTGGAGGCCTTAACATGCTCAAAAACTCTTGATAATTGGCACACGCGTTGGAATCTGCGGTCATCAGGACGCCTCAGAGACTGGGACCCGGGCGTGGCACAGGGGCTCTACAGAGCCCCCTGGAACACAGTCTGAAATCTTGATGTATAGCTCGGCACATATTCATATGAAACTTGGTACACTTTCATGCTGACAGTGTTTCGCCCAACAGGAAGTTTTCTATTTGCTATTGAGGGTTGTTTAAAAAGTGCATGCTCTAGAATTTGATATACGCCTCTGAGGATTTCCAACAGATTCCCACCAAACTTGGTGAACATGATCTCAAGACATTGGGGATGCTAAATTGCAAAGGGATTTTTGATATCTTGAACGGTTTGTCCATGGCGAGGTGATGAAGTTATAGCGAGAAATGAGAAACAGGAAGTGTCTAATAACATCCACATACATTATCTGATTTTGATCAAACTTCAGTGGTTTGTTTGTTATATGATGCCGATTGCATAGATGTGTAGTTAGAGCGCCACCAACTGGCAGCAGGAAATGTGTCATTTTAAAAATGCTTTGAATTCAGCATCTTATTTTTACTCTATTTTCTTCAAACTTCACCAGAATAATGTCAAAACATGGCTGATGTAAAACTGTGAAGGGAATTCTGATAAATTAAAGACTGTTGCTATGGGAACCCGTCAAACTTTAATATTCTTTTCTGGTGTTTTTGAAGCACTTAACATGATTAGAATTTCATGAAACTCTAAACACACATATCAGCATTAATTATAGTTAGACATTGACAAAAGCTTGTAAATGGGCATGGAAGAGGCACTCTATAGCGCCACCTTTTGACAAAAGTTGTGGGGTTAGTTTTAGCCACATACACCAAACTCAGTACATATTGTGACGGATCGGTGGCCCTCCCCCTCATCATCATCACCACCCCGTCCCTTATTCGCCGCCCTTCACCAGGCTCCCGACTGGAGTGGGTGGATGAGAGGAGGGGCGTGGGACCAACGTGGGCTGGCGGCGTGTGATGAGGCACAGCTGAACTGAATTAAGCCTCATCACCGCCGCCGTTAAATGCCGAGCGCGCCTCTCCTCGGGAGACCGGTCTCTTCCCCCGTGCATGCACACTGGTGTCCTCGTGGGTCCAGGAAGGGTGCGTCGAGGGACAGCGCGCCGCCGAGGATGTGAGCCGCGGAACCTCCAGAGTCATCGTGCAAGCCGCACCCGTATAACGTCCGTCGGGCCAGGATGCCGGGCCGCCCATCCCGCCAATGCCCGTAAGAGGCAGAAGAGGAAGAGCCGCCGCTCCAGAGAAGCCGCTGCCCCTCGTGCCCTGGACCGCGGGAGCGTGTGCGGCCACCAGACTCCGCCCCTTGCCTGGACCCTTCCCTTCTGGAACACTGCCCTCCTGCACAAGCCCCGAAGCACGACGAGGACACCAGATCCCCCCCTTCTTTGGACACTTCTTTCCCCTGGACACTTTTATTTTATTATTTTTTGTTCAATAAAAACCTCTCCGAGGCCTGACGCCACACCCACTGTGTCTGTCGTTGGCTCCTCCCGTCACAATATATTGTCCTCATCAAGTCGGACAACTTTCTAATTTACAGTCATTAGCTACGACCAACAAGAAGTCAGCTATTTTGATTTGAATGCGGATTTTTGGAAACATCAGGAAAAACCACGCAATTCACACCAAACTTTGTCAACATGATGCCAAAATATTGAAGATGTTAAATAGGGTCGAACGGTGTGGCGATGGTGATTTATTAAAATAACAGTAAAAATATATAGCAGTAATTTTGTTGTATCTTTAAAGTGCAGCTTCCAAACACTTTTTACACATTTAAAAAAATAAAATAAAAAATACATACAGAGAGCAAGTCATTCTGAGGATATACGATTAATTTCATGAATATACAATACACTATGGATAGCAGAAAATTAAAAAACTATTAGACATCGGACGTCACTGCCTCTGTGTGTGAGAGAAAGACTTTTAAACATCTCTTTAATCACTAGAAAAAAAATCAATTAGTATTTATTTATTTATTTTTGTTTGTATTACAGCTTAAGAAATCTCTTAGGCCTTATCTTTTTCTGTCAGTTTTAGGGACAAAACAAAAACAAAAAAAATCCCGGAACCTGTTAATTTGTAGGGCACTGACAACATAATTTTATATAATTGGGTTAATAATTATGTTAATTACAACATAAAAAGATCTAAATATATATACATGTGGTCTTATAAATTTTTGTGCTGCAAATAATAATTTGACACTTATTTGATACTGACCTATGACATCCTGTAACATGACATTCGTCTGAATTTACATCATTTCATGCATGTAAAAGTAAGGCAAAACTATTTCACAAATGCTTATAGGTCAATCAAATCGTTAAAAAATGCTTATAAATCATTAAAAGTTTTGGTAACACTTTACAATAATGTCTCATTTGATAACATTAGTAAATGCCTTAACTTACATGAAATAAGAATTATTAATATTAATGTTTGTTTATGTTAGTTAATTCACAGTGCATTAACTAATGTTACCGTATACAACTTTAAATTTTAATAATGTTTTTGATTTAAACTTAATATTAACTAACATTAATAAATGCTATATAATTATTGTTCATCATTTAACATTTAATAGACAAACTGCAAATTTGTTTGTTTTTCAATCAATTTTTAACAATTACAAAATGTTAAACCTTAAATTTATACAACTTTAAATTTAACCCATTAAAACCTAAAACAATATATTTGCCTTTATTAGAAATAACTACAAAATTATGTTTCCATATCCATGTCATTACTCCTTTTTGAGCAAGATGTCTGTTCATTTTTTAACCTCAAAGCTTATTTTATGCATACATTTTCATAATAAAATTACTAATTGATAATTACATTTTTATGTGAGGATGTATCCTCTCTATTTATAGCCAGTATTGTGAATATAAACACTTCAATCCACAATTAAAAAACAAAAGTTGAGAAAACTTTTACAAAAGTTTAAGGCAACCAGCTTCAGGACATTTTTGAGTTTTCTTGTACTCAACTTCTTGTATTCAATTTATACAACAAAAAGTTGAGAAAACTAAAAAAACTCCTGAAGCTGGTTGCCTTAAACTTTTAGGTTTTTTTTACCTGCTAATGATGCACATCCAACTTCAGAAAGTCAAACGGACTGCAGCATGCACACACACTGAATCTTACTTGTGGAGAGCATGTGTGACGGTCTTGCGCACGCGTCCGTCTCTCGGCGCGCTGCTGGGAGGTTTGGGGGCGAGCGTGAGGAGCCCGGCGCGGCCCGTCTGGTTGAAGGTGCGTCTGAACGATTGGGTCAGAGGGCTGCTGGGAGCGTGAGGTCGTGCTGAAGCAGCAGGTGTGAGGGTGTGTGCCGACAGAATGGCCTAAAGATGAGAGATGAGAGTGACCATTCATTCAAACGGTGAGTTTCTGAAGTATACTGAAAATAAAATGCTTGTGTGATATAATTGAAATTGAAAAAAATATACATATTTTGAGATTAAAATACTTTCTAGTACATCAGTTTAAAAGAATAGTTTGCCCAAAAATGAAAGTTTGCTTAAAAAAATATCCTCTGAGGACATCCAAGATGTAGATGAGTTTGTTTCTTCATCAGGTTTGTAGAAATGTGTCTCTGCATCAGTGTCTCAGCAATGGATGCTCTGCAGTGAATGGGTGCCGTCAGAATGAGAGTCCAAACAGCTGATAAAACATCACAATAATACACACCACTCCAGTCCATCAGTTCACATCTGGAGAAGACAAAAGCTCTGTTTGTAAGAAAACAAATCAGATGCTACCATTAAGATGCTTTAACTTTAAACCGTTGCTTCTGGCCAAAACATCCATAATAATCTATAATAACGCTTCCTGCAGTGAAAAAGTCCATCTCCTGTTGTCTCTCACATCAAAATCCAGCCACATATTTGTTTAGAGCCGTTTCGTCTTGTAAACAGTGCTTGATCTGTGCAGATTTCTCTCCTGGTTCAGACCAGATGACTTTTCCACTGAAGGAAGCATTATTATGGATTATTTTGGCCAGAAGCAAAAGTTAAATGTCTTGATGAATTAGTGCTTACGTTAATTGATTTGTGAGACATTAATTGCTGGACTGGACTGGAGTGGTGTGGATTACTTGTGATGTTTTTATCAGCTGTTTGGACTCTCATTCTGATGGCACCCATTCACTGCAGAGCATCCATTGCTGAGACACTGATACAATGCTACATTTCTACAGATCTGATGAAGAAACAAACTCATCCTCATCTTGGATGACCTGAGTATGAGGACATTTTCAGCAAATTTTCTTTTTTTGGTGAACTACTCCTTTAATATGTAATACTGATATATTAGTTTACATCTAAATAGTCTCATAGAAATATTTATTTTTTTTGTTTACCACTGTAATGTTTGTTTGAATCTGAAGTGCTAAAACTGCTTGTCTATTTCAGGATTCAGTGAGATCTTCCAGCAGAATAAAAGGATTGTGTTGAACGGTCTTGTGAAGGAACGACCTTATCTCAGTCTTTATTAAAAGCAGCATTTTTCCTTCGAGTCAATCGAGGTCAAGCACAACAGCCTCCAAAAGCCAGTTCATTCACTCACATGGAAGAAAGAAATGACACGGCTTATCATAACAGCCACTAAATACTTTATAATCGGACATACCAAAACACAGGAATTCTTCACATTTCATTCTTGTTTAGACAAGTTTTCATCTGAGCGAGAGCTTGGACTCGGTAAACATATTTTCCACACTGACATGCGATTTAATGGCTACCATTCATTGATTCGAATGGGGACGAGAAAGCATTCTTTTCCGTCTCGCTCCTCTCGCGTAGCCGCTGCCATGAGGGAGTTGTGAGGCCCCTGGCGTTTGATGAATGAGTGGACGAGACTCACCGGCTGGTGGTTCGGAGTTGCGGGCCAGGAAAGGGCACCTTTCTAACGCTGCCAGGTGGCCACGGGCCAAGACAGCAGAGGAGCCGAGGAGTCTGTACCAGCACTGAACACAGCAATGCAATCACAACGCTTTCCATCTCTGCTCTCACCGGTTTAACGTCTATGAACGGATTCCCTCAGCAAAGCAACTCAACAAACAGAGGCAACTGGGAGTTTGTGTTAAAACCTTCTTCCAGACAGATATGACGGTTTAGAGAGCTTGCATTTGAGGGTGTAAACAAGCGATCAAAACAGACCAGGGTGATAGTCACCTAAAAACATGACGACTCAAACCAACGCTGGCAAAAAGGAGACATCGTAAAAGCTAGATCTTTGTTGTGTATTAAATTTCCCTACAGGCAATTAGAATAATGCTTAATATAAATACATTTTTAAAAATACAAAAGTTTGGAGTCAAGCTTTTTTAATGCTTTTACATGAAGTCTCTTCTGCTCCGCAAGGTTGCATTTATTTGATCAAAATACAGTAAAAACAGTAAAATATTACCGCAATTTAAAACAGCTGTTTTCTATGAGAATATATGTTAAAATGTAATTTATTCATGTGATGCGCAGCTGTATTTTCAGCATCATTACTCCAGTCTTGAGTGTCACATGATCTTCAGAAATCATTCTAATATACTGATTTACTGCTCAACAAACATTTCTGATTGTTACCAATGTTGAAAACAGTTGTGCTGCCTTATATTTTTGTGGAAACTGATACATTTATTACAAAGAAAAATCTACTGTAATATTATAAATGTCTTTACTGTCACTTTTGACCAATTTATTGCATCCTTGCTTCATAAAAGCATTCATTTCTTTTAAACCGTAATCATGGAGATTGCGACTTGCAATTTATTTGTGCTATGAGAGCAATGCTAATGGATGAACTGTACCCTTCGGTTGAAAACATGTTTATATGTGGCTGCAGTAATGAATGTGTGCTTGGTCGAGTCTCAAAAGATGAGCAGTGCTTCATGGGGAGGTTTAGGGAGTATCCACTGATACAGCGCTGACTCATAAACAGTGCAAACATACACACAGATGACCACACACACACACACACACACACACACACACTGCTGACCGACCATTTCATTCACATTTACTGTAATGCAGTGTGAGTTGAGGACCTATAATGGACACCTCCTCCGAGGGCTTAATGAAGTCCTCTGGAGACGGTGGACTGATTGCTTCACAGTACCAGGGAGGAGATCTCCATCCAGAAAAGTCTGTGGGGGTGAGGATCATTTTCCCATAATCCCCTGCTGAACACAATCGACTCGTGCCAAGAAAAACAAATCTCCAATTGCATTAATTAGCGACGAACGTCAATGCAGAACAGTGACATCAATGTAGCTGAATTGCGACATTATTATAAATGTGCATGCAGTCATGTTAGCGGGCAGCGCTGAGGACGCGATGTTTACAGGATCTGATGCAAGTGTGACATGCACAGCTGAGAGTGAAACACACAAGAAGATCACGTTTCATACAGACTAAACTCCACTGGAGGAACTAGAACATTATACTGAGAGTCATAAGAGTCATTCAATATTCTGGCTCCTTTTTCCTTCAAAAGAAAGTCCATTTTAGGTTTACACTAGCATATCGCACAGATAGGCACACGTTAATGGGACCAGGTTCAACATGAGGGTCAGCGGTCTCACGTTTATTAATGCATGTGAGTTTTTATGCTTTTCAAACATACACATTGCAAGTTCTGCTCACTGTATTGTTCGCATTAAGTCACTTTTTATCATATAAAACATGCTTTGCTTATATTCCAAAGCAACTTATTTGATACAAGTAACATTAAGCACACAAAACATGCACAGGCGCTAGGGGTGTTTAGCCTACTAACGTCATTTGCATTTGCGCTTGTTATGCTAGCTTAAAATGGTGGAGGGAGGCTAAATACCAAAGTGAGTATTAAAAAATGGATGCACTATTTTTAAAGGTGCCATAGAATGGAAAACTGTATTTACCTTGGCATAGTGGAATAATAAGAGTTCTGTACATGGAAATGACATGCCGTGAGCCTCAAACACCATTGTTTACTTATGTAAATCTCGTAAATAAAAAAGAACATAACACCGACTGTGACGTAACAGTCGGGATCACTAATAGTTACGTCCCCAATATTTGCATATTCCCGCTCCCATATTCTATGCCAGATGCTAACCGAATCATCAGAAGCTCTGCAGGTATTGTGAAGAAACAAGTGAGGACAACAGTGAAAATGGCAGATCATGGAAATAAATGTTATGTTCCAGGCTGTGCAGGGGATGTGAAGTGCAGGGATGGGTTGGTGTCTGTATCCAGAAAGGCACGGGAAGCAAATAACGCGTTCTAATAAAATAAGGCGAGCCACTAAAGGGACATGGTTAGCTGCTTGCTAGCGGCAGCCTGCTACATTACAGTACATACGATTTCACTTACCACATAAACAGAGTAAGAGATGACTGAGGATGATGGCGAATGATTTACAGATCCTGAGCACCACTGACAAGCATCTGATCTTGTAAAATGTGTGGTAAGTACTGCCGCTCCATAGTATAAACTGAGTTCGTGCGATCGCGATTCTCGAAAACAAAAGTAAAAAGCGAACGTGCATTTGAAAGCAGTTTCAGTGCCCCGCATATTAATAGCGGCTCCCTAATGCTTGCATTTTATATAAAGTATAATTACCCGACTATATAACTGCACGAGAAAGTATTGAAATATATATTTTCCTCCCTGTGTTTCCTTCCTGTGAGCTACTGAAATGAGCCGCACTGTGAAACATTATTATTCATGACCCTTCCAAATAAGCCAATAACAGACATTTCATTCTAGGGAGAAATCCAAGGGTTGTAAATGCACACGTAAAACCATCTCTGGAGATGTTTTACCCTTACCTAAGCCACATACCTTCTATGTAGATATCAGAGAACAATTTAAAATATTGTATCAATGCATTCTATGGCACCTTTAAATTTTAGGTTCTGAGCTTGGTTTTGTCTCACATATGGAACGTGAGTGTGCTAGAGAGAATCGCGACGAGCTTCATTGCACAGAATATGCTCTGAGAGACACGTGTGCATTGCTTGACAGTGTTTTATTTCAGTGTTTTACTTTAGATACGCTTTCATATCTGCCGTTTGGAATGCGGTACGTCTTAGATTCACAAAACTCATGTATTGACTAGGGGTGGCACGGTACATGTATTCGTACCGAACCGTCACGGTACGGGTGTCTCAGTTTGGTGCATGAGGCCTTATGACGAATACAGTCAATTCACCCTCAATCCAGAAGGGGGCGCCGCATATTCTCATAGAAAACAGCGCTGTTTGATAACCGCCAGCAGAAGAACAGCGAATGCTGTGACTTGAAAACAAAGCCCCCAGACAGTGACCATGTGCTGATTCTGAACCTGAACGCGTCTCTCACATAGACTGACGAGGGAGTATACTTTAAAGGCTTGCACACTCAACTGTTTGCGAAATGGAGCAATGTAACGTATCTGAATGCTAAATTATTATTTATTATGTAAATGATAGGCTTTGTACTTAAGTCGCGTTCCAACGGTGACACAGAGGCGGGAGCGCTGATGTTTGACTCACTGTATTTTATTTTGATAAAGTACCAACTGCGCTGTCAAGTTAGCAATGCTGGAACTGATGTGTTTTTTGCATGTGTGTGTGTGTGTGTGTGTGTGTGTGTGTGTGCGCGCGCACACGCTCCGGTGCTATCACTTCAACTGTTTCCTTATACCAGCAGAATCAACATTAAACACTTATTGTCTTATTAATAATCACACACAATGAAAACAAAACAGATTTGATATACATAACATGTAATAATATTTAGTATTTTCATATCCAGATGGAAAAAAATTGTAATTTGGACTACGGTCTGTTCAAAATAAATTAAAAGAAACTCAGCATAGTAGATTTCTTTTTTCCCCTGTTGTACTGAAGTTGTATCGAACCGTGACCCCCGAACCGAGGTACGTACCGAACCGTGACATCTGTATACCGTGCCACCCCTAGTATTGACAGACTTCAACGTGCGTTTTGTGTTCATTTTTGTCCTGAAGCTCGATCGCAACCGCGCTTAAATGCACAAAAATGATGTAAACACAGTGAGTTATGTTTTCAGAACAGGACAAAACATCTGATATGTCAAAACAGATCTGTGCATTAGTGTGAATGTAGCCTATTAAGGTTGCTACTGTTTATGATGTCATTAGTAATAATAATAATCAAACAGAAATAATGCTGAGGAATAAAGAAAAATCCATAACTATGATTGTGTGTAAACTTTCAGATACTTAAAGAACTCTCAGACACTGAAAGTACTTTTTGTTTATCACTTGTAATTGTCCTTTTCCACCTTTTTTAATTTATATTTGCTTGTATGCTTTGAAGCTATATTTCATTGGTTAAATTCTTAACAACTGTTAATTTATAATTAATTTGTAATTATTTAAAAAAGTAGCCTGCTTATATAATTTAATAAAAATGCACAAAATAAATTTAATATAAAATGAATATGAAAATTGAATTTACAGCAGTATTTTATTATATTATATTGTATTATTTTATTATATTAACACCTAAAAAAAAATACATTGTAAAACAAAAATAAAAGAGGCAATACAGAGAAAAAAGAAAATTAAAAATTTTAAAAACTGTTCTATAAAGTGTTTTATTTTATTTATTTTTTTTAACTTTGTTTGATTGGATGAGATTACTTGTAATAATAACCATAAATCTGAAGCAAATACTTTACAGTTTTGTTGAGAGTTATGGTTTCTTGCTTTGTGAATCTGGCATTTATCCATAATGAAAATAAAATGTTAGACAACATCTAGCTATGACAGAAATATCACACATCTGAAAAAAAGTAATAAGGATGCTGAAATTTGAAGCCAGAAATGTTTGGTGTGAGAAGAGAAAAAAAGTGAGAGAGAATCGTCCTCTTCTTGGCCAAAGTAGCATAGTGGTGAAATGTTTGGGTTGAATTTATTTAACATTTATTACAAGGGTAATATAATTGCATAAGGGTAATATAGTTGCACTTAAATGTGTTGGGCACTTTCCCTATCTTCTGAAAGCATTTAAGTAGAGTGCTTACCATCTGCTATGAACATCAATAACTGAATTGTTGACATGCTGGTAGTTTGTTGAAAAATATGTGATTTGTATATATTACATATATTTATATATAATATAAATATATAAATGTATATACATGTAAGTATTTTCAAAATATATACTGTGTGTGTATGTATTTATACATGCATAATAAATATACACAGTACACATACATATATTATGTAAAAAAAAACACTTATTTTGGATGCGATTAATCGTTTGACAGCACTATTTTATACTTATGTTTTTCCCTTCCTATTCCATTCTGAACAATTTTAGATTTAAAGGATTTGTTGTGGAATGATGGGAACTAAAATACACGTTTATTATGTTTATATGTGTATTGTTATAACACTTTCACTATAATGTCTGTAAATGTTTCATTTCAGTATTTTACATTATTTCAGACTGTAATAATAAAATGCGACTTGAACATTTTGATGCAACTTTTCTGTGTTTTTCTCTCAACAGTCACATTTTAATCACATTTTCATCCAGCACAACGTATAGTCATGCGGAACTTATTTTCCAGAAAATACAGTGTATACATGTGGTATCTGTCCGTGAAAATATTAAAACATGCACAAGTCAAATAAACATCTACTAGCCTGTGCGGTTATTACTGAGCCCTGTGTGGTCTCCCTCATTGCGTGGAGGTGAAATGAAGTGCGGTGACTGTGGGGGTTACCTGGTGACGTGTGCGACTCTGGTTGAGCAGCTGTCTGGATCGCTGCTTCTGCTGCTGCAGCTGCTGGATGGCGAACTGCAGTTGGTAGTTTCCTGCAGCCGCCGGCGGCTTCTGAGCGCTGAGCAGATCCACGTCACACACCGACTCGGCTTCACATGCAGCCCTGAGACTGAAGAAAAACAACAGCATCAAAACACTAGTCAAGAAGCGTTTCAGAGTCCCAGCAGGACAAGAGCAAACCTGTTACTGAAAAATGCTGTTAACTGATGCCAATAGCATCATTTGAGATGTCAAGCACCTTGGAGATGAGAGTAGGATGCACGTTCATGTTTATGCGTCTCAAAAAAAGCCTAATTGCTGCCTTGCGCTCACAGCATCAGACACTTCTCTTATCTCTCTCAGTTTCTCCCTCTCCAAAGGGCTGCTTTCCTTATTTATATAATTTACATTTTCTTTAGGATAAAAATCTACCTCATCTAATGCTGTAAACTATAGGGAACCCTATCACTTGCACATAATATAGATATAGATAATAGATATAATAATCAACACAGCAAAAAACAAGTAAATTGCACGTAAGGCAGTTTTTACATTCACTTCTAAATCTAATTATAAAATTATGTTTCTGCTTCATGTAATTGTTGAAATATAATCATTTACACAGTGGCTGACATAACTTGTTTTCAAGACAGATTTATTTACACATATATTAAATAATCAAGACATCATTAACAAGGTAATATATAATGAATATATTCTGTAGGCTAATATTCTCTAAAGTTTCTCTAGTGAACTAATGTGCTGTGGACACTGAAAGACTTGTCTGACGTAAATGTAAATGACTTTGTTTACAAGCTGTTTTACGGACATCTTTGCACGGTTGAAAACACTGACTGGGCAAAAGTAACAACACAAAGCTTATTGCAATTATTAGACAGGAGACACGCTACATTATGTCTAGTTAAGTTTTATTCATGCATCAACTGAAACAGCGAAAAAAAATTGTTTTACCTAATCTGTGGGCACTTTGGAGGTGCAGCGTTTAGCTTGAGTCATGGTGAATGAAATGTTCCTCCAAGCATTATTTTTCATATTGTTATCACTGCAGTCACACTCAGAGACCAGCAATACACTATATGGACAAACGTATTGTTAAAAAATGTTAAGAAAAATGTTCTAAAGAATATGGTTAAGAAATTTCTCAACTTGTTTTCTAAGAATATTTTCATGAATCTGGCCCTAGAAAATAATATGCCACTACACAAAACCAGTTCTCATCCAATGTGTTTATTATGTAAAGAACGCAAACAAATTTCTTAATTAAATAAAAACATGAAACCAAAACAGATTGATTTAGTGAGCAAATATCATATGTTATCATGCTGTATATCTGTTATCTTTAGACATCTGTAGTTACACTGTTGGCTCGACCCTCATGCACCAAAGAGTTTTTCAATTTGCCGTATGTGTTGATGCAGGACCAGGTTTGAAATGAAAAATACTTTGAGAAAACTTCACAAAGGAATATACACTAGAAAAACATCATCAGACTCAAATAAAACATACTTTTGTACTTTTCTAAGCAATTCTCTAGAGTATGAATTACCTATGTGGCTGTATTCCTCATTCATAATCACCTTGAATGAAAGCATCTGCTAAAGAAATCAACCTGAATGTAAATACAGAAGAGAATTATTCTGGAAAAACTGCGTAAACATCAGTAAAAGCTGTGCTTGTGCAAGAGGCTACATGAGAACAGCAGAGCCAAAGACACTTGGGATCACAGAGTCATGTGAAAAGAACCATCCACCCATGCAATTCTCATTTCTCATAACGGTTTGTGTGTTGGAAAAACAATTGGTGACCCATGACACAACCTCAAAGACCGCCACCTCACCACATCTAGAGCCCAAACCTCCACGTCAACCCGAACATCAGCGCAGCTACTTCGAAACAGACCTTTGACATTTCATCATCCGCTTCAATAACAGCCTCACAGCCTCAGTTTAATCGCAGAACCGCAGGTACTGCAGATGTTTACCAGTAGAGCAAACATGCTTCCCACAATAAACAATGAGAGAGAGCAGCCAGAATAACGGCGGTGGGGAAGCGGAGGATGTGGGGTCTTTCTGACATGCTGATATGAAAAACAATGCGAGCCATTGCCTGTAAGACAGTGCAGATCTACTGAGAACATCTACTACTAATAATAAATGCTAGCAGTGAAGTGTTGTTGCAATTTCTTGACTTTTATTCACCATTTCAGCATATTAAAACATGAGGTCACACATAAATGAACCTCATAAGCACGAAAGGACTGCCACAGAATGTGATTACCACCATAATGCAGCATTCCAGGGAACAGCGCAATAAATGCATCGAGCTTTATGTTGTTGATGATGCATGACTGCAGTTTGAGCTCGGCTCCAGTGTGCCGTGCCCCCGGCGTCCGCGTTGACTCATTAACACAACACTGTTATCCCGGGGTGGAATTTCTCACTCGCCAACCAGAGGAAAGTCCAGTGAACCCCAAGCCATCTGGGCCCAATTAAGGTGAATGAAAAGCTTTTATTAAAATGAGGGCATCAATGTATCCTTTACAACTATTTTTAGTCCCACGACCTCTTAAATTAGGCATGTGTGCAAGAAACCTTTGCTTCAGCAGTAACACATGACTCCTTGAAGGTATCAAGTTTATTCACATTCCTCGAAATTAAGATGTACGGCTGAATCCTGCTGAATCCATTATGATGTGCTGCTTTAAAGGATATGAAAGTATTAGAAAATAAGAAAAATGCAATAAAATATGAGGGTAAGAGTTTGCTGGTCAGTTTAAATGTTCAGTAGGCACTCTGAACGATGACTCCATCTCTGCATGCGCTGCTGAGTTTTAGTCACTTATAAAGCGCTTTTTGGAATGAATGCGACATGCACCAGGTTCACTTTATTTTCACATTTGCATAATTTCCAACATTGTTTGTGAATTTGTTATGAGAAGCTTGTATAAAACAGTTGTCAAGTAAAGAAAAACGTCAAGCTTCCTGCAATTGCAATACATGACAAAAAATATAATCTATAATAAAATATAAAACGATTATTATATACATATTAGTGCTGGGCAACGATTAATCGTGATTAATCACATCCAAAATAAAAGTTTTTGTGTACATAATATATGTGTGTGTGTGCTGTGTATATTTATCATGTATATATAAACACACACACACATGCATGTATACATTTAAGAAAATATATGAATATAAATATAAATATATACAGTACATGTAAATAAATGTAAATGTTTTCAAATATATACTGTATGCGTGTGTCTTTATATATACATGATAAATATACACAGTACACACACATATATTACATAAACAAAAACTTTTATTTTGGATGCGATTAATTGTTGCCCAGCACTAAATACTGTGTGTGTGTGTGTGTGTGTGTGTGTGTGTGTGTGTGTGTGTGTGTGTGTGTGTGTGTGTGTGTGTGTGTGTGTGTGTGTGTGTATATATATATATATATATATATATATATATATATATATATATATATATATATATATATATTACCTTTGTAAGGGCAATTTTTATAATTACTATTTTATAAATAGTAATAAAAACTTCACAAACTCCAGACATTCTCTGTGGTTATGAAATGGTCATTGAATTCATAAGCTCAACAGAAGTTTGTGATTGGTTATAATGCTAAACGCTGAAAACCGAGTGTTAAAAGAAATCTGATGAAACCTAAGCAAATCTACTGTAAATGTAAATCTGGAGTTTACACTTTCACATTTCACTTCAATCGTGACAGCCATTATAGATATAGTTTAATTGTGCAGGGGCATTTCTGCCCCCTTCTCTTGAATGTGAGGGCATTTCTTCTTATTTTGGTATTTTTTTCTTGTTTTTTTTTTTCTACAAGCCCCCGTTAATTTCCAACCCTGGTTACGTACAGTATAAGCTGTGGCATTACAATCGGTCCATATCTTTCCTTAAATGTTTACAAAGACTGTGTCAAATAGTGACTGATTTACCAAAGAATCCACAGAAAAAGGTACCAAACAAACAAATAATACTCTATGGACACATTCAGAAAAATTAACAGGCACTTTCCTTACATTAGGATCCTTTGGAAGGTAACAACAATTTTAGCCCAGTGATCTGTTTTAGAAGTTCTTCTGCCCGGAGCTAAAGAGTCTTATGCAGATGTATTCATCTCTATAATGCAATAAAGATCAGGAAGTGAAAGTCTGCTTTAAAAAAAAGCTGTTTTTGGACTAACATGGAAGTTTTTAGCTCTAAAATGTAAAGTGTGTTTTTATAGCACAAGGACCTTTTACATGCCAAAGATCAGGGAAAATGAGATTAAACTCTATATTGAACAGTGTCTCTATGTTTTGACTAGTGTAAGGGAGGAGACGGGGCTGAGAGATGCTGAGTCAGTAGACAGAATCCCTCAGGAGTGTCTAAGGAGGACATCACTGGCTCCAGACGTGAGGAGGGGTGCTGGATACAGGATCCCTTAAATCATTATTTCCCAGATCCAGGCTCACGTTAGGGGCAGGTGGGCAGGAGGAGGACAACAGAACACTAATGGTAGCGTGTGATGAATTGCACAGAAGATAACAGCGCTGCATTGAGCACTTCAGTGATGGTGTGCTTTTGTAGGCCAACCCGTAGGTTTGCATTACGCTGGATTCCTCGACAAAAACCCACGAGGATTTTTCCAAGCTTTGTGGCCAACAAAAGTTTATGATTCTTACATAAATTGTTCATAATGATAATAACAAATAAACACAACCTTTATGAATCTGAAGCCTAAATAAAATTGGCACAAGTAAAACAGCTAAACGGAAATATAAGTCCCGTGACTTCAACATCATCACCATTAAACTTCAACAACTCTGTCAGTCTTTATTTTAAAACAAATATTTCCTGAAAGTTTGATTTAAAATAGTTTGCAAGAGCATGATTAAAAACACAACAATGCTGTTCAGTGTCATAATGTTTAAATGTCCCCAACAACTTCTGTAGTCTCATTTAGTCACTTGTCATCAAACACCTTTTTCAAGACATGTAAAAGCTTTAAAAATCACAAGGGGGGTATTACTGATGTATTTTATGTTTTAGAATAAATCTTGAACATAGCTTGAGTTTGTGTTCACCACAGACCTTATTTCAGGCATTTAACCCAAAACCCAATGACTTCAGGACTAAAATGAGAACTTGCTTCCGGGTTTTGGCCTACAAAAATATGCCATCCCTTCAGTGCTCTATTACTGCCATCATAAATCACAATCAAATTTCTTTAAAATAAAAGTATTCATTTAAAAAAAAAGCATCTTTGCAAAACCACTGTATCATCATCACTAAAGTCAGTGCATGAAGCCGACACTCAATCGAGTGATTCTGATCCTCATAAACTTCTGCAGCTGTCAATATATACAATGTGTGTAAAAGTGTAAAGGCCGTCAGCAGGAGTAATCCTGAAATACTACGGTCGGAATGAGGAGCTGAGAGTCAATTCAGCACTATCCGCTCGGTGGGACGCCACATTCTTCCAGCCAATGACACAATCCAAAACCTAAATATTCAATAATTGTGACATTCCATTACCACTCTAAACCACGTCTATTATTATCATCATCGTCTGCAAGTGGTACCAATAGCTTACTGGAAATGAATCTCGACCGACGCCAAGAAAAGAGGCAGCTGAAACAGTCGTCCAAGTGGAACTAAAATCACCCAAATATTTCAGGCTTACGACAACGCTGCCACATACCTAATGTGAAAAATAACAGCCCAACACTCAAGCGCTCATCTGCAGGATTCGGTTAGCGAATGGACATTCTTCATTAGCATCAGACTAAACGCTGCCGTGCATTGAGGGAAAAGCTGGTGGAGGAGGACAATGGCTTGGAAGTGCTGATCCAGCATACCTGGCAGTTCCTGGCTAGCGCAACTTCAAAGGTCCCTGCTTCTCTTTGAAAGCCATTACGCCTAACCCCCTTGGCTTCGACAACAGCGCACTTAACGGCTTCAGCATGTTTGGCACAGACCACTGGCCCCAAAATCTTGGATGTGGAGGAGGTGCTCAAAAAAAGCCCCCAAAACATTAAAGACAGCAAGAAAGGGCTGAGCAGTACATCAAGAGATATTAAGGTGCACTATTAAACAAACGTTCGTTTGAGATTCTCCACAATGTGTAGGCCAAGTACGAGGTGAAGGATAACGGCAGAGGAATTCGCTTCGGTTTGAGTGTAGTTTAGCACACGGTAGCCGGCGGAAAGTTCCAGCCAGATGCCTAACAAATGGGAATGCCACGTTTTGACCAGGAATGAAATCTTCCGCTGCAAACAAAAGGCAGTCGGGCAGAATCTTCTGGGGAAAAAAACAGCATTTTCTGACCGTTCTTCCCCAACGCTATTATGATTAATTGGCAATTAATCTCAGTGGAAAGGACTGCAGTGGGACAGATGAATCCCTGTTTAACGTCTTTTCCACCCTCCACTGCTTTACAGTCAATGTAATGGAAAAAGTCCTAATATTAGAGATGAGCTCCGCTCTTAAATATGAGCCCTGACATCCTGAAGCAGAGCAGTGATAAAACAAACGCAGCCATCAGAAGGAGAATGCTGGTAAAAGTGACCGTCTGCTTTAGATATCACCATAAAACCACACGTCGGCGGCTCTTACAGATTCTATATAACAGCCGCTCTTTCTTTTGTGGAAATAAAAACATTTTAAAAAGGGAAAAAGCCAGACATTCCAGGAATTCCCTGACAGTTCCATACATAAGGAAGGGTTGGACTGGAAAAACAGAGGGGGGAGATCAGGGCCAAAGTGTCTGAGACATTGTCACTCGCATATCACTGTAAAAATACAGGAGAGACCGCGTGTACTTAACCCTTCCACTGCGAGGCCTGGAGAAGCGGCAGTCTCGTGACGTTCATCCTGCTGTGAGAGCAGAAGTCAGAAACTCGCATAATATAACACTTGAACTTGGGCCACGGAGGGGAATCTGGGAGACGCTCTTCTGTTTTTACCCCCATGACTTGGTCTACCGCAGGTTCAAACTCTCCGCCAAGCTTAACACGTATGTGCTCGCAAACAGAGGACAAGCAAAACAGCGGATGGATTTCAGGTCATAGGTCACAGAGATAGTTTGGAAATGCTTGTATAAAAATGACTTTTACACCAAATTTTATACTCTCTGCTCTCTTGAAAGATCCTTCAGTGGCCGTTAAACTGGCCTGTAAGTTTTATCGCCTGTGACCGATTTGGCCAACATCAGCTGAGCACCTATAAAATTGTCTAAAAGTTGATCACACCGAAAAATTTCACAGAATGCTAATTCACCCTTTCACAAAGCACTTTAAAACTGAGGGTCTTCTGCATCTTTGGGAGAAAAAAGAAACCAGACTACTGATTGAATACTGGAGGAATACATTGGCCTTTTCTAACTACACCATTTTTGTCTCACACTGTTGATATTGTATGAGCATATGAAGCATTAAAAATGAATTTTCTTACGTTCAGTTGGCTCTTCTTCATCCCAGGGGTCTTAGACATTATACTGACACCTACTGCTCTGGATGAACGTTTTGTGGAAGTTTTTATCAGTCCACTTTACACTGAAGCTGTTTGTCTTTTGTTTTGATCACTTGACTCTTTTTTCTTTGTTTAATAACACAAATCAATAAAATGCACATTCTTTGGTTCAGTCCCTCACACATTGTTTGATTTCTCATTGTTAATGCTTTAGTTCACTTGTAACAACTAATCAGTGTGAATTAGGGATATAAATGGCATAAAGAGTCCGTTAAGTTTTGTAAACGTGGTGCCAAAATGTCTCTCAAAATGATGTTTAATGTGAACAATAAGTTACTATACATGTTTGGTATCATTTGAGAAGTCTCAGTGTGACTGGTACAGTGGTTTCATTGCCCAGGTCTCCACAAACTCCAGGATCTCAATTAATGCAAATTCCAATTAGTTAGCTCAAGCCTCCGTTAGGAGGATAGTTTGTTTTAAAAGAAATACTATTCAAATTATTTCAAGCATGGACTAATACTAAATACTAAATTAATACTAAATAGTATTAGTCATAATGCCTCTAAGATGTTGAAATCTGAATAAACGAGCACAATTTGAAATATAAAATTAAAATAAGCGTAGAAATAAATAATTTAAAAAAATATATATTAGAAATTGACCAATAATCAATTGGCATCCTAACCTAAAATGAAGGTTGTTATAAAAGGTAGTCAGATAAGAGTTTAACTGAAATTAAAATTACTTTGTGCACTGAAAAGACAGAATGTGCAGCAAACCTTCAGCCACACCACTGTAGGGTTGGCTTGATACCACAATTTTGGCCTCGGTATATTATCAGAATTTAATACCTAGTGTCAATAATAAAAACAATAACAAATATGACTAATAATCAGCCTGCATGAAACTCTGCAGTAACAGACAGCAGTACGATTATTAGATGCATGAGTGAAGTGACAGACGAGAAACAGAGCGCTGGTTTCGGGAAGTGTAGTGGTTCGAATTATATGCAACTTGCCTTTCATAACGTATTAATAACACTACTGCCTTCTGTAGAGCTGTTTTTTGCTGAATTGAACTCATTTTATAATTGATAAACTTTGCAACATTGACACCGTTACTCAACTAAATTAAAACAACACTGAACTGAGCTGAGCTGAATAATGACACTATTGTGAGACAAGGCTGCACTGAAACAAATCATCATACCTGAATTCACTGAGATGTGAGCAACACAACAGAAACGGGCCCAACAGTCCAGATTGATCATAGTGTATGTGGGTGTGAGTGCATGAACACTTACCCAGAGTTCCCAGCGGTCGCGTCTGTATGCACTGCTCTCACAGGCCCGTGCCGGACCTCTGGACTCAACGTGAGACCTCCTCTGCTGAAGAGCCCATTGGCCAGATTCAGATTCGTCAGCTGTGGGGAGAGAACGATCATCTATTCGTACAAAATAATATTAATTATTTTCAACCTTTCTTAATAGTTGTGTTTGAGTCCCTCAATTGTCCTCAGTGTGAAAAGATGGATCTCAAAATCACACGGTCACTGCTGGAAAGGGTTCAAATATGCAGAAGATGCTGGAAAACTGAAGAATCTGCAGGACGTGGAGGATTTTTCTGAAGAACAGTGCTCAGTTTAACTGTTCAGAACAAACAAGGGACTCATGAACAACTATCACAAAACAAAAAAACAGTCGTGGATCATCCAGGTAACCACACACAGTATTAAGAACCAAGGTTCCCAAACTTTTGAATGGGGTTATTTCAATCATTTCAGCTATTTATTTTTTATTTTTTTTGTCTTGTGGACTAAATGTAAACATCTTAGTAAAATATCTTACTCAGGACAGTACTAAATAAAAAATAACATGCATTTTGTTATTTTGTTAAAATTACTCACATTTTCAGATTCTGCAAGGGGTTCCTAAACTTTCGCATGCCACTGTACATATTTTTTTTGCTGTTATTCAATATATTGCTATTACTCTGTAATTTATGTTAATTTTATGATTATAAGTTCAGGTAACTGTACTGATCTGGCTATTATCAGTAGTTCCAGAGTGAAACTGATTCGCTCCAGGGCTCTTCTGAGGGTCAGATGTAGTCAGAACATGCCAATGTGGGTCAACAGTGGCCAATATTCACACAATTCACATAGTGATCGTACAAGGATTTCATTGGAACAATAATAAGATTGAGCTGCATGAACGTTTTGGGATTGTCTTTGTTAAATCTTTAGGTGTATGAATGGAAGTAGGTCTGTATATTGTATATGTTGGTTGTGGTTAAAAATGCTCCCCAATTTTGGTAGATCTACTTCCCATGGAAATGGAAAAACGTGAATATTGTACATTTGTAATTTCCAGACCTGGAAAACACAACAACAACAACAACAACAATAATAATAATAATAATAATAATAATAAATTTTCCATTAAAGTACTTTTTCAGGTCATGCTCTAACATATAGAACGGACTAGAAATTATACTTTTTTTAGGCATATAAGTAATATAACATGTATGTCTGTATAATTCTATCTAAAGTTAAAAGTGCTTTTCTTTCTTTCTTTCTTTCTTTCTTTCTTTCTTTCTTTCTTTCTTTCTTTCTTTCTTTCTTTCTGATGTAAAAAAATTGTACATTTGTAATTTCCAGGCCTGAAAAACATAATAATTGCATAAAAATTCTAATTCTGAATGTATGTTTGAAATATGTTTGGTCAGAAATTGTTACATTTTTTAATGCATACAAATGGACTAAAATTTATTTTACATTTAAGTCTATATATTTCAATTAATTTTGCTACCTAAAGTTAAAAATGCTTTTTTATACATTTTAAATTTCCATTCCATTCAATAATAAATAAAATAAAATAAAATAAAATAAAATAAAATAAAATAAAATAAAATAAAATAAAATAAAATAAAATAAAATAAAATAAAATAAAATAAAATAAAATAAAATAAAATAAAATAAAATAAAATAAAATAAAATAAAATAAAATAAAATAAAATAAAATAAAATAAAATAAAATAAAGCACTTATTTTTTCTGGTCATGATCAGCTCTAAACTGGCCAGAAATTAACTGGCTAGATATTGTTATTTTTTTAGGCAAATGAATGGACTACAATTCACTTTACACGTAGATCTATATTATTTTTTTCTTTACATGTCAGTTACATGTCTTCCCATGGATCGTTCTTGAGCAGAATAAGCTGCAAAGTGGGCCAGACTTTATGCAGTTGTCATAATGTTGTCTATTAAAATACTGCTGCCATGACGCTAGCAAAATTAAGTGCAGATCCAGACTGACCTAAAACCCGACTGCCCTAGAAAAAGCTTGACATGCATTTGAAAGACATTTCTGTGCTCAAGTGGCAGGTGGATGGTGTGCCGTGCTCTGGTCAGGCCGGGTGAACGGGAAATATCAAGCATTCCTGAGAGGCAGGTGTTTAAATTAATGCAAGACCTCACTGAAGAAGTTCACTTTGAAACATGGCAGATATTAGCTTATGATCTGCCCTCCTGTCAGCAGATGTGAATCCCTCAATGCTAAACGCTACATTATCTGTACATGTTCCTTGAGCTCTCAGATGGATCTTACAGTAGTGGAGATCAGGATGAAGACTGAATGTGCAGTGTTTCATTTATCCCTCTGTGCCTGCAGTGCAGAAAAAAAAAACTACTGAGCTTGTGGTTTTTGGGAAATCTCACTGTAACCCAATCCTTAATTTTCCACCTGGCATTCTCGTGAATAGATTTTGAATGGTGTTGCAATATGTTTTTGTATTGCATACATTCCAGTAAAGGGAAAAAACACCATGTTCCTCTGGAGAGAGGATGATTAAAGTTTCTATGTTTGGACTACACTCACACATATTAGTGTGGATGCTGGTATTTAGACATTATATTTTTCCACTTGTACTCATTTTGTTTGGATTATTCTGTCTCTCTGTCCTGTGACTCTGTAGTCATGTTGTGTGTTTATGTTTATTGTGTTTGTTGTTATATTGCTTGTTTTGTTTATTTTGTTTAACTGATAGTCAAATAACTGTTAAAAAAAAAAAAAGGAAAAAAAAAAAAAGCATTTTCCTATTATTATTATTAGGGTTGGGTACAGTTCACATTTTAACCGGTATGGTACCGATATATATTTTATTTTATTTTTATTTATATATATATATATATATATATATATATATATATATATATGGCCTTAAAATCGTTTCTTTCTTTTTTTTTCAGAATTTTTTGTGTGATTTAATTTTTTCTGATAATCAAAAAAAGGCATTAAACATTTATTTATTTTTAATCAAATTACAATTAAACCCTTTTATTTTTTTGGCAAACAAACAAAGGTTTACTGTTAAAATTCATACTTGGAAGAAATATTGTGTGAATATTTCTTTAAAAAGTTTTAATAATAATTAGAATTTTTTCTACAATTAAGTGGTTAATCTGGTTGTAATATTTGTAATATATTTTATCATTTAATTGTTTTATTTAAAAAAAAATCAACTTTATATATATATATATATATATATATATATATATATATATATATATATTTTTTTTTTTTTTTTTACACACAACATCCATTTAAAACAACAACAACAAAAAAACAAAACAACATACATACAGGTGCTGATCATATAATTAGAATATCATCAAAAAGTTGATTTATTTCACTAATTCCATTCAAAAAGTGAAACTTGTATATTATATTCATTCATTACACACAGACTGATATATTTCAAATGTTTATTTCTTTTAATTTTGATGATTATAACTGACAACTAAGGAAAATCCCAAATTCAGTATCTCAGAAAATTAGATTATTACTTAAGACCAATACAAAGAAAGGATTTTTAGAAATCTTGGCCAACTGAAAAGTATGAAAATGAAAAGTATGAGCATGTACAGCACTCAATACTTAGTTGGGGCTCCTTTTGCCTGAATTCCTGCAGCAATGCGGCATGGCACGTCAGATCGTTTTAAATGTGTCCCTTGCATCAAGGCACAGGAAATCGATTTACGGTGTAAATATTCGAATACACGAGTACGCTTCACAGCAGAATTTAGGCCATTCACATTCAATGATAAAATATTTAGAGTATGCATTGAATATTCATAATCCCAAAATTGTATTCAGTAAATGAAGAAAAGCAAAAGCACTCCCATTCTGTAAGTAACAGGTAAACGCTGGTGTGTATTCTAGATACCAAACCACCTAGATGAAAAATCCTTTTAGAAATTAGGTAAAATAAATAAAGCTCAAGCTCCGCTCTAAGCTCTTTAACAGAATTGTTGGTCGCTTGTATGTCCACACACAGGTCACGCTATGCTGGGGTCAGTACAGAGTCTACCGCATCTCTTACTGTCGAGGCCACAAACAAATCCAAAGTACTGCGCTAGCTTGATACCGTTAGCGATAGCACCGTCGAGATCCTCTCTGGAGATGGTGGAATCTTTGAATTTTTTCTTTATTGGCGATTGCTCAATCTCTCTTTTCTGATCGTCTTTGACTGTTGAAGTACTCATGATGGGTCAAATGCAGAGTGATTCGAAATTTACTGACAGGATTATACAATATTTGACAGAGTGAGCAGAGCGAAGGACTACACATGCATCGCTGTCGAAGGGTCACGTGATCTCCTGTTTTATTTAAATTTGACAGAAAATGGAATATATAAAAGACGTACATTATCTCTGTTACATGTTAAACCATACTTTTATTTTGACAAGTTGCCGTGAAGTTTCTGTGTGTATACAGTATGATATGATGCTAGTTTTTATGAATGGACTCTGCGATCCCGTCTGCATTTTTGTGAAAACCATATGACCCCTGATATGTAAGCACACTTCAGAACATTTGTATTTGAATGAGTTGACGTCACATGGTCTCTCTCTCTTTCTCTCTCTCTCTCTCTGTAACATATACGCCCAGATGCATTCTCAGGTACCAAAATTTGGCAAATTTTGTAATGATTTAATGTGAATCTGTCAGTACCCTTAAAAGTACTGAGTTCGGTACCTAACCCTAATTATTATTATTCACTCTTTGTTGAAACAGAACACAAATTTTACATGTTTTTGTCAGCTTTTCAAGTAGGGGGCATAATTAATTGAAGTAAAACTAAAACCATGACATGGTTTAGTGCGATTATCAAATCACAAAGGCTGTGATTTATTGAAACAAATATATGCACAAAGTGAAGCGCAGCACTGTGTTCGTTTACACGTGAGCAGCTCATGATCCGCCTGTGTTTTTTAGCATCTCAGAGTGACTCAATTCACAATAAATGATCCACGGGAGCTCCATCTCTACATTTGCGCTGAGTTTAAGTTGCTTTAGCATGCATTTGGGAATGAAACATGCACCAACCATCTTGACAAACTTTTAATGAGAAGTGCTTATCTTTTCAAAAGAAAAGCTTTCAGCACTCCATGCGCTTTCTGAAAATGCAAACGCTTTTCTGTGCGTTTGTAAAACATAATTATTTATATTATTTTTCATAAATACTATTTTTTCATTTTACAGTGAAATACTGCAATAAGACTATTTTTTACTTTTGTTTAATATTTTCATTTAGTGATAATATTCATAATACAAATTATAAAAAATATAATATTCTTTATATTATCATATTTATAAATAATTATACAATTTTGACAAAAAAAAAAAAAAATTTAAAATCACAGTTTTATCAGAAAAATTGCATTTAGATTTTCCCCAAATCGTGCAGCCCTATTTTCAAGGCATATTTTGGCATATTCATGTCTCCTTACCTAATTTTAGTGGTCTAAAATTGGCTAAAAAGAATTGTAATTTAAATGACATTCCGGTAAAACTGTGACGTTGTTTCATTAATAATGATTATTACGAATGGTGAATGAATTATTTTATTCCCTCACTCTCCCAGACGAAAGGAATAGCAGCAGAAAGGGCTGAAAGAGCTCAAACCAATGTGAATATTGCAGTGTTGAACTGAATCTATATTTGGAGCTAAATGGTGCGAGGTGAACAAAAATGTTATGTTGGGTTATGATGAGGGTTTGTGCTAATGATCCGTGCTGAGGCTGAAATGTTCTTTATGAAAGCCTACACATGAGCGACTGGCAGAGGTCACGAGAGACGAAACCACCTGAGACTTCTCAGACTATATATTACCTCTATAATTTCATGCATTTCCTTCTATAATTATTACTACTGTCAAATTTCTTGCCTTTTTCATACCCTGCATTGAAAGTATTCATTATAAAGTCAGAGCAACGCAATTTTCAACCTGCTCTTTTCTAAAGAAAAAAACAAACAAAAGAACAAAACAGTCAGAAGGCTACAATTGCTAGATTTTCACTCATTTAAGCAGTAATTATTTGAATGAGGTGTTTAAAATGACTGCTGGTAAAGCCAGATTTCCGAGGCAAAGAATGCAAGGCTGAAAATGCCAGCCACTTCTGGCAGTTCATTAAACTATTCCCACAAAATTACATCAAAATCAGGAAATGTTATTGCCAATTAACAGAATGTTCCACTGCCTTTAAAATTATAATGCAAACAATATAACCATAGTCAGTGAATGGGACTGTCTTTTATACAGAAAGGAGGTGGTTACCATCTACACATTGAATGCATACTGTAATCTATTTTTATGAAGCGTCATGTAGTTCCAGACATTTGATTTTGCCAGAAAACACAATTTCAGTTCGCTGGTGTATTTGTTCAAGCGATTAAACTGTAGGAAGAGAGGGAAAGTCGTGACATGAGTGAACTCACAGTAAACTAAAGTAAACACCTTCTGGAGTTACAGCATTCAGTAACATGAGCGTTGGGGAATCTGTGTGGTCCGGTCTCATCTCAAACTCTTCAGGTATTTAGTAAAGAAAGGGGGCATGAACTGATCTCACCCCTGCACTTGGTGCCAATTCGTAACATTCTTTTATTTATAAGAATCAATTACTTGGAGGGAAAACGGGCTGCTTGTTAAATCTCAACAGAAAGTGCCTCCCCTGTGGAGCGTCTGATAATGAGACCACACAGAGAGCGTATCCTGCTCCTGACAGACTCTGGATCAGACACACTCCAGTTTCATGCTGTGTGCTCCAGCGGATGCATGAGATTCGCATGAGAAACGTATGAGACCGTGTCAGATATCCAGCTACTGAAAATATTTGTGACGCTACTGAGAGCTCTTCAGTCAACCTTTGGCAAATATCTGCTACTACAGTAAACAGTTATGGCAAACCTATGACAACAATATAGTGCGACAACTTTTATTTATAAAATGCGGCACTTTGCTTATTACACACAGGGTGCACAGCAGCACACAAACATGCCAAATATAAAAAATTACAGTGTGAAAGAGTATTATTGTGTAGGGTACATAATTATAAAAATGTCATAAATTTCATAATGGATAGTCATTGCGTGTATCAGAATTATCCTACCTATTTGCTCGCGCATGAGCAGATCCGTTTGCTCTCTGGAGACGCGTTCAGTCTGTGCGCCTTAAAATTCTGCCGTTTAAATAGCTAATCCGCCATGGCGCGAGTGCAACTCGCTCTTAAAGGGAATGGGAGATGAGACACTGATTGGTTTATTGCGCGTTATGCCCAAAAACACACCCATTACTCATTAAGAGAATAGGGACCACCCTTTTAGACCACGCGCCGGGACCACAGACCGTTTTTCCCTTCGTTATACTAGCAAAAGTGGATTCGGAAACGCCCTAAGTGCACCTGCGCCGTGCGCTTTAGACCATGTGCTTAGATCGTTAAAATAAGGCCCAATATCTTTAAATGAATAGCTTTATATTTCTCCATCACATTTATTTATGTCATTGAACTAAAACCGTTAAGCCATCTTGTACCTTTGTCTTTTTGTCTGATTTTCAAATACTTTTTTGCTTCAAATCAAACTCTGTAATGTTGTGTTTCACCTGGTTTGTTTTGGTTCATGGCTTATAAACAGAGACATTAAAGAGGTCATATGATGTTGCTAAAAATAACATTAATTTGTGTATTTGGTGTAATGTGTTTATGTGGTTTAAGGTTAAAAAAACACATTATTTTCCACATACTGTACATTATTATTGCTCCTCTATGCCCCGCCTTACTGAAACGCGACGATTTTTACAAAGCTCATCGTTCTGAGAAGCGAAGTGAGCTCTGATTGGCCAGCTATCCAGTGCGTTGTGATTGGCCGAATACCTCAAGCGTGAGATGGAAACGTTATGTCCCTTACCGTATTGTGATGCCGTGTCCCAGCGCAATGACACAAAAACACTCAACTCTACTTCTCATTCCAACAAGATGATCCGACGGTTGCTGCTCGCATTGCAGCCTGTCTGAGTGACATTACTAGATGGATGAAAGACCATCATCTTCAGCTCAACCTTGCCAAAACAGAACTGCTTGTGGTCTCAGCCAATCCATCACTCCACCACAACCTCTCTATACAGCTGGGTTCGTCAACCATAACTCCTTCCAGGACAGCCAGGAACCTTGGAGTTGTGATAGATAATCAGTTAAGCTTCACAGACCATATTGCTATAACGGCCCGGTCCTGCAGATTTGCCTTATACAATATTAGGAAGATTAGACCCTTCCTGTCGGAGCATGCTGCACAACTCCTTGTCCAAGCTCTTGTTCTCTCCAGACTGGACTATTGTAACGCGCTCTTAGCAGACCTTCCCGTAAGTACTATCAAGCCTCTGCAACTAATCCAGAATGCAGCAGCCAGAGCGGTCTTTAATGAACCAAAGAAAGCTCACTTTACCCCTCTCTTCATCAGGTTACACTGGCTACCAATAGCCGCTCGCATCAAATTCAAGGTACTGATGTTTGCCTACAAGACAACAACTAGCGCTGCACCAATATATCTAAACTCACTAGTTCAAACTTATGCACCCTCCAGAAGCTTGCGTTCTGCAAGTGAACGACGCCTTGTGGTGCCGTCACAAAGAGGTAACAAATCTCTCTCATGATCTCAATTCGAAGAGTCTTTAGCCATTTTCAAAAATCATCTAAAAGACACATCTTTTTCGCCAGCACCCGACCAACTAATACTAACCCTTACCTATTCTATCTAATTTTAAAAAATTTAAAAAAGCTACGTGTGCTGGACTAACTGAGACTTGTCATGGCACTTATATACTGCTGCACTCTCGATGGTCTGATTGCTTCTATTGTTCTCATTTGTACGTCACTTTGGATAAAAGCGTCTGCTAAATGATTAAATGTAAATGTAAAACAATAAAACACATTACAAACGAGGCATTTGCTACATCCAGTGTGGACATAATTACTGATTATAATGAGTTATACTGTCTTTTAACGCATTTCGCCGCTCCGTGTAAACATTACCATGTCTGCATTAGTGATAGTAGAAACGACAAACAACAAGCACTACTCTACACTGCTCAAAACCCGCGTTTGAATAGTCAGTAGCAAATTCTTTAAATATCAAAACATACTTACAGGCTGTGAGTCAGAAGCGCCAGACTGTCCTTGCGATGTTGGAATTGCCCCACTTTATAGTGTTCACATCACAGCCATTCATAGTGTTCACATTGTAGGCTACTCTCTCTCAGGATCAGGAAACAGTCCTCCGTAAAATGCGCTGCACACACTCTAATATTTGGGTTGAACTGTTCTGGAACAGTGTTGTAAATACAACTTAACCACTGATTTCTAGTTGTGTCCTCTTTTGGAAGCCCAAAAAGTACTTTTGCTTTCACAACAAAACACAGCGTCTCCAGGACATGGCGCCGGCCGCAGCAACAATACAACAGCTAGAATAAAAGTCCCGCCCTCTTTCTTTGTGTATACGTTTGGGTGGTGTTATGCAAATCTTCCCACACCGTGACGTAGACGTGGGGGCGTGTTTAAATGAGCCGTTTTAGGAGGGCGTGGCAGAGTCTTAACTTTTATAAAGAATATCTCTTTGGGTTTTAGACTTTAATCTTTGCAAATTTACAGATCTTATATATGCACAAACAGCTTGTAACACTCCAAAGACAAAGGAAAACATGAAATCGCATCATATGACCCCTTTAAAAATATATATATATACTGTATATATTTATTAGGGGTGTCCCCGAATAGTCAACGATTCGAAGCTTCGATTCAAGGAGCCTGATTCAACTCCCAATCTCACAGTCGAATATTCGCGAGGTGTTATGATCATGCCATTTTGGCTATATGGGGGTGCTCAGTGTCTGATTTCACATCGAACTACCATTTTCTCCCAATAAGTTAATATACAGCCTATTATGATAAGAATCTTAAAAGAAAGAAGCTTTAAATAAATATTAACGTGCGTGAATAAATCCAACTTCCCCTATAGATAAGTTTCACTTTCTAATCCGTCACCAACAGAGGAGCATCTTGGCGGCAGGGATTTAAATCTTTAACAAGACTCAAATTGACGCAGGCTGAGTGGAAGTCTTCATTTTTTTTTAGGGTACAACAAGTGATTTCAAAACATTTCAGTCGGTTTATTTATATTTTATATTTATCTCGTATAAGATGCATTTGGTCGAGTTATGCTACAGTAAAGCGCTTCATTGTAGTACTACAGGGTGATTGCCTCTTCAGCGCGCGGTGCGAGCATAACAACAATGCACAATATTAATAACTATGACTGGCACTGTCATATACATAGCATTATAATGAGAACTCTATTATAATAAAACGCTGTGATTTTTTAGTGTTTAGTTGAGTTGCATGTTATTGCGTGAAGAACGCGTCCACAAAAGGAGTTCATTCAGAGCCGCACAGACGCGTTCATGTGCATTCGGGGCATTTTGTGCAGATAGCCTATAAGTTGTAATATTAATGTTATGTTATATAAATAACGAAGCGTATTCTATGTGAGATAAACGAGTTAAATCCCATTGATTAAAAACCGGCTACCATATGCTTCATTCATCTTCAGCATGCACAGCTCAAAACAGAAATGCAGAACGTTATAACTCACATAACATTATAATGAGAGCACTATTGTTAAAAAAAAAAAATAGTGAATTCTTAAGGGTTTCGTTGACGTTTAATGTTAACTATCTTTTAATCAAAACATGAAACATTATTTACCCTGTTTGTATCTGCGAGGCATCTGTTACACATTTTCCCTGTGTATTTATGACTGTCGAATGTCTGACTTGACTCTTGGTAATGTATTTTGCCCCGCCCCCAAATATATGATTCGACTATCAGTCGACTATCGGCATGATTCGAAAATTCCGATTCGACTATGAAAATACTTAGTCGGGGACACCCTTAATATATATATATATATATACTGTATATATACACACATACATATATACACATATACACACACACTCGATACTCAATAACTTTCTCAAGTCAAATGCAATTATTCATGAAATTTAAAAATAAACCAAAAACTCTCTAAATGCCAGTTAGCCAAATAAATCTCTAAAGATGATTCCCTGATCCTGTGTTCATTAAGATTTTTTAAATATTTTTGTATGAAGTCTCTTTTGATGTTTTCTATGTGATTATGTGTGAAAATGTAATTAATTGCTGTGATCAAAGCTTTATTTTCAGCATCATTACTCCAGTCTTCAGTGTCACATGATCTTCAGAAATCATAATAATATGCTGATTTGCTGCTCAACAAACATTTCTGATTATTACCCATGTTGAAAACAGTTGTGCTGCACAATGTTTTTGTGGAAAGTGGAAACTGATACATTTTATTTTTCAGGATTCACAGATGAATAGAAAGTTCAAAAGAACAGTGTTTATTTGAAATCTAAATAATTTGTAATGATTTGAATTTGTCCTTACTAATTAAAAATAAAAAAATTCCTTTTTTAAAAAAAATCTTACTGACCCCAACTGAATGGTTAAATTTAATGGGGAAATTTATAGCTCAGATACTCCAAATGAAGAGTGTTCAGGCTGTAATATTTGAAAACATCAATAACGTACTTATTGTGTTCATACTGTATTGCAAAACACTTTTGCTGCTATTGAGGGGGATACGGGTAAGGTTAGGGACAGGTTTGGTGGTCTGGGTGGGTTTAAGGGTGGGTTAAGGTGTAAAGGATGGGTCAACAGTGGATTTATGAATGTAATAACTGAAATTAATTACAGATGTAATTACATACAAGTATTTTTACAATTTTAAGTAGAAGTAAAACATGTGTGTACACAATAAATGCATTGTATCAAATCATTAATTTAAATGAAAGTACACAGTAGTTAAGGCCACCTAATATAAAGTAGGACCACATGGAGAAACGTGTAAATCATGACTCACATGCTGTGTGAGGAGGCTGATGTGACTGGATGTGCTGTACTGACGAGCCGCCTGTTTCTCCACTAGTTTGCGCAGAGCAGATACGATGGCCAGCTGGTTGGACTGAGCCTGGGCCGACAGCGAGTCCGTCTCTTTCAGCAAACCAGCAGAACCAGGTCTGGACTTGCTCAGACTGGGCTTCTGGCTGACTGTGAAACAGTACAGAGATAAACTGGAAATTAGGGCTGGGCGATATATCGATATATTTTTTATAAGCAATATGGTATGAAGCAATACCGTTTATATCGATATACAGTAGTTTGACACGAGTGCACAGACTAAACTGCTGTGGAGAAAGTGCATAATATAATTTGTTCTAAACGTGTCTGTGCTTTTATTATTTTCATTTTTAGTAAATTTAACTTCTGCTTTAAAAGCATTATTTTTGTTTTTAGATTGCAATATTACAATGTTAGAATGTAATGTGATTTTAACCCTTTTTTGCACATACAATAATATATGCCTATATGGTTACATTCACTTTATTTGTTTGTTTATTTATTTAATCCAAATACAAAATACCGAGATATATACCGTATACCGCAAATCTGACAAAAAATACCAAGATATGAATTTTTGCTCATAACACCCAGCCCTACTGGAAATAAAGTATGAGAAACATAATCTTTTGAAATCCTCCACAGGCACACACTGGGTGAAGGGGAAGGTTTTCAGATTACCGTGTTCTGCAGAGGACGGTCGTGCTGATCTCTGGATGGAGAGGTGCGTGGCTATGGGAACGAAGCTGTTCACACAGGTAGGATGGACCGGGCGAGACGTTTCTTGGGCAGCTGTTGGTGCAGTAGACTCGCTGCGTGCGGAGGCCCATTTGACACACACAGACGAGCTGTTGGCCAGTGGATGCGGCGGCGGCTGGACGTAAGGCGGCGGGAGGCAGTGCTGTAAGACGATGTGTTCACACTCCAGAGCTGCAGCATTTGGCTGATCGCTGCCTGTTTTTGACTGAGTTCTCTTGTTTCTGACAGCAGTAGTTTGAGTCTTGCTTGCTCTATCTTGCGACGCTCTTGATTCAGTCTCTGCAGCAGCCGAAGGATTGGGTAGCACTTCAATAACGGTGCAGTCTCCACTTTGGCTTTTCCTTTGGATGTGTCCATTTTGCAATGAGTTGCATTTGGTTTTGTTAGTTGCACTACAGTTTTCTGTGCTTTGGGTTAATTTACTTTGGTCCTGGTTTCCGGTTTGAGCTGCAGTACTGTCTGTGTTTTGGGTCTTGCGGATTGCATCTGCATTGTCTGAACCAACAGAGGCATCTGTGTTGAAACACGCCGCTGCTTCATGAAAGAGAAAGCACATGAGCTTGTTATAATTACCAGTCAATTATTACATCCTGAAAGACAAACATCTTTCTGTGTAGGACACAAAGACAAA
This sequence comes from Acrossocheilus fasciatus, assembly GCA_036784905.1. Classification (NCBI taxonomy): domain Eukaryota; kingdom Metazoa; phylum Chordata; class Actinopteri; order Cypriniformes; family Cyprinidae; genus Acrossocheilus; species Acrossocheilus fasciatus. The sequence goes on along the minus strand of CM071954.1, from coordinate 30,255,605 downwards.
TCTTGCTAGATTGATAGAGTTGAGTCTATCAACAACATTAAATAAAATTTACAGAATCCAAAAAAAAAAAAACATATTAGTGATCCTGTTAAATAAATAGATGGAAATGATCCTGATCACCCTGTTGGGATATATTTCACAATCATGACTAACTGCTCACTGGCTTCTTCTTATTAGATTTTAACACGCATGTTTACAATTACTAGCTTATTATATGAGTATATTAGTTATCAGTAACAGTATTTTATTATCAGTAATTAGTATTAATTATTAGTAATATTAATTATCATTTAAGTAATCATAAATCACTAAGACTCACAAAGTTAGTATATGTTTACAGTACTTGACTTGAAAACTAAATTGAGCTTTCCTGTAGCTCAAATGGTAGAGCATGGCGCTAGCAACGCCAAGATCATGGGTTCGATTCCCAGGGAAAGCAAGAGCTGATAAAATGTAACTTGAATGCAATGTAAGTCGCTTTGGATAAAAGCGTCTGCTAAATGCATAAATGTAAATGTAAATTAAGTTGGCATTAAGGTAAAATTAATTTTGGGCTCTGTTCACTTTCATTTATATTTCATGTTCAGAAAAAAAATAGTAGAAATAATTTTCACAAAGAAATTGTTAGTAAATTTCACAAACAATAACAAAGAAACAGCAAGTAACGGGGAAAAAAACAAAACAGTACTTTCTCGTAAAACATACTCCAGTAATATATATACGCACACACACACACACACACACACACACACACACACACACACACACACACACACACACACACACACTGTATATATATATATATATACAGTGCTGCTTGAACGTTTGTGAACCCTTAATAATTTTCTATTTTCTGCATAAATATGACCCAAAACATCATCAGATTTTCACACAAGTCCTGAAAGTAGACAAAGAGAACCCAATCAAACTAATGAGACAAAAATATATACTTTATCATTTATTTATTGACAGAAATGAACCAGTGTTACACATCTGTGCAAAAGTATGTGAATCTGTGCTTTCAGTATCTGTTGTGACCCCCTTTTGCAGCAATAACTGCAGGTAAACATTTCTTGTAAATGCTAATCAGTCCTGCACAATAACATGTAGGAGTTTTAGCCCATTCCTTAGTGCAGAACCACTTAAACTCTGTGATGTTGGTGGGTTTCCTCCTATGAACTGCTTGCTTAAGTCCTTCCACAACATTTTAATTGGATTAAGGTCCGGACTTTGACTCAGCCATTCCAAAACATTAACTTTGTTCTTATTTAACCATTCTTTGGTAGAATGACTTGGGCTTGGGGTTGTTGTCTTGCTGCATGACCCACTTTTCTTGAGACTCAGTGGCATTTTCCTTTAGAAATTGCTGGTATAATTCAGAATTCATTGTTCCATCAATGATGGCAAGCTGTCCTGGCCAAGATGCAGCAAAACAGGCCCAAGCCATGATACTACCACCACCATGATTTACAGATGGGATACGATTCTTAAGCTGGAATGCAGTGTGTTCTTTTCTCCAAACATAACGCTTCTGATTTAAACTAAAAAGTTATATTTTGGTCTTATAAATATCCACAGAACATTTCTCCAGTGGTCCTCTGGCTTGTCCACATGATCTTTAGCAAACTGCAGACGGGCAGCAATTTTTTTTGGAGAGCAGTGGCTTTCTTCTTGAACCTATGGTTGCTCAGTGTTCTCTTGATGGTGGGCTCATGAACATTAACATTAGCCAATGTGAGAAAGGCCTTTTTTTTGCTTAGAAGTTACCCTGTGGTCCTTTGCAACCTCGTGAACTATTACAAGTTTTGCTTTTAGAGTGATCTTTTTTGGTCGACCACTTCTCAGGAAGGCAACAGTGGTCTTGAATTTCCTCCATTTGTACACAATCGGTCTGGCTGTGGATTTGTGGAGTCCAAACTCTTCAGAGATGGTTTTGTAACCTTTTCCATCCTGATGAGCAACAACAACTCTTTTTCCGAGGTCCTCAGTAATCTCCTTTGTTCATGGCATGATTCACTTCCACAAGCATGATCAGACTTTGATAGATCCCTGTTCTTTAAATTAACCCTCTGGGGTTTGAGGGTGTTTTGGGGGCCTGGAGAAGTTTTGACATGCCCTGACATTTGTGCTTTTTTCAGTTGCTTATAAACATGGCTAAAGTCTAATAACACAGTAATCAGCACAAACTGGGCTATAATAATATGTTAGCAGCATTTATGTACATGATTGTGGTTTTGAGAAAGCAACCTTTATGCGTGGTTAGTGAAAAACCAAAATTTTGAAGTCACTGAAATAAGGCCATAAAACACATACAGAACATTTGTTCACAAGACTTTTGAGAACTGGAAAACAATATATTGATTTACATTTTCTAAGACACTTTTTGAGTAGAAAGGGTCTATGCGAGAGGGCGTGAACTATCCTGGATAATGCTGTGAATCACACCTGAGAAGACAAAGGCCCGCATAATGAGCTGCATAATGAGCCATTTAGTAAAAATATTTCACAATATTGCTGCTTTAGAAAATACAACTTTATGTATTTTGGATCAAAAACATTAAAAAAATCTTACTGTTCAAAAACTTTTGACTGGTAGTGTGTCATGTTGAAATATATCAATGAACATCACATAGGCTACCTGGTATTTTTGTATCGTTTATGTGCTCTGAAGGAAAAAAAATAATAAAATAAAAACATTTTGAAATTCTGGGTTGTTTCTCTCAGCAGATCTTCTTCCAGAAACAGAAAGTAGCCGGGATGAACTTTGTTCTTTGTTTGAAAGGACTATGTTTGTTCACGCGGAGGCGATGTGGGTGTTTACATTCGCACGCGCATCACGTTGGATGTTTGAATGTGAAAAGCGCAATTGGCGCATGGGCGTGACTGCATTAGATATAATGAGTTGAGACAGGAAAACCGGACAATGCGTTGGTTTCATGCGGATTACTTTAACAGAGAATGTTTGTTTTGGACGTGACTTGCTTCATTTAAAAGTAGACATTTCAAGCTGTCTATGCCTATATTTCTCATGTATTTGAGGCGAGTATTTGCGGAGATTCATGTTGTTTTATTTACATGTCTGTGAAGAGAGGTGACAGAGACAGAGCCGGCAGAGAGCGCACCCTGTTTATTTTCTTTATTTATTAAAAGCACATTATTTTGTTGTTACTATGACTATACAAAAATAAAAGTAGACCCTTTGGAGTTTCAAACAATACCTTATTCTTATCTGTACAATCAAAACTCACGGAGTATTTTTAGTTCTTTTCACGGTCATAAAGAAAATACGAGACAGCCCGAATTGGTGTGGGCTTCGACCCCAGGGGGTTACACAGGGCAGGCAATGATACCTGATAGTCATCTCAGTGATTGAAAACACCTCTGCACAGATGGACTCTAATTTCACCTTTAAATTAACTGCTAATCCTAGAGATTCACATACTTTTGCCACTCACAGATAAGTAATATTGGATCATTTTCCTGAATAAATAAATGACAAAGAAAATATTTGTGTCTCATTTGTTTGACTGGGATCTCTTTGTCTACTTTCAGGACTTGTGCGAAAAAATTATTCTTATGCAGAAGTATAGAAAATTCTAAAGGGTTCACAAACTGTGCGCTCATCAGAAGCACGCAAACCCACGCCTCAGAACGCGTGCAAATATTAAGATCTCTCTGAAGTATTGTGTTTGAATGGACAAATTCACACAAATATAGTCAAAATGCCTGTCTTGGTAAGTATCCTATAGCAGACATAGCCGGCTGAACGTACAGTATCAGTGTAGTGGATCAGTGCATTCTCATAAAGTGACAGCACTTTCTTAATCAAACAGCAACAACAAAGAAATCACTCACTGCTATAGACCTACCTAACCCCCCCCCCCCCCCACCCCCCACCCCCCACTGTTTATTTTATTTGTATCTTTACTCTATTGTATTTATTTGTGTTGTTGCTTGTAGTTAGATAGATTATTCTTATTTTCTTTATTTTTATTTGACAGTATAGTTTTTCCCTAAACATACCGAACCATACCGAAATCGTGACTCTAAAACCGTGATACAAACCGAACCGTGAAAAAGTTGAACCGTTCCACCCCTAATATATATATATATATATATATATATATATATATATATATATAAGTGCTGTCAAATGATTAATCGCATCTAAAATAAAAGTTTTTGTTTACAGAATATATCTGTATGTACTCTGTATATTTATTATGTACACATGTGGTCAGAATTTTTGGTACCCATGGCAAATATGATCAAAGAAGGCTGTGAAAATAAACCTGCATTATTAATCCTTTTGATCTTCCATTTAAAATGAATCACAAAAATCGTACTTGGTTACTGTCGTAACCTCAGTTCCCTGAGATCCGGAACGAGTACTGCTAAAGTCTTGATAAAGTCTTGATAAAGACGCATATGGGAAAAAGCCTTTTCCTCCTGAACTGAAGCCTTATTCAATCACGCAGTGAAACTGCATGACTATTGGTTCGTGCAGTGTGTAAAAAACTAACCAATGGGTCAGCAGCGGAGCTGCACGAGCCTATGGCGACGAAGCCCACCAGAATGGGCGGAGCCATCTGGCTATATAAGCAGCCATTTTGCCATAGGATCCTCAGGTTACTTTGACTGAGGTGATGACTGAGTCGTGCAGCTACCTACCACGGCAAAGTACACAGTACGACAGTAACCGAGTATGTTCCCTGTCGATACTCCACTCGTACTATGGGAATAGTGCGAGTCATATGGGAACTCAATTCAATCACACTGTGCTATGGTAGAGGAACGACTGCATAATATACCTCCTTAAGCATTCATAGAGTCTCATAGAGGTTATGCCCGGGCTGGGTGATCGTACTGTATTACATATTCGGTACTCCCATGACTGAAAGTATGCAAGCAAGCAACCAAACAGAGAGCTTGAGCACGTTGCGGTCAAGGACTCTCCGTTAGAATTGTTCTCATAATGTAGTGTGAGTGCCCACTTAAGGAGAGAGGACTCTGGCCTGTAAGGCCGGTACATCCAGGTTATAAAACCTAGCAAATGTGGATGGCGAGGCCCAGCCGGTGGCCACACAGATCTCTGCAATAGACACACCGCCAGACCACGCCCACGATGAGGCGATGCCTCTGGTGGAATGGGCTCTTACTCCAATGGGGCACTGCAGGCCCAAGGAAGAGTACTCCAGTGTAACGGCATCCACTATCCACTTAGAGAGTCTCTGCTTCGTGACCAGATGCCCTTTGGCACGGTTACCAAAGCTAACAAAGAGCTGTTCCGTCCGCCTAAAAGATTCAGAATGCTCAAAGTAAATCCTCAAAGCTCTAACAAGGCAGAGCAAGGATAACTCCCGGTCCTCTTCAGAAGGAGAAAGAGAGAGCGTGATGACCTGAGCTCTGAATGGAGTGGAAAGCACCTTGGGCATGTAACCGTGCCTTGGTTTCAGGACGACCTTGGAGTCATTGGGCCCGAATTCCAGGCAGGCAGGGCTAATAAACAGCTCCCTTATGTCCCTTATCCAGCAGCTTTTGCAGGAAGGACAGAAACACCGATAACTCAGAACTAGACAGGTTTTCCCCGCAGTCTAGGCACCAGGTGGAGAAAACAGACCACTTAAGGGTGTAGAGGCGTCTTGTAGATGGGGCTCTGGCCTCAAAAATGGTGTTTAACACTCACTCTGGGAGGCTAGTAGGCTCCCGTCGAGCGGCCAAAGGAGAAGAGCCCACAGCTCGAGCCGAGGGTGCCATATTGTCCCGTTCGCTTGAGAGAGGAGATCCCGTCTCAGGGGAACGGGCCAGGGGGCTGCTATAAGCAGCTGAGTCAGCTCTGACAGCCAAGGTTGGTTTTCCCAAAGGGAGGCCACCAAGAGAACCTTGTGTCCTTGTTCCCTGATGAACTGTGTGATCAGGGCGATCAGGGCAATCAGGGGGAATACATAAAGGAGGAGCTCAGGCCAGTTGTGGGCCAACGTGCCTCTGACCTTCGAATAATAGGTCAGGCAGTGAGAGTTGTCTTTGGAGACAAAGAGGTCTACTTTGGCTTTGCCAAAGATCTTCCAAATCATCTGAACAGTCTGCGGATGAAGCATCCACTCCTCTGAGGGGACACCCAATGGGTGGAACCCATGGTTTCAACCAGCATTGAAAGGGCCACATGCGAAGCACTGGCGATGCTGCAGCCATGAGGCTGGTCAACCGTAGTGAGGGCGGATGAAGCGGAAGCACGGAAGCGACCGGAGTAGGGGAAGCGCCATGATCTCGTGAGCTTGTCGTGAACTTCGGGGAAGAACGGTGAGGATCGCTGGCGAGGGACCTGATGGTGCCCCGGCAGGAACCACTCGTCCAGACAGCTGCGAGAGGGCTCCTCTGGTGGAGCCCACTCCAATCCCAGCCCTTCATCTGCTTTTGAGAGGACACGGAGAAATTTGGCATCCATCCCGGTTTTGGTGGCGCTGGGTGCGGACGAAGGCAGGAGGGCGGGGTCAGTTACCGAGCCTGAGAGCTCCTCTGCGTCCGAAGCTGCCAAAGACATGCTGTCATCGGCCAGCTCTTCGTGACTCCCACCGAACGAGACCAGATCGCTCGCGCTGGCAGAGGGACGCTGGTCAGGCTGGGAAAAGAGGACGGGAGAAACCTCTCTGTGTGGCGAGAGCGAGGCACACGGGGTCTGAGATCCTCTGCCCCGTTGTTTTTTCCTCACAGGTCCCTGGGAGGAAGAAAACGGGAGGGCATGAGGGGCGGAGTCGCTCTCTGAAAAGTAGCTATCCGCGACCGCAGAGAGGCGAGACTGATGTTCTCGCAATGAGTTCAATCAGTTCCTGTGAGTGCGGCATCCGCATGGGATTTCCCCAGGCAGGAAACGCACTTGCTATGGCAGTAACGGTGCGGCATTTGCAACAACACCAGCTCTTTTAGATAGAGTGTAGATCGCCGGATGGCACGAGGAAAAGGCCGCGGATCAGCCAAGCAGATCGAGGTCGCTGGGTCCAGCTGCGAGGCCTGTCAACAGCAAGCAAGGCTTCTGGGATCAGGAGAGACGAAGTCGTTGTCACTGAAGGAGAAGAAATCTGAGGATCCTATGGCGAAACAGCCACTTATATAGTCAGATGGCTCCGCCCATTCTGGCAGGCTTCATCACCATAGCTCTGCTGCCGACCCATTGGTTCGTTTTTTACACACTGCATGAACGAATAGTCGTGCAGTTTCACTGCATAATTGAATAAGGCTTCAGTTCAGGAGAAAAAAGGCTTTTTCCCATATGCGTCTTTATCAAGACGCAGTACGAGTGGAGTGTCGACAGGGAACTAACCTTTCATTGAACTAAAACAATTGAAAATGAGGGAAAATATCATTATGAAATAAATGTTTTTCTCAAATACACATTGGACACAATTATTGGCATCCCTAGAAATTCTTATGAGTAAAATATCTCTGAAGTATATTCCCATTCATATTCACAATTCAAAAAGCACTCCAGGGTGATTATGAACATGAAATTATCCAGCCATGGCTTCCTGTTTCACAGAAATATAAATAGGAGGGAAAACAAAGCCCAAATTCCCTTAATCATCCATCACAATGAGAAAAACCAAAGAATATATTTCTGATGTGCAGCAAAAGATAATTGAGCTTCACAAATTAGTGAAGTGGCTTTAAGAAAAGAGCTAGAGCAGTGAAAATCCCCATTTCCACCATCAGGGCAATAATTAAGAATTTCCAATCAAAATAAAATGTTACGAAACTGCCTGGAAGAGGACGTGTGTCTATATCGTCCTAATGCACGGTGAGACGGAGAGTTTGAGTGGCTAAAGACTCTCCAAGGACCACAGCTGGAGAATTGCAGAAAATAGTTGAGTCTCGGGGTCAGAAAACCTTAAAAAGTTGTGAAACAGCACCTACATCACCACAAGTTGTTTGGGAGGGTTTCAAGACAAATTCTCCTCGCTCATCCAAAATCAAACTCCAGCATATTCAGTTATCAGACACGACTGGAACTTCAAATGGGACTGGCTTCTATGGTCAGATGAAACTAAAAAATGAGCTTTTTAGCAGCAAACACTCAAGATGGGTTTGGTGAACACAGGGATAAAAAGTACCCCATGTGTACAATGAAATATACCGCTGTATTTTTGATGTTGTGGGCCTATATTTCTGCTGGAGGTCCTGGACATGTTGTTTAGGCGCATGGCATCATGGATTCTATCAAATATCAACAGATAAAAAAATCAATAAGTGACTGACTCTGTTAGAAATCTTATAATTGGCCATGTTTGGATCTTCCAACCGTACAATAATCCAAACACAAACCTTAAAAACAACACAAAAATGGGTCACTGAGCACAAAACCAAGCTTCTGCTGGTCATTCCAGTCCACTGACCTGAACCCTGTAGAACATGAGTGAACTGAAGAAAAGAAGCACCAACATGGAGCTGGGAATCTGGAGTGATTCTGGATGAAGGAATGGTCTCTGATCTCTTGTCAGGTGTTTTCTAACCTCATCAGGCATCATAGGAGAAAATTTAGAGCTGTTAAACTGGCAAATGGAGGTTTCAAAAATTATTGAATAAAAGGGTGCCGTTAATTGCGGCCAATGTGTATTTGAGAAAAACATTTATTTCATAATGATATTTCCCACAATTTTAAATTCTTATTATCCAATGAAAGGTTAGATTTTTGTAAATGTTTTTAAATAAAAGATCAACAGGATCAACAATACAGATTAATTTTCACAGCCTTCTTTGATCATATTTACCAAGGGTGCCAATATTTTTGGCAATGAGTGTATATACTTACACACACATTTATATATATATGCACAGGGCTCGACATTAACGATTGTCCGCTTGTCCGGGACAAGTGAATGTTTTGGAGAGAAATTTTTGAAAGAGAAATTTTTGAAAGAGAAATTTACTTGCCCAATCGGACAAGTAACTTGAAAAAGTCACTACCAAAAACAATAATAACTGCCTTTATTTGTGATACAGCCTTTGTTATAGGGGTGTGCCATTATATATCGTTTGCGATAATTTCGTAATTGTTGTTTAACGAGTACATTGCAAGAATCAAACAAAGACAGCACGCATAATTACGTAAAGTCACCTAGGTTTGACTAGCTCACGTGCATTCTTTCACTGCATGATTCAGTATTACAATTACAATGCATGAAGAATGATCAGAAAATTCAAGATATGGGGGCAGAAAATGTATGCATTTATATCATTTTACATAGTTAATGTCACACGAAGATCGAACTCCGTTTTTTTTTTTTTTTGCTTCAAAAATCATCATGATTACAAATGATAACAGTTCAATAAACAAGAAGTTAACATTTACGTTTTACACATACGTTTTAGACACCTTATTGCCTGTTTTTTCTCTACTTCAACAAAAATAACTCCAAACATAGCCACAGCACTGTTTTGCGTCTCTGAGGAACATGACGGTGTTTCGTGCCTGAATGAATCAACCGTTTAATTCGGTTCAGTCGCAATGACTCACTTATTAACAGTGACTTGATGCCACCTACTGGTGGTTTTAATTTCACATTTACAGTATTTTATTTTATTTTTTTAATTATTTAAATTCAAATATCAGTATTCCATGTTATATGTATCAAAACATTATTTATTCATTTGTAATTGTAGATTAAATTATTCCATGTCCCTCAGAGCTGCATTAAACAGTGTGTAAATATATCTATCCCACTTCAGATGCAGCTTCTGTTTCCTCTGCATTGCAAAGATGAATTTTGTTGAAACTGATTTCATTTGTTTGGTAACAGCCCAAATGTCTTATTATACTAATTGACTGATTAAATTGATCTAATTAAAAAATTTTAAATTTAAGTTTGAAAATAATGAAAGTCATATATATAATATAAATATTAGCATTTTATTTTTAAGTTTACTATAAAATAATTGTATTTGTATTTAATTCTAACTTTTTATTTTAAAATATAATAGTATTATCACACTTTATTATTTTGTTCATTATTCATTTAAAAAGGAAAATCTAAATAAACTAAATGTGTTTTCTATAACTACAATAAATAATTATATTTATAACTCAATTTAACTTAATTTTTTCTCTCCGGGCAAGTAACTTTTATACTCGGACAAGTAAATGACAAATTTACTTGTCCGAAGGACAACCACATGAGAATGCTTAATGTCAAGCCCTGTATATATATATATATATATATATTTTTTTTTTATTTATTTATTTATTTATTTTACTTTTTTCAAGTGTGAATGAGTACGTATGTATGTGTATATATATGTATGTGTGTGTGTGTGTGTGTGTGTGTGTGTGTGTGTGTGTGTGTGTGAGAGAGAGAATATATATATATATATATATATATATATATTTTTTTTATTATGGTGATATTCTTTTTATTATTTTATTTTTATTAGGGATATTCTTCCCCAAGTGTGAATGCTGGAAACTGGAGATGCAAGTTTAATCAAACATGTTTCATCTGCTGTGTATCAACAATCAAGTTTGGAGAAATCTGACCAGCAAATTTACACAGCAATAGTGCACCTCACCAAAAGAGGGTCTAAATGTTACAGACTCTTCTAAATTGATATGAAAGTCTTTCCACATCCAGTGACATGGGCTGTCAAGGCACAAAAAAGATCAAAACACCATAAAAGAACCATGTAACAGTAGTACATATGCATTTGATTCTTCTGCAGAACACAAAAGAAGGTATTTTAAAGAAGCTTGGGGTCCAAAGAGCATTGGAGCCCAGTGACTTTAACTATATGGACGAAAAATTTCTTCTTTTATGTTACAGAGAATCAAGTAAGTAATCCAGGTTTGGAACAACATGAGGGAGAGTAAATTCAATTAAATTTCTGTCCCTCCAATGAAAGTCCATGTAACCAGAACTTAAAAGATCCAAAAAGTCATAAAAATATCTTAATTTGTGTTTCGTTTTATGGGTTTGGAATGACATGGAGGAGAGTAAATGATAACAGACCTTTGATTATTGGGTGAACTATTCCATTCAGACCACCATGTGTTATTGAAACACACTTTTATGACGTGTACGGTGTCATATTTCATGCGTGGCTGATGAGATGGCATGTGCCATATAAAACATGAGGAAATGTCACTCACTCTCTCTGTTTTCATCGCTGTTCCTCTTGACTCTGCTGCTGTCACACTTTGTGCCCAGAAACACGCTGGCAGACTTATTCTTCTGCGTGTAGAATGTAAGGACTTCCTCCAAGTCATTTTCACTGGAAGAACAAGCAAAATGACCACTGCAAAACATGCCTAATGATGTACGATGTACGATGTACGATGTACTCTAGATGCATCACACCGACCTCGCCTCCAGAATAAACTCCTGGAAAACACTGGAGTTGATGCAGCGATCCTCGTCTGGAATCTTGTCCAAACTCTCCACCATTTGCTTTGTTTCCTGAGGGTTATTAAACAAAGTTGACTTAAAGAGGTCATGCATTGCATTTGTGTTCTTTTATAATGATCCCTGAGGTCCACTTACAATGTTACAAACACTGTCATAATTTGGAAATAGCTGGTCATTTTCTATCCTGTTATTGGCCCTCTGATTTCAACAGTCAGTTTTAGGGTTTTAATTACAAATGCTTGCACAGTTATAACTGTCAAAGTAAACAGTGCAATGTATAGTTTTGCAGTATAGTATCAAATGCATGCAGGGGTTGAACAAAACAATGTGAAAACCGCCAAAACCGCCCACATTAGTCTGTCAATATTCAGGTCATGTGATTTGTCTGATCAAGGCAGATGTTGAAGTTCATCTTGATGCTCCAGCGGCCCATCTTTTTCACATTTTAGCATTGTGCAGTGTCTGTGATTAAAGTGTTAACAATTGCACCTTTTCATGGGTGTTGGTTTTGTGAAGTTCTCTGAGGTCATTTTAGTGGAAACAGGGTCTTCAAGGTGAATACTGAGGTTTGCTGTCACTTTGCTGCAGTAGTTCTGTGTTTTTTGGACACAAACCTATTCTTTTTCAGTTTTCGCCCACTATTCTTCTTCACTGATGAAGTTTTGCCATCCTTTGTGAATGAAGTCCTAATCGTAAAGATTACAATTGCGTTTACAGACTTTGTCCTGGAAGTCACTGATTTCACCCACAGCTTGTACTCAAAACTTATCCTATACTTACATAAAACCTTACAGATAAAGAAAAGATAAATAAAAGTGTTTGTTTTTTCACTGTAGCAAATGATATTAACTATTAAATTATTTATGGTGTTCACATTATTTTCTCCAGTCCCTGTATCAGTTACGAGTCATGTTTCTATGAAAACACAAGAGATTATCGGGCACTTATCACAGCAAGCTGAATGAGACGAAACACTGCGTTAAAGCCACTACACAGCTTGAACTGAAATCAGCAGAATAAAATCACCTCAACAGGAAAACCTAACAACAGACAATAAAACAGTTTCTCCTGAACACTTCCAATATAAGGCCTGATCATTTTGGTGAAAAATGAAATACTCAATACATATCAGCCTGTAACAGGTGAGGCATTAGAATTAACATGGTAACTTGTGCTTGTGTGTTGCAGCATTAGTCTCGGGTCTGCATCGTGATTAAATAAAAGTCTCTTCACAAAGCCTGTGTCCAACTGCATCTGCATTGCAAAAGAATCCACAGCAAAATGTAGCAAACAGTGAATTAGAAAAGACTAACTCACCGATGACTTAGAACACCTTAGCAATCATTTAGCAGCACCCTAGCAACCGTCCAAAACACCGTAGCAACCAGACAGCAAGGCATTTCTAACGGTTTTCAAACTACTCAAGGCTTATATAACCATCAAGCCTCTGCCAAAATGCCAGAGCAAACTGCACAGGGCCTATAAAAGCTTCAAACGAACATTCAAACTATTTCAGCTTTGGTCAAGCCAGCACACTCAAAGTCTGTATTGACGAACTGCTGTTTGCTGATTTTATTGATTATCGGCCTGCTGATCCACAAACCTGGTTATAGAGCTGTATGAAGTTTCCGAGCTGATGGGAGAGGATGCGCTGGCGGTCTGACAGACACAGCTGACGGCTGGGCTCCTCCAGACACATGTCCTGATGCAGGTTACTGCTGGCTCTCTTCAGAAAGCGAACCACCAGCTCCTGCAGAATCACACGGTCAACAGCACCGTCCCACACAGTCTTTAGCACTCACATTAATAACGTAGCTATAAAATATATAGACGTATTAGACCACCACCAAAGGTGCACAGGCATTCAGCGTTTCTGTAACCCCACAACAAACATCAGATAAATCATGTTTGCTACAGATGAAAAGCTTGCTTTGATATACAACTGTGTGGTGCTATTATGAAGCGCACATTTACATTACATTTAGTCCAAAGCGACTTACAAAAGACTTGTAAAAGAGAAATGCGTGTTGTTTTAGATAAGCTGGTAAAGATATGGACTAGTAAACATCCCCATCATCACTGTTCCTCTGAACAAGACACCTTCACGAGGTGATTGTGCTGTTTCTTAATTGTTGGTTGTACATATGTGCCAGATAATGTATATATGCCAAAAATCACACACACAAAAAAATAAATGAATAAATAAAATAAAACACACTATGGAAAAAAACCTAACAAGTAGTACTAAACATTAATGTAATATTAATACTTTGCACACATAAAAACATAAAGAATTTTTTTTTGAATATATTTTAAAAATGCCATAAAACTACTTTTGTTTTTTTACAAACATTAAAAACATTACAGTTTATTTACTAATTATTTGAAAAATTTAGACCATTTTATAATTTTGAGTGAAAGAAGTGTGGAAAAGCACTTTTTCTGAAACTCAAGCAGTAGCCAAGACCAAAAATCATGATTCATACATGTTTAGTGAATAAGCATGAACCGATAAAAATGTGCGCTTTGAATGCATTTGGGGGGGGGGGGGGGATCTGCAAAATGCATAAATGTAAGTGTAAATTCCCTTGGAGGACACTTCAGAAACTGATATAAAAAAATGCATTATTTTATTTTGCGTGTGAGCAGCTGCGTTTAACCATGAAATGGCATAATCATAAAGCCGAGACAAAATTCATATGCACATTCCACAATATATCAAAGTGTTGACACTTTGCATGCATATTCATGACTCTAAATGAGAAAGAGTCACAAAATATAAAAAACAAAAAAACAAAAAAAAAACCCAGCATCATAGGTAAACCCCAACAAAAACCCAACAATCAATCGACATCAAATGATGGCATTTATGGGGTGAACTAACTCTTTTTTAATCATTTTTAGAGACTTATATTGGTCAGATCCTACGTGAAGCAGATATTTCAATAAAAGCAGACACTGTTTACCATCTGATCGTGCTCCTTCTGTGTCCAGGCCGGGCCCATGTTGGCTCTGCTCTCGGCCAGCAGGCGCAGCTGCACACGGTGCAGGTAAGAGGAGAAGGCCATGCGTGCTTGAACTTTACTGCAGGAGGGAAGCATGAGAACAAAAAGCCATGAAATAAGACAGCAGAAGAGACTAAGAGGATGCAAAATACAACCTATTTCCAGTTTAATATGCAGAATCAACTAGAATTAAGGCCTTTGTAGGTTGATAACTTTGAGAATATAAACACTGTGGTGCTGTTTGACCAGTATCAGATGAGGGGAGTGTTCAGGAAACCTTTCATTATTTTTAGTTATTTCTGTTACAAAGCTGAAATTACATACTTAAGCTTTAATGTCTCCATCTTGTAAACCTGCATCATGTTGTTTGGCTCCACTTTGAAGACCTTTATATAAACTACAGCATTCTGGGAAATTAAGTGTTTATTCACTTACAGTTAAATTGATTAAGTTTAATGACGTGCATGTTTATGTGCATAAATGTATGCCAACATGTTTATAGGTCAGTCATAAATGGAAAAAATAATAATAATAATAATAATAATTCTTAGAACTATAGTTATATAAATTTATAGGAATTAATTGCAGTGAAATTTCATCCTCCAAAGATTTTTGGTTGAAAACAAAAAACACCATTTTATATTATACACAATAAAACACTTTTGCTCTGTAAAGATTGTGTTCATATGACAATCTGTTATGTAATCATAATCTGTATATAAACTACAGTTCAAAGGTTTTGGATCGGTAAGATTTTAAAAGTTTTTTAAAGTATAATGTATTTTAAAGTATATTAAAAAAGAAAAATGTTATTTTAAATGGTAATAATATTTCACAATATAACTGTTTTACTGTATTTTTTATTTAAAAAATGTGGCCTTGATGAGCATAAAATACTTCTTAAATTTTTTTTTTTTTAAATGTAAAATAAATATATGAAAAACTTGCTGATCCCTAACTTTTGAACGGTAGTGTAAGCCAAAAACAAGTATTACACTGTTCAACACTGTCATATTCATAACACACTTGACAAAATATTGTTGGAGCTTATATGTCATTTTGGTGTTATCAGAAATATACATCATAATTTAAATCAGTAATCCAAACAAAGTAATCCTGTGTTTCATTGGCTCTGTACTGGTATTCTGCACAATGACAATAAAGTTGAATCTAATCTAATCAAAGGTTCATCTTTCAGGCAGTGGGCATCAAGAATTTTAATTTTGGTGCATCACCGTTTCATTTCATTTTAAATCTACTTCCTTAAATTTCTTAAAATCCTTAAAAACTTAAAATTCAAATTAAATTCTGCATCCTGTTTGCTGCCTCAATTCAAACTGGATGTGAATTCAAAGGCATTCCCAATCACTCTGAGAGATGCACAGCCCAGATAAACACTGGCACCACGGCAAACACACACAGAAAGGCTTTTTATGAACACAAATTGCGCATATACACTCCTGGCAGGTTGTTTTGGTGGACGGATGATGCACATGTGCACCTCACCGCTACCTCCATGCCGTACGTGTTACTGCAAACCTAACAACACACGAGGTAAATCTGAGGGTAAGAAATGCCCTCCACGCTGCTCCAACAACCGTGAGCTATTTACATTCACTGAATGATGAGAAGATAAGCAAGGAAAGTACGACGAAACGGAAAAGAAATGTTTCGGAAAAAGCCGTCACACAAAAACAAAGATATACTGTACTGTAACGGCCCCGGTCCCTTCTCGGCCCTGGCAGGCGCAAAGGAATTTCTACAAACTCAGACATGTCATTATAATTCCTTGCTCAAATTACAATTCAGCCTCTTGGACTGCGAGTCCAGAGGAAACTGGAATCTTTATTGCACTTTGGACAGGAGTATGTAATATTCATTAATGTCAGCGTATAAAAAGAGCAGGTCTAAATATTTTTGTAGGGCTATTGCATAACGTACAGGGGGAGGGAATATGTTTCAACTGCTTCCAGGACTCCTGCAAAATGTTAAACAAAGGAAAGACAGTCTGACTCCAGCAATTAGGCGGCCAATAAGAGCGAGCCGTTCTACGCCGAGGTCAGGGCTGATGAGCCGATTGGCCAGCGCGGGAGGAATCCGCTTCCTGTGTGAATGAGACTGTGAAAGTAGCAATGAAAACATGTGAAGGCGCTGGATGAAAAGGACACCACGGCGCAGCCAGAGTCTCAGACTCTCTCAATCCCCAAGCTTCTTTAAGCAGATCCAAGTGTGTGTGTGTGTGTGTGTGTGTGTGTGTGTGTGTGTGTGTGGTTGGGAATCAAGAACTGATTCTTAGTCAGAACTGCTTCCATCTCGTCACAATGACTACGTTTGCATGCACACTAATACTACGATTATTTCCAATAATCAGAGTAAGGACTTAATCGCATTATGATGTTTACATGTCAAGAGTAAAGCTCTTCACTCCTGTTTACATGCAACTTCCATTATTAGTATTATTCGCTAAGAATTGTGGTTATTTATTTATTTTTTTTTACTATTGACATACCCCACTGCACAGCACAAATGATGGACTCAGAAAGAGTAGGTGTGTTACTGCCCGCTGTTTATTTACGTCTGATGTATGGTTGTATTCCATGCGCTGACATTTTTGATTCTGCGATTTCGTCCATCAATGTACTGCATTATGTACATGTGACGCAACGTCGACAACATGAACTCTGTTTCCTCGGCTCACCAATACTGCAATTTACTGCGTTTACATGCCTGTATATTTCAATTAAAATCGGCATATGCCACCTATGTTAATATGATTATGCTTGCTGCGATTATGAGCTTAATTGCATTATTTAGACCGAAGTATTGCGTTTACATGAGGTAAAGTTTAATATTGCCAAAATCTCATTATAATCGAATTAAGAGGGTGCATGTAAACGCACTGAATGATACTGGAAGGAAATACTCCTGCATGGCTACTGAGTAATACTAATAAAGAAATAACAGAATGACATGAGTGTGAATAAATGATGACATGATGATCACTTCTAGGCGAACTTGATCTCTTTAACGTCAGAAAAGCACTGAGAAATGCAGAAAAAGTCAAAAACAGGTTGCAGATATGCAGTCAAGATGGTAAGATGGTGCGAGCTGACTCAGACATCTGATCAAACTCTTATCCTCTCTACAGAAACCACTAATCTCCCCCGCAGGGAAGTGTGAGGGCCAGCTCGTTACCCGTGATTCTGAGCGTCCACACTGACCTGAGGTCCCATCCTTGCTGGAGGATGTGGAGCAGGTTGACTTTGGGTTGTGAGGTTTGTTCCAGCGCAGTGTTTGTGTGGAGGCGAGGTGATTTCAGCTCCATCTCTCCCTCCACCCCGTCCTCATTCTCACTCATGTGAGGGGACTGAGACGCTTTCAGACCTAAAAACACACATCAGAAAGTATCATTTTAAAATACTACAGGACTAGTTTTTAGTTTTGAGGAGGTGATGTGCCATTTAACTTCTGTCATATACCACAACTAAAGCTTTTCCCGTTTCTTCTTCATTATGGATTTAAACTTTGTGTAAGAAGTGTTCATGTGCTGCTGGTTGGCATCTCATTCAATAGCATCTCAATCAACAAGAAGAGTTTAATCGTGGAAATGTGTGGGGATGGCCACTGTGAAAACAGCATCAAGTAAGATCTTCACAATTCAAGCACTTTTATGTAATAAGGGGTTTATAAAATTAAGTTTTTATTTCAAAGTCATAATAAAACTTTTTCTTTTTTTTCTGTTGCATGGTTACTATTGATAAATTTAATGCATCCTAATTAAATAATAACATTCATTTAATTTCGCATCTGTAAGATGCATAAATGTAAGTGTAAAATTTCAAATTTTATAAAAGTTTGTTACATTAGTGTCAGAGCTTGAGATTAATATTTTACTGAGCTATAATTTGTCAAATTATGCAAAAAGTGAGAAAATATGATTTAACTGTGTGTATTTAGGACAAGTAAAATGCTAGCTATAGAACTGGACAATTTCTTCTACATAATGAATAGATTTGAGATGTTGTGGATGCACTTTCTGCATGACAAGTCAGAAAAACAAAAAAATAATTAAAAAAAAAAAACTATGAAGTCTCCTGTGATCTATGTGTATCAACTGCAGGACATTGGTGTAAACAAATAAATAAAATTTCAGTTTATTAACTGGACAGTGTCAAACATTGCAGATGATTTTTAGTAAATGCTCGTTACCGGATATGAGCTGTAAACGCACCTGCTCGTCTTCTTCCGGCAGAGGCTCGTCCGGGTTTGCGCCTCTGCTTGCGCACCTCCAGACTAAGAAGCTTCCTTTCATATTGGACCACATGGTGCGTGTAGAAGGACCCCACAACCAGAGATATATTATCATTCACCCTGCTCCTGGGGAATAAAACACGGCAAAACAGACATTTATAACCTTTTGTGTTTGTTTGCATTCAGAGGTTGAAATTACAGGCACTAACCTCGATCGGGAGATCACAGATCTGAGAAACAAAGAGCAATGGATCATTTTAAACAAATGTAATTCTGGGAAAGCTATTCTGAAACATTCTAGAGAAAAGCTCATATGAATTTGGCCATACTGGAGTTTAAAGGAACAGTTGATCCAAAAAATTTAAATTAGCTGAAAACCACTCCAGTCCATCAGTTAACATCGAGAAGACAAAAGTGGTGTGTTTGTAAAAAAAATACAGTTTATAATCCATAATAACGCTTCCTCCAGTGAAAAATCCATCTCCTGTTGTCTCTCACATCAAAAACCAGCCACATATTTGTTTAGAGCTGTTTTGACTTGTAAACACTACTTGATCTGTGCAGATTTCTCTCCTGATTCAGACCAGAACACTTTTTCACTGGAGGAAGCGTTATTATGGATTCATTTTGGCCAGAAACAATAAAAATGCCTTACTGATGGATTTATTACAAACACGCAACTTTTGTCTTCTCCAGATGTTAACTGATGGACTGGAGAGGTGTGGATTATTGTGATGTTTTTATCAGCTGTTTGGACTCTCATTCTGACGGCACCCATTCACTGCAGAGCATCCATTGCTGAGACACTGATGCAGTGATACATTTCTACAAACCTGATGAAGAAACAAACTCATCTGCATCTTGGATGGCCTGAGCGTGAGTACATTTTTAGCTCATTTTGATTTTTGGGCGAACTATTCCGTTAAGGGCTCCTCCAAGAATAACAGTCATTTTATCAGTGCACATAAGCCTTTGTATGACATACTCGCACTAAATATCAACAAAAAGCCCTCAGGCTGAAGATTCCTTAAATAGATTAAGATCTTTCCAACCACGGTGGAAAGACTTACCTTCCATGGAAAAGTTTATTAGCCAACATGGCGTTCATAGACGTCTTGTATTCCAGATAACCACTGAAATAGAGATACAGAGAGAGAGAGAAATAATTACAGACAGATTAATTACATAACAATTCCAAAGAAATTATGTGGTAAACAATCAGTCCTGCTGGTTTCAGCAGTGACTCTTATGCAAACGAGAAAGAAACAAGCTGAATGAGAACATGATGTTTCTTGCACTTTTCAATTGCGTAAAAACTGCGTACTGCTGAAATGAGAAAACAATATCTGTTAGCTTTCCTCAACAACTGCCCTGCATGTTTATGACAAAACACACGTAACGATGGGTTAGATGCTTTATGGTGGTTTGGTTGACCATTTGGCCAGTTGGCTCTCCACAAGACTGCATCGGTCATGCTTGAGCAATATTACTTCGCTCTGCCTTCAAGCAGCTAGAATTAGCTGCTGCATCACTAACCGTCTAATGGTGCGACCGCGGTGTGAATTACAAAATTATGAGGTGCTGAACATTAAATGACTGCAAGATTTTTTTCCAGACTGAGCTTAAACAAGCATTTGAAAAGCTTTAGCTATTTTCCTGTGTCAATAACAATATATTTTGGGTGAAGTAAATGTTTATTTAAGACATGAATGTCTCTTTCAGTCAAGCTGTTTCAACACTATCCCGTTATGGGACAGCGCCTGCTTCTGAGCACATAGTCAACACGTCTTTAGGCAATGAGAATGAAATGTTCACACAGGGATGGGGTGGTAATTAAGCAAGCACTTGGGCCAATGCTAAATAAAGATCATTTAAAACATTTAAAAATAAAAACGTTCAAAAACCTGGTTTACAACTTACAGAAAACATTACAGAAATTTTCCCTTGAATACATGCAAGTGTTCACATCATTATTATTTTGAAGTGCATTCATGCTTTTTTAATTATGTGGACCCACTATTAAGTGTATTTAACTACTGCATTTAATTTAACAACTTACATTTAAATGACTCATTTAATGCAATGCACTTATTGTGTACGTATGTTTTGCATTGTATGTATATTTGCATCTGTAATTAATTTATGTAGTTACATCCATAATTAGACTGTTGATGCTAACTCTACCCCTTAACCCACCCTTAAACCTCACCACAGCACCAACCTTACTTATATCCCACTCCGGTAGCGGCAATTATTATATATTATTATTATTATTATTAGCATTTTGTTTTGATATAAGTAAATAGTAAAGATATAAAAAAGACATATAACGTGGGACCAGTTCATTAATAAAGTGAGTAAAGAACGGTCTGCTTCAAACATTACTGCTTCAAGTAATATCTGAATTATTTGAAAACAATTATTTCCTGTAACTTCTAATAGTCCAGCCCATTTTAGGATGTATTTTTACTACAAAAATAGCTTTGTTCCAGTGCAATACAAATAGATACACATATAAACAACAAAGGAGTTTGATTTATGTATGTATGTATTTATTTTTTTTTATTTTTTTTTGTAATTAAATAAAATTCAAGGGTATCAATAATTTTGGCCACATCTATAGATCAGAGTTATTTTAGTATTACTTTTACTATTATACTTTTAAGTAATATTTTGAATATTTTGGCTTGTTCACAACAAGAATGATACAGTAACTGTAACGATAACTATATTAGCGTCCACTCCCTCGCACAATAATATTCTGTTTATTATAAGCACACGCTGCAGTTTTGATGTCTGCTACTTTAAATGCTCGAGCTCATTAAAGTCTGTCTTTGTGCTTATAATGTTATACTTGTGGTGTAACTGCTACTTTTTTTTTTTTTTTTTAATTTAGAAAGATTCTTATAACAATATCGTTATTGTTATTGTCATCATCCCTGGTGTGAACGGGCCTCTAAGTTTTATTTTAACATTTTCAGTTTTAATTTAAAATTGCAGTTTATTTTTTTAATGTATTTTTGTCAGTTTATTAGTTGTTGTTGTTTTTTAAATATATATTATATTCAGATTTAATTAATTTTTATTTATACAGTTTTAGTTCTTTTTTATATTTCCAATTTTAATGCTTTAGTTAGTTGCCAAGGCAACTTTTCTCATTTTCCTTTAAAGTTTTCATCTAATATTAATATTTTATTTTATTTTAATAGTCCTAATTTTATCTAGCAATAATAACCCTGCTGTAGATCTGGATGCCAAAAAAGTGCGACTCCATTGACCTGTTTTTATCCATATTTTACATGCACTTCTTAGCCTGGCCTGCACATATTTTCTGAAATCCATCATGTTCGGTAATGATACCCACTCGTGCTTGTGCAGGGTAACCCGTCTGTATTCAGAGGCAGAGCACACTGTCCCAATCAGGAGCGAGAGCACACGCATGAGTGATGGAAATGATATCCGCGTGACTTGGCATTGCTGGAATCTCATTTTTTATTGCCCATCAAACATACTCATGTATAAAGCAGAAAGAAGAAAGACTGAGGCTGGCACTGATTGCCCTGGTCTAAGCACATCTGGTTTTTGGAGGTATTTGATCTAACGGAGGGTGATCCCTGTAACCTGCTCACAGATGTTTCCTATCACAAGTAAGTGGTGTAATACTGCACCTGAACATTATTTCATTCTAGGCTTCAATTGTGTTTATGTTAACATCCTTACTACTCTGAAAAATAGTGCAGGATTTACTTTGAAACAATCTTCCCTCAATAATAGCATTTTACAAAGAATTTGTATCACTTATCAGGAAACAGCAACATTACATTTTGAATTAGAAAGACTGAACTAGTATTCTCTTGTCAAACATACTCCAATAAACTCCAAAAAAAACAGTGCAAAAGCAGTATGAGTCAATGGTTATTTTAGCCTTTAAGTTTATTTCTCAAATAAATCAGTGAATGATGTTGAGCAAACCAAATTAGATCATCTTTGTCTCTTTAAAGGAGTCATGAACGGAGAAATCAAATTCAACTGATCTTCATAACAGGTCAATGTACTATAAAAACCTTTCCGTACGTTTCAGAACTCAAAGCTTTCTCATTAGTTCTCATTTGATTGAATCCAAGCTAAGAAAGCGACTCGTTTTGTAATTTTCTTGTCACATTATGATGTCATAGTGCGATGAAAGTCCGCCTCTGCAGGAGAAACACTTGCAAACTTTATAAGTGGACCTCAAAGAACATTATAAAATAATTTAAAAACGCAGTTCATGACCCCTTTAGCTAAACCACTGGGTTTACCACTAGGGTCTAGCACTGAATTTGAGCATTTTATTTTTATTTTTCTACCTCAACACAGTCTCACCGAGGTCAAAGTTCTGCCTTGTGCTGTAACATGAACAATATAAAGACTTCAGATGATGCCAGCACTCGATTATTTGCTTAGCTGAACATGTGAAGAATGATCAGTGTTATTCCACAATCATTGAGAGACTATTATAGCTTTTATTAACTCTTTCAACGCCATTGACGAGATATCTCATCAATTAAGAGACAACGCTTCCCCACCATTGACGAGTTTTTAACGGCAATCCGTGTTGTAGGTGTATTACGGTAAGGAAAGCCCTAGCGCATGTCCTATCTATCTATCTATCTATCTATCTATCTATCTATCTATCTATCTATCTATCTATCTATCTATCTGTCTGTGTGTGTGTGTGTGTGTGTGTGTGTGTGTGTGTGTGTGTGTGTGTGTGTGTGTGTGTGTGTGTGTATGTATGTGTGTGTGTGTGTGTGTGTGTGTGTGTGTGTGTGTGTGTGTGTGTGCGTGCACGTACAGTATATGTATGCATATGTGTGTGTGTGTGTGTGTGTGTGTGTGTGTGTGTTCTGTTTATTGAATGCAATTTAAATTATTCATATAATTATTTATAAGTGAAAGAATATGACATCTGAATGTATTTTGCATGAAAATGCACTACTTTGATAAAAATGCATTTTTCTCAGTTTTTTGTCCAAAATGTTGTATTTTTGATGGTACCCACCTGTATTCAAATGGTGATAAAACATGAACACATGAAGATAGAATAAAATATTTTTGTTTAAAAGCAGAGACTTGGGTCTTTATTTTGATATATAATATATTCTTATATTCATAGCAGAAAATATTCTAAGGGCCATCAAATTTAGGTGAAAATCAACTTTTTTTAAAAACGCTGGCGGGGAAAGAGTTAATATTTTTAATTAGGTTTTATTTTTATATTTTGTTGTCATTTTAATATTAGTTCAAGTTTTAGTAATGTTGTTGTTTTTTAACCTTTTTTTGTGTTTCTATAGTTTTTAATACATTTTTATTAAAGTTTTGGTTCTAGTTATTTTAGTGCATCACGTTTAGCAATGAAAATGAGAAATGTTGCGGAATATATATATATAGATATTTCATTTATTTCAGTTAAAGGTTGGTTTACTTCAAGTAATGAAAGGTGATTTATGGTTTAGGTTTAGTTTTAGTTTACTATAATAACCCTGAGTGTGATGATCAGAAAGCGGTCCTTTCTGAGCTCATTCCCGTTGAGGAGATCTGTGCAGACAGCAGCTGGTCATCTTCACACACCGCTGTTTGCTTCACTAGTTAGACATGATTTCAGTGTCTGATTTAGTGGCCGGCAGCTCAAGCTTGGCAACCACACAGTAAAAAAAAAAAAAAAAAGTTGGGGCCAACTTAAAATTTTCAAGCAACCAGCTTCAACTAATTTTAATATAGATTCTCAAATTTTTGTTGTATAAACTTAAAACGACAAGTTGAGAAAACTCAAAAATCTGCTGAAGCTGGTTGCCTTAATCTTAAATTGGCTCAACTTTTCTTTTTATTTTT
Organism: Acrossocheilus fasciatus; assembly: GCA_036784905.1. Lineage (NCBI taxonomy): Eukaryota > Metazoa > Chordata > Actinopteri > Cypriniformes > Cyprinidae > Acrossocheilus > Acrossocheilus fasciatus. Next base: position 30,231,088 of record CM071954.1, on the reverse strand, counting down.
TTTTACAGTGCAGCAGAGTTTTGCAGCTCATGTTGAGTTCCAGGTGATTTGGCCTTATAGGTAAAGTCAGTATGATCTCAGGGTTTTAGAAAAACACAAGAGTCCAATCTTAAGCTGACTCTGGCAAGATGCACACACCACAATTTTGGCCATCATTTAAACACAGAAGTCCAATGTCCTAAATTACAACTCGATGCGTGTACAGATGGCTGACATTGTTATGCTCTGGTTAAACCATCTAATTAAGTTTAAACCTGTTAGCGATTTTTTCACAAAAATAACATTACCAATCAGAGACATTTACATGCACAAATGTTTTGGTAAACCACCGTCAGCAGGAGCACTGTTTTATTTCTGCTCATTAAACCACATGCTCTCTCAACTGCTGCTAAAGCAAGGACTGATGGGAGAAACTGAAGCGGAGAAAGACCGCATCAGAGTCTGAGCATGAGTCAAAGCACATTTCTCAAACAATCTGTCAGTATACCAAAGTAAATGAGTGACGACTGTATTGAGCTGCAGCGTGGACTGCAGTATTAAATTTGCAAATTTCTACAGCTGCTTCGTGTATTTTGTTGAACTACACCAAGAATTATATAGCTGTAAATAATATTACACATACAGTACGAGAATATACATTACTAGGGCTGGGTAAAAATATCGATTTTAATCGATTCTCATTTTTACGAAACAATATCGATTCTTAAATCCCAAGAATCGATTAGTCGAGCCTGTTTTCAGTTAATGGATGGAACATTGAAGCGCACCTCCCATTCTATGAATCACAATAAGCATTGTGCTTTGATACTTTTAATTTGAAACAAAGTCTCAGATTTCAAATTCTGTCCATTGTATTGCAGTATTCAAACAATAAATGCTGTTTTGGCGCTGTTTAATGTGGAGTGACAGATCACTGGAGCGATCATCTCCTCCACATTACTACCAGTTACAGCACAAAATAAACATGACTAAACATCCAAAGGTAAGTTAAAAGAAAGAGTACAACTTTACAATCCATATCGTGTCTCATGTAATCGCTCAATCAGTGTTTCAGATGCACAAAGACGTCAATATAACGTCTTGTAAACAATGTCACATAATGTCACATTTACCTCATGTGACCATAAACTCATTAGTCAGATAGAAAAATAAACTGTAAAGAGGTATAACTGTATATTTTTTACTGTTCTTCAATGTTTAATTTGTTTGAATAAATCTGTCAGGTTTTTATGACAGCCACCATTTAAATTGAATTAGAAATATTATTAGGTATTATAATAATAATAATATATAATATTTGAAACTTTATTATTATAAAACATCAAGTGTTTTTTAAGCCTACAAATCATTTTAACTTTCAATATTATAGTAATGTATTACCAGCTTTAGTTGAGAGATTTTTTTCCTTGAGAAAATTTGGCATGTACTGTACCCGATATATAGCCAAAATGATCGATATTGAATCGAATCAAATCAAATCAAATCAAATAGAATTGATAATAAAATCGAATCGCAAGCTTGTAAATGACAATCGAATTGAATCATGAAATTTGTGTCAAAACCCAGCCCTATACATTACTGGTCAAAAGTTTGGACTAATTAAGATGTTTTACTGTTTTGGAAAGAAGTCTCTTCCGCTCACCAAGGTTGCATTCATTTGATCAAAATACAATAAAAACAGTGAAATATTATTGCAATTTAAAACAGCTGTTTTCTATGTGACTAAACTGTAATTTATTTCTGTGATGCGCAGCTGTATTTTCAGCATCATTACTCCAGTCTTCAGCGTCACATGATCTTCAGAAATCATTATAATATGCTGATTTACTGCACAACAAACATTTCTGATTATTATCAATGTTGAACACAGTTCTGCTGCCCAATATTTTTGTGGAAACCGTGATACATTTTATTTTCCAGGATTCACAGATGAATAGAAACATTATAAATGTCTTTACTGTCACTTTTGATCAATTTAATGCAACCTTGCTGAATAAAAGTATTAATCTTTATTTTATCTGTCTTCCCTCAAACAGCATGTGATACTGAAGACTGAAGTAATTTATGTAATAGCAGCCATGGGTGAACAGAAGAGACTATAAATTATTTCAAGATTTTGACCGGTAGCATAAATCAATTCAACATTTTCTGATCTACAAATCATCGTTCTGTCCTTTCATTCTCTCACCTGTAGAGTTCCCAGGTGTCTGGAGTAGGAAAGATCCGAACAAACCCACCCCTCCTGTCATACTCCTCCTGTACCCTCCTCAGCACTTTCATCTGTCCAGGGGAGACAATGAAACATGCTGTTCAATATCAAATATGTCAGGAGCAGCCAAGAAGAACGAGCATACATCAGCCTGCTATCTTCAAATAAATTCCTTAGCGTTTGGCTAAAGTCATGGAAACCCCTTCGGCCGTGGACTCCAAATCACTGACCTCTTCTGCCGTCAGACTCAGCGTACTCTCCGCTAGCTTAGTGCTGGGTTTCTCTCTCTGAGCTTCTGGGTCGGTGCTGTTGGCGGATGGCGGTCTCTGGCGCTGAGGAAAAGAGTGAATTATTACAAAAATACTGTAGTGGCATCATCAGTGTTATTACAGCTCATAGAGTTCATACAGTCACTTTTGCAAAGGGTTCAAATATGCAGAAGATGCTGGAAAAGTGAATGATGTGGAGGGTTTTTCTGAAGAACAGCAGGCAGTTTAACTGTTCAGAGCTGTGTTTCCCGAAAGCATCGTAAGCTTAAGTACATACAGTACATCGTAGACCGATTGAAACCAATGGAGCTACGATCAACTTAAGCTCACCATAAAATTTCACCATATAAAAAAGGAGGTTGTTGCAATTTTTACAGATTTTTTACAGTTACTGGTTTTGATAATGAACATAAATTTACATCTGCATCCTAACTCAAACTACTACTGTCAACTCAATGTCAAATGTGCATTTCTAAGAGACAAAAAATGTATATTATTATTATTATTGCATATATATATATATATATATATATATATATATATATATATATATATATATATATATATATATATATATATATATATATATATATATATATATATATATATATATATATATATATATGGGCTTGTATAAATATAATATGGGGGGTTGGGGCTCAGATCACCATACGTGTACGTAGGGGGGGCCCATGAAAAAAAGGTTGGGAACCACTGGACTAGAAGACCCAAGTTCAATTCCAGCCTCAGACACCCGTCACACAAGGCTATGCAAACATTTTAAAAGGTAATTTATGTAAATTTTGTTATTATTAGTAAATTACTTCAGGACGATACTAAAAAAAATAGCTTGACATTTTTAGAATCTCTCTTATTTTGTCAAAATAAGCATATTCTGTAAGGGCTACAATAGTTGTCGAAAGTTCATTAAATGTTGTTGTCTGTTCATCAAGGCTGCATTTATGTGCTCAAAAATTAAATAAAAGCAGAAATATTGTGAATATTATTGCAATTTAAAATAACCGGTTTGTATTGTAATATTTTAAAATGTAATTTACAGTATTTCTGTGATCAGAGCTGAATTTCCATCATCATTAGTAGTAAGAATACCTGACTAATCATTTTGGATGTTAAAATATGTTCACATAACTAGGAATAAGACTTAAAATACATTTGTCTATGTCATGTAGTAACATGATTCAGTTCTGAAGTCAGAAGAAATGAAGACTAGTTTGTAGATTAAACTCTGTTGGCCATGTGGCAGATCTCACAGCTGGACTCTCCAGTCAGATTCACTAAATTATTACAACTAGAAAATGATGTCATACTATAAAAACAGGGTATCAAACAACAGCACTCAAAGATTTCAATCAGCAGCATTCTCATTATTGCCACGTAAGCCTCTACCGCTCAGTAGCACTCGAAACACAGAGTTTAAGGTATCAAGCTGGATCACATCGGTCTACCCTGGGTCTAAAAAACCTCAGCAAATCGACAGGGAAATCAGCTCCTTAACATCTAGTTTGTTAACTGAGGAGAGCTGTGTCCCAAATCCACCATGGAATTCCCTAAATCCTTTTCATCAGATTGATATGAAACAGCTGCTCCAGACTCTGCCAGCCAGTTTGATGGGTTGCTGAGGAGTCCCACCCTCTTGAGAACCGACTGTGGGCCAAAAATTCCATTTAGTCCATTATAAGCATTTGGAACCAATAACATGATCTAGTGACCAGCGTGAAACTCATGTGCCTCGGCTGGTTGGTTGTACACCGGTTGCTGGTTGCTCTGAGTCTCAGTCTTATTCTTTTGGGATGACTTCGCACATGCTTGATCACCACACAACAAATGAAATCAAGAGATTTGATAAATGCCACTTGGTTGCTCAAAGAAGTGCTTCAAAGATCAGCCAGAAACATCACTAAAGAAGTCTTGAATATGTTGGATGTGCGCGGAGTTCAGCAATCATCAGATCCACTGGTATCCAAATGAACACTCATCTCTGTGGTTTAGAGGGCTGTCCTGTGAAACAGCCGTCTGTTTTTGTTGAACTTTCTTGACTTTTGAGCATTTTCCTTTTCTGTTTATGTTTTGGTTATTATTTTAGAAGCTGTTCTTCTCAACACGTTAAATCATTTGACACTTGTAACTCAAGATCTAAATATTTTAGTTCTTTGGCTCACGTATGTCTTTAAAACACATAATCAATGCGCTGTAATATAAAAGTAGAGTATGAGAAAGAGTATGAATGACCTCCGTGGACCAAACGTGATGATTGGTTTAATGTGCTATTGTTATTTCCAGTCATCTACTGTATTCAATACTGAGATTAAACAGCCGTCAACTGGAATCTATGTCCACTATAAAGGTTATGTTCAAATGAAGACTGAATAAATCGTAAAATAATATTTTTAATCTTTATAAATATAACTGTAACAATAACTAGTGTCCACAGTTTTGTCGTCCGCCGCTTTAAATGCTCAAGCTCTTTAAAGCAGGGTGGATTCTGATTGGCTGTCAATGTTTTTATCGTTTATCAGCTAGAAAAATAAAACATTTAAATCATTCTGAAAGTGATTCCAATTATATTTTTCTTCTGTGTCATTATTGGATATTGCATTACTCATATAATTAAAACAATTATTATATATAATTATCATCAAATGATAAACTCATTCCAATTTTAGTAAGATATATAAAGACAGAATGAATATATTTATCCAAGACTAACGTGGCAAAAGTTTCATCTTTCTGATCAAATCTTTTACCAAATCACTTAACAAACGTAAGTAAGTTGGTTAAAGGTTTTATCAAAAAGGTGCAAAACACATTCATCTGGGTCCAAGAGAAAAAACTGTTCTCTATAATCGATTAAGTCTGTCTGGGGATCAGAGTGCCACCAGCAAGTTTTCAGCATCTTTAGACGGTAATAATCATAAAGCACACAGTGATAGAGAATATTCTAATTACATTAGCACATCCTGTCCTAATTAAGTTATACCTCTGACACTGACACACCAAGGGTTTTCTTATCATTATTCTTATTTAAAAAACACTATAAGGTTGTTTAATGATCATTAAGATTGTCCTAACGACTCAGTTGTTTAACCTGTGTATCTACACAAGGAAAAACTATGTAAATAAGGTCAAAGTGTGGGTGTTTTTACCTGAAGTTTCTGCGTAGGATTCTTCGTTCTTGAATCAATCGCAGCTCTGTCGGGACGCGGCTGTCGTAATAACGGATCCTGACACACAAAACCTAAGCACAAGAAACAGCTGCTGTTCAGACAAGAGTGTCCTTTGATGAAGATTAATACAGTCTATTCATAATTAGCTTAGTTCTATCCATTCAGATGTGTAATGGAGTGTGTGTAAATAACAGCAGACCAATACTGATCAGACAGTCAGAAAAAGTTCATATGTTCATCATTAAATCATATGTTCTGTTTGATGTTAAAATTTCTGCAATAATACATGTTATATATTACTGTTCAAAAATGTGTTCGTTTTTTTTAAATACATCTCTTCAGCAAGGATGCATTAAATTGAATTAAAATAGCAATAAAAACATTTATAATGTTACAAAAGATTTCTATTTCAAATAAATGCTTCCTTTTATCAAAGAATTCAGAATAAAGACACTGTATTATGGTTTCCACACTTTCATTCAGCAGCACAAACATTTAAACTCTGATAACAAATGTTTTTGAGCAGCAAATCAGCATATTAGAATGATTTCTGAAGGATCATGCAAGATCATGTAATGCTATAAATTACATTTTTCAATATATTCACACAGAAAACAGCTATTTATATTGTAATATATATATATATATATATATATATATATATATATATATATATATATAATTTTTTTTGCCCTTGGTGAGCAGAAGAGATTTCTTTCTAAAATATTTTAAAAATCTGACCAACCCCAAACTTTTGAACAGTAGTGTGTGTGATCATGAGCGTCAATTCAAAAATTCACAATTTGTCACATGAAACCTCTGTTCCAAAGCTTTTCGAGCTGCCTTGCATAAATACCGCCTAAATAATTGTTTAGCAGCTTTTTATTACTTGATTTATTACTCATAACATCATATTAAAGCCATTAAAAAAAACACCATATGCAAAAACAACAACACAAGTTTAAACAAACAAATTCACCACACAAATGTTTAAACCTTCATAGACAAAAGTATAGCAAAAGAATCTGTCGCCAGAATTGAAATCCTCAACTTTTACAAAGAATGAACGTATAGTCTTGAGTTGATCAGTTCTACTGAGGCAAGACATCCAAAAATGATGTCAAGTAATCATCAGAAATGTGGATTACAGACGCTGCCATAAAACCAAACAAGATAAAATACTGCATGCGATCAACAACCGTCATTGTACAGAGATCAATCATTACAGTGAGTGTTCCTTTCTCTGGCGTCAGATTTGCGAGCTTTTGGAATGGGGACAGCCCATTGCGTAAGCAGAACAAAACTTTGCCTTGAGCAATCATTATTTTCATGAGCGCTGCAGAGGTATTTTCTTCAGCCAAACTGTGACAGTTCAATGACTCATGCAAGCGTCTAATGTTCTGCTGACAGTTCCTTCATGTAAGTCATCTTATGCTAATGAACAGCGCCTGCGGGTAACTCTTTAACACTGTGCTTCTGATGCAGGGTAATTCATTGCTTTTCACACACATCACATTTGATCATCACAGAGTTTGAAGGGTTGGAAGAATGTGACGCAAAACCACCAGCAGGCAACAATGCCCTATTAGTGGTCAGTGAGCAATATGGATTTAGTGAGAGACGCAGCGTGACCTCCTAGGGATATAACGGTATTATCAATATTGCGATAGCAATACTGTCTCAATATTTTCATGGTCATATGGCGATATGAAACGATAGGTCTTCTGGGCAAAAAGTGTAGTTTTTAAAATACATTTGCTTTGGGCCATTATGCTTTGGCACAGTAACTTATCTGTCAAAAAAAATAAAAGCAAAAGCACGATATGGCTTAATCCTTTCATCAATCTGTTTTCACTGCGTGTTTCAAAGCGAAGCGCACACTTCGTTCACACAATCAGCTCGTGATCCGGTGTTTTCCGCGTCTCAGAACAACTCCTTTCACAGTGAAGGAATGCAGTGAACTCGTTTATTGCTCGTGCTGTGAGTTTAGTGCGTGTTTGGGAAGACAACGGTCACCAGTTAGGCTTTAATTTCACGGCAGATGATTACAGCGTTTCACTAGATTTGTAGTGAGATCTGTTTTTGTAACTATGTTTTTACTGAAGCTGAAGTTTATGTCAAAATAAAAGCTTAAAGTGCAGTATATGAATTGCTGACAGCTAGCGGTTTAAATGCAGTCCAAATTCAAAATCTCTCTTTCAAGTGTAACAATTAGGAAATAAGCATTGTAATTTCCCTACTGTAGTGTAAATGTAAATATACCTATTAAAATATTAAAAACATATGGCTACTACTGTCATTGTTGTTGTTATTATTATTATTATATTCTAATTTGTTTGGCTTCCTAAAACACCAGTGTGAATGTAATTTAGACCAAGACAGTATATCACAAATAAAAAAGAGGGTTGAGTCTCCTTTGAAGTTCAGGTACAAGTCAATTCACTGACTTTTTTCTGACTTAAGTTTTCTTAGTTAAAGGGGTCATCGGATGAAGTTGATATGATTCTTTAGGGTCTTAATGAAAATTCTATAACATACTTTGGTAAAAATTTCTCAATGCTAGTGTAAAAAACACCTTTTTAAACCGATCAAAATCTGATGTTTTTATCAAGTAATTTTAGTCCATGTTGCTTTAAATGCTAATGAGCTCTGCTGACTCCGCCCCTCTCTTCCATGTGGTGACGAGCAGACTGTGAACTTCAGCCGTGAAACTGGCTAACTAGTACATTATTAGGAAAGGCAATTTGCAAAGATTCATAAAAAAACCCTTATACTCACTTCTTCTGTAGATGAAGCAGGATCACGAATGATTTGCGCGAACATAGACACATTTAGGCAGATCGGGGATCGGCGCATTCCCTTCAAAACGAAAGTAATGTTAATCCTCTGCTTCTTCAGTGGCTCAGATGTCGAGAGTAAATGACGACTGCTATATTCATTATTACTGTTTGTCCTTCATTATTACTACTCTTTGTCTTGTCCCTGCCATTCCTGTTTGCCGTTGTTTGACCCTGCCTCAGGGGCGCGGGAAGTAGGGGTGCTGAGGGTGCTGCAGCACCCCCTGTTTTTTTTCTCCGTGGGCAACTGTTTAATTGTTGGGAATATTAAAAAACAAAAATCAGAGTGTCTATTTAAGTACAAATAGCCATGTTGTTGGCAGAGGCTATTTACACTAACTCCACCCACAAGCGTATGATTGGGATAGTCACATTTGTAAAAGACGATCATCAATCGTCAGATTCAGTGGCGCAGATGATAAAACGTATGTTACCGTTATTTTGACGCGATCGACCGGGGTTCGAATCTGCCTTTTGGCGAACTTTTTTTTTCTCCTTTTTACATTTCAAATCACATCAGAAAAGCATTTATTTTTATCGGGTAGGGTTAGGGTAGGTGTAGGGAGAGCTTTTGTCCCAATAAGGTGGCATCCATTTAATAATTTGAAATAAAATTTAAAAATTACACTCAATAAGTTATTGCATACTATTTTATAATGCATTACAATGCAGAGGTGCAGATAATTGCCACTATTTGCAATAAGTAATGTTTTTCTCTAAAAATGTTTTTCGCCACAATTAATCATACCCTTTTATTCAATATTTGCAATAAGTAATTAGCAGGATCCTGCTATTTTAACATAGAATAAATAGAATCTAAAGCTATTTTCACTTAGTGTAAATAGCCTCTATCGCAACACACCAACACCCCCCCCCCCACGCGCATACAGCACCCCCTACCTAAAACATCTTCCCGCGCCCCTGCCCTGCCTGTGATTCGACTTTGTTTATTAATAAAAGTTTGCACTTGGATCCCCTCGCCTCTCGTCTCATCGGCTCCATTACAATTACATCCTAGGGTTGTCACGATATCATAAATGTATGTTTTACGATACTATACCAGCTGAAGTATCACGATACCATTCAGTATTGTGTTAATTTAAAGTTCAATTCTACATTCTAATTTCATAACTAAATAGATGTAAATGAAAACAGACAAGATTTTTCTCTGAATACTTCATTAATGTTATAGTTATTGTTATCCATGAAATGATGTAAACAAAACTCATCTTAGCACTGCACAGAAGCTGCATGAAGTGACATTTAGATGTGGTATTTATACATTGACTATTTATAATTGCATAAATAATGTTATGAGATCAATGTTTAAATTCAGAATTCTAAATATAGAAATATGTTAGAAAATAATGTAATATGCCTACTTTTCGATGGGAAACTTAAAACCGCCAGCAGTTGGCAGCAAGTCTTCATGATTGAATCACTGAGTCATTCAAATTATTCTTTCAAAATGGCTGAATCTTTCAGGAGCAAATCAAATGACCTTTTTTTATGAATGGCTTAGTAAATCAGTGATTCGCCCAAGCCAACGTGGATTTGGATTTGAACACAGAAACGAAACAAAAACAGCACTCTTGACTCTTGCTCATATCATATTGCCAAACTGTTAGGAGCATTTTTGCTTGCATAACTTGAAATTTTCAAGTTAGCAGCATGTATATTAAAAAAAAAATACATTTAAAATCTTAAACATACACATATATACATATATACATATATATATATATATATATATATATATATATATATATATATATATATATATATATATATATATATATATATATATATATATATATATATATATATATGAATGTTTTAAATGGTGTTCCTGCCCTGCATACAACATATCTTACGGTACTACCATATGGACGATACTACCATTTAAAAAATGCAATGGCACTGCGGACATTTTTAAGCTTTAGTATCAAAATACTACCGTAGTACCGGTATATCATGCAACCCTATCACATCCAACAACAAAGCACCTCGATCGCTTAATCGGAGACATTCTTGTCTTCCCCTGCACTAGGGATGGGTATCGTTAAGGTTTTAACGGTATTACTACTCTTACTGATACTGCTTATCAATCCGGTACTTTAACAGTATTCTTATCGGTACTTTTTGTTATATATATATATATATATATATATATATATATATATATATATATATGAGACAGATTAGGAGCTGGATTAACATTGCTTTATATTCTGAAATGTAAAATAAATATTTAATTAAATGAATATAAAACATCAATTTGTAAATGCACCAGTGTGCAGGCATTTTTAGTGTTTTATATACGTAAGATACAGTAAGAACATGAACAAAGAAACAAAGTAAAACAAACCGACAAATACAATAAAACAAATATACAAATTAAATGAAATAAAAAGTGCTTTCATTTTTCCATGAAGGTCTACTAACATTAATGTTCAGGTAAGTAATAGCTACAAAAGACTAAAAGTAATCAAATGTAAAACAAAAAAAATAAAATGTAAAATAACACTACATAATGTATTGATAGATTAATGCTTATTAAAACTATAACGTTATTCAGATTAAGAGCTGTGGGTGATTTTCTCATTTTGTTATTTAACATTGATGGCCCAAGCACCAGTCTGTCACTTTAAGACAAAATATTGACACACATCGGATTTTGTCCCAACTGATCTCGTCCACTTAAGACATAAACTGTGACAATACGTCACGACTTAACTTTAAGTGAATACTCTCGTAGCTGGCCATTTTGACATTTTGTGTGCATTTGATTGTTTGGATGCGCCTGAAGCTCAAAGTGTAATTTTCTTGTCCGTTTTGGAGCGCGGCGCGCACACACATTTTAGCCTGCGGAACAGCGTCTCTCGCGCTGATTGTGCTTTCAACGTTTTATTATCAAACATGTCCCGCAATGTAGCAGTAGTAAAGACAGCATTTTACAACAGTCACCGATTGAGCTGATTCTGACGTTAAGTTTTGGTTAGGGAGGAACGAATACGCACCGCTGTAAAGGGAAGGAAGGAAGTTGTCCTAGAAGAAACGCGGCTATAATACTTAGAAGCCAAAATCGAAATAAAAAAAAAATAAACTTAGCTTAATGTAACAGCCACAGGCCTAAAGCATAAGCAGATGTTTGAATAGTTAGTTCTCTCTTCTATCATAATTAAACAGGGCTTTCATTTTGCACGTGCAGAAACTCCTCCGCGTAAGCGCGTTCTCGCTTCTGAATTGCGAATAGCAAAAATGTATCATAGACAGATGTTTGAATATTATTGCACATAAAAACAGCTGGCAACTCTGGTGAAATATAATTTGCTAAATAATGTGTATATATAGTAACAATAAATGTGTGTGTGTTTTCTTGATTTCTCTAGTACCGACAGCAGAACCGATAACGTCAGAGCTTATCGATACTCCGATCTTTCATAATTTAGCCCCGAGACCGATTTAATACCGGGTTTCGGTACCCATCCCTACCCTGCACTGGAGTCGACACAGTGGTGGAAAGCTCTCAGCTCACTCAGGGCGGGTCTAAGGTAAGACGGCCTTGTCAATCAACTATCGTGGGAGGGGCCTGTACAGAACAGCCTGATTTGAGAAAGGGGATTTTAAAATAGCGATTAAAAAAAAAACACTGGGTGGATTTTTGTTCAAACAAATTGAAAAGTGAATTTTGCATCCGATGACCCCTTTAAGAAACATGGGTTGGAGTCAAACTGCATCGTATCATGAGATTTTGATTGTTACATCCCTATGAAATACCCATTTTTATCTTTTAACAACTGTATTATTATTATTGTCATTAAGTCAAGTCACCTTTATTTATATAGCGCTTTTACCAATACAGATTGTGTCAAAGCACTTAACAGTATCAAATTGGAGGACAGAGTGTCAGTAATGTATAATGATAAGATTAAACACTCAATTTTCAGTTAAAGGCATTTCATTATTGAATTCAGAGATGTCATTGTCTAGCTCAGTTTAGTTTAAATAGTATCTGTGCAATCAAATCGGCGATAATCGCTAGAAATTTGGTGTCCCCAACTGAGCAAGCCAGAGGCGACAGCGGCAAGGAACCAAAACTCCCTCTGAGACAGAATGGAGGAAAAAACCTTGGGAGAAACCAGGCTCAGTCGGGGCCAGTTCTCCTCTGACCAGACGAATCCCACAGTTCAAAAGTTCTAACAATAGTAGTATTATTTAGTTAGGTATTTTATTATATTTTTAGTTATATTATATTATTACTTACTTACTTACATTACTTACATAAATACATTCTATTGTACAACAGTAACATATTTCTGTCATAATTTCTTCAAGTTTTACTCAGAATTTCATAATGAATGCTTGAGATGTTTGCCCCATTCGCCATATTGAGCTTTATTAACTAACCAAGCTTTTGGCAGGTTGTTGTGAAAAGCTTTGAGTTTCTGTGTATTTGATGTTCATTTTCTCAAAAGAAATGGTGAAATGCTGGTGAAGTGTCTCTCAGAGCAGCGCTGGAGATGAAGTTCATGAGTTTATACAGTGAGACACAGATGAGCCTCAGCATGTGCAGTAGAGTCAAGCAGAACATTCAGACCTTATATTTCAACAGTAGTCTTCTTGCGCATGAATATTCACAGATACTAGTCCATATTGTCATTGCATTAAGTGTAAAGCCCTACTTTGTATTTATTCATCCGAATTTTGACAAATTTCAAGATTTCGTCTGTGTTTTCCACAAACCCTCATGTATGGCAGGAAAGCACAACACTCCATCTTCTTAACCGGTCATTACTGCAGACCAAACAAATGTGACCCACATGGCAAAAGCCACGGCCACAGTAACCTGCAGTTATGGCTGTTCTGTGGTTTGAGAATATGACCGTACATGCACATCCACAACATGAGACTGAGGTGAAGTGGTTAAGGACTGGTCAGGGTTACGACTGAGACTCTGAGCCTGGGAAAAAGGAAACTTACCCACAAGAGAAAACATATCGGAGATCATGCTGGCCTTTATCTTTAAATCAAGAGGAGCATCACTAGAAATATAAAAAGACAAAAAAGCATTAGTGCACTGTTATATTAACCTTGTGGGCCAATAAATTCTTCTGATTTATAAGCCTTTAAAAGAAACACAATACAGTGTACTGTGCACTGTAACATGATTATTTACTTTCTTCCATGAAACATAAATTGGGCAGAATGTCCAAGCTGCTCATTTCCACCTAATTAAAGGTGATTTATACTCTCAAGCTGCAAAAACCATCATAACAACTTTAATGCACTACATTTCAAGTCATTCAAGAGTAAAATTTTGGAGCACGTTTTCAATACAATGCAACCTACAAGTGAACACGGTCACTGCCTACAAAATGCATCTCTTTTTAAAGGGATAGTTCACCCACAAATTAAAATTCTGATAGTCTGAAAAATGTTTTGTCCACACAATGAAAATCAATGGGGTCAAAGCATCTACACAACTAGATGATTTACCTCTGCCGAAAGCACTAAATGACACTTCCACTTGATAGTGAACACAAATGTGAAGATATTTCAACTTTTCCATTCTTGAACCCAAACCAGTGCAGTATGAGCTGTTTTTAGAAGCACCACACCACACAAATGTTTATGAGCATGCTGACAATTACACTTAATGGCAGGCTTGAGTTTGACTCAAGTATTCCTTAAGAACTTCCCTCTAGGATTGTTTGACACAAAAACAATTGAATCTGAATTGTCCATTTTTGTGAGTATTGTTTGTTGTCTTGTATTGAAAAACATTTGGGGAGTAATCTTTTTTTTTTTTTTTTAAGGAAGCATTTATTTTTATTTCTGCACTTTATCTCTGATCTAGAATAGAGGGTATTTGGCTTTTGAAATCCCTTAATCGTCTTCTTGTTGGGCCACTGGCTATTAAGATCTTCAGTTCATCACTTTTGGAGCTTCTGAACGTCACTGCCGAGCAACCTGACAAGATGGATGCTGTTCTTTATCTTATAACATGGGCTCCCACTATTTAGGATGTTCATTGGTTGTTTGTCAGTTGTGAGAAAGAGTTGCCTTGGAAAACTCTTCACTTAATGGCTTTTACCAGCTTTTATGCAACCACTGGCATGGAACCGCAGGTTGGTTTTCCAACGCTTCACCTTCCAAGAAGCCGATGATGACTGGGTCTGTTCGGTATGTTCACAGACTGAGGGAAATGCTGTCAAATGCTTTGTTGATGTATACCATACTGAATGTTCCTCTTCTTCTTCTTCATGTCATTTAAGATGATTGCCTTGTTCATGAGGAGCTGGTCTTTGCATTCTCCTCTTTTTCCTCTACATCCCTACTTTCCTATCCCTGAGATCAGGGCCCATATTCACAAAACATATTAAGGCTAAAAGTAGCTCATAACTTGCCGATTTAGGAGGATAATGGGCGTGTCAATCCTAAATTTAGGATTTTTGCTCTAAGAGTAGTATTTCACAAAGCGTTTTAGCACTAAAACTAGCTCCTAAATCTGTGAAACATTAGGAGTAGTGAAGAGGACACAAAGAATAAATCACAAACTATTCCTGAAATGGCTGTTGTCGTCAATCTGCCTCGGAATGTAAACATTTTAGAAGCACGCTGCATTTATTTGCACACATATGTTTTCCCATGCATCTTTTTTTGGTTTTGGAGAATATCCTAACTCCAAATGTTCCTTAGATTATATCCTTGTTATTAACAAATTGGGCAAGAAGTCACAGCTGTTCTTGCATCCAGTTTGGTTTTCTTTTACGTTTGCATGTCTTACTATCAGCCATGATTATTCTACTCTGTTAATAATAAGGCTGTTTATATGCATATCCGCTAATTGTATACGAGAAGCACACATGTAAGAGTCTGACAATCAGCTGAACATATACTTGTTTAATTAGTAACACTTAGCCTGCATTTTAAAATCTTTATTTGAATGTGGCAACATTTTTATTTTTAAACCTTTATCTGAATATGGCAACATAATATCACGCTCTACAATATTTCTATGAATAAATCTCTGACAGAGACTATCAGCCAATCACTGTGTGCACAGTTAGTAAGCATAGCAACAAGGTAAACCCCGCCCCCTTACTCTGAGCTCTATTCCTTAGTAAAATTTGTCTCAGCAACTTTGTGAATAGGTTTTAAGAGAAAACTCTTACTTTTTTTTTTTACTCCTATTAAGGAGAACTCTAAGTGGTAAGATAAAATGTTTTGTGAATACGGGCCTAGGTTTGTTTAATTTTGCACATATCAGAGAGTAGCACACATTTTTTGTATGTAATTCCTACGTAAACCAGTCTGGGAACATACTCAAATCAGTGGCTGCCTCACTTAGAGCCCTTGCAAGATCTTAATGCAGTGCATCAAAGCTTCAAATCCAGTAGTTTGAACAGGTCCAGACCTGACAACTTCCAGTTGATTAGATCCTCCAAATCACCTGTAACGGGAAATCCTTTCACTTATTTGGTGTTACGCTTTGAAATAGGCTTTTCAGATGCCATGGTGTAGATCAGCCGCTTGAGCTCTACTCATACTAGAGAAAAGAGATGTTCGACACACCGTATTGAATTTTACGTGGATAAAAATAGAGGCTTTGAGGGATAGACGTACAGTCTTTGCAATGCCATGCACTGTGTGAAAGTCCTGGATCGCATGTAACTTTCAAAACTCAAGTATCAGTACTAGTTTATGGAATGCATCGTCAAGTAAAAGTTTTTAGGAAAGGTGTTTTATCGGCTGAACAATTGGCATGTTGTTAAACAACTGTACAATCTATTGAAAAGTCTGTATTTTGAACCCTCATAGCATCATTTTTATTCCAGTCAAAATAAAAGTGGCGCAAAGTCAGATCTTGACAAGGGCCATATTAACAGTTCATACTTGTTCATTTAGCAATTTTCAGGCCTGATGTAAAACTCCATATCAACTCCTTTCACTCTGCCAAAAGAGAGACTTAAAATTGCACATTTGATTGCATTTCTACACTGTATTTGCCTAAAATTCCTTGTATGGATGGCAGTATGTGATGGGAATTTAAAGTGTGCAACGCAGTGATCTCAAATTGCATTTGTCGGTATAAGACGGGCACAACGCAAACACCCAAAACCTGGTAAAAAGTTGTTTTTGTACACATCACCAAAAACACAAAAAAAAAAAAAAGGAAAAATCAATGGATTAGTGTGTGCGCGTCGCTCACCATGCCAATGAAGGAGAGAGGTTCACTTCCAACAGCCACGGTTTGAGGTTGGAATCAATGAGAACGTCGAAACCGTACAGTTCTGCGAATTGAGACACACACACACAGAGTGAGACGGGTGAACGGGAGGACACACACCACACAGAGATGGCCAGCGTTACTGAGGGCCGTCTGTGAATGTAAATGAACAGATTACAGCAGTAATGGAAGAAGAAACAGGCTGCAAACACACTGACAGTTTTTGGGGGTGACAACCTCCTCAAAATACATAAATAAATCCTCGTCTAAATGATCGTTCTGTGTCTCTCCTGAACCTGGCATGGCTGACCGGATATTTCCAAATATCACCGTATCCAATTATGGATACTGTGATCTATAGCAATGTACAGTATTAAATCACAACATATACATTATCTGTCACTGCATTAGCAGCTAGTGGTCACTAACTGATATAATGTGGTTGTGACTTCTGCAAATAACTGAGCTCTGTAAACATAAACACTCAGAATATGAGAGATTTTTACAGCCACATTTAACTATATTGTAGGTCTGTGATTTAAGAAACAGATGAAGTTGAATACTAGGAAGAGGCACACCATCATATGATTCCGAGAGGCACATCTGTTTTATGAATTATTAAAAAGGACATTTCTACCTCATTTATTAGTTCTGTTCCAAAACTCAGTGAGCTGTGTTCCTATCTACAGTCTACATAAGCATCCTTAACTCAGATGTAACCCAAATAAGGGACTGATTTATAACACTACACATAGACACATAGTGCTCCTCAAATGCACTGGCTTGACATACAATTGTTTTCAATACGAAAAAAAATAAAAAATGCATAGCACACAAAAAAAGAAGACAACATTTAATTTGACTAGACTGTTTTCATCAATACTTTTTTTGTATTGAATAGAATTTAAGTGTACTTGTAATAAACAATGCTCCCAAATTGACATCTTACTTTTTTCTTATGGCCAAAAGAATGTGGTAGGGTTGTGCATATATTTGCATTTGCTCTAGACAAAAAAGTGGGTATTGCAACAATGAGCTGTTTAAAGAAAACATAAACATTAAACAAGTGGCAGGTTTATTAGCTTGCATTTACACTCCACTTAATGCACAGATATATTCTCACATATAGTATCACTTTACTTTCTTTTTTTTAATCCCATCCATTTCTATGGTCTTCACTGTCAATCACTGTATTTTCAGATTCAAACCTGTATTTAAATATGGTTGTCGATTCAAAAAATTTGCAGTGTTCTACACTCTCAAAAAAAAGGGTACAAAAGCTGTCACTGGGACAGTACTTTTTCACTCTTGCAAAAACACCTGTTATCAATAAAGTTGTCTTTAATGTGCAATCAAACTCTTTTTTTGGTTACATTTTGTTGGTTATAATGAATGGATTCACACACACACACAAACTAATAATGTTTGACACTAGTTTGCATGTTGTAAATAGAAACGTTTGATACTCTTCAGAGAGCGTTCACATAAACACACATGGAGACGTTTGAAAGCAACGCCTACCAGCTGGCATGAAATGAAAAAGGGGAGTGAAATTGGCTTACTGTCTTTATGAGTAATACATCACCATAATATACACAGCATTCCCTAATTTTATATCGTCGTCACACATATACACATATTACAACTACATAGCTAATATTCAGTGTTTTGCCCAGCCCAGCCTTCTATTTGGGAACATGCTTTAAAGGTTGCCTACGTCAGCAGTTCACTGTGTTTTGGAAGACAGCCTACTGTATATGTGGCTCTAAATGCCCTCTGGCTTAAAGCGGGTCTTTATCAAGCGGTTTCTTGTGGCCATTCTACATTTACCTCACCACCTCCAAACCCTGACACAAGAGAGAGAGTGTCTGAATGTTTTTGCTGTGTGCTCTTGAGTAAACAGAGCTGTTTTAGAGAGCGAGGCCACGCTATGCTGACATCAGGACTATAAGCCTGTGTCTGCCCTTATACTAAACTTCACAGCATCACTGATCTGGTTCCCAAAGGGATCAACAATTGATCCTACTATTCAACGTCACCTGTATTCAATTATGGCAAATCTTTATTTTGCCCCAGTTAATGATAACACTATTTTTACTGTTTTTGCGTGAACTATCCATTTAAGAGCACTTTGAGTCTTTAAAGGTTTAAAAATCTACCGTTGTGCACTACTGAAGGTTGTGTTGGGTCGTTTCCAACCATCTTAACTGTGACATAATTCTTTACTCTAACAACCATTTTCAGACAACCACTGATTCTAAACATTTGGTTTATTAATGTTTTTTTTTTTTCCTTCATAAACTATCTGCCAGTTCACCACTGATCCTGTGTAATTATTTAAGACAGATTCCAGACCAGATTGTGTCACGTACTGTATGAGTATTTTGTAAACATGTTATGCATGGTATACTGCAATCCATTTATTTGTAAACAGGTAGAATGTGCAACTAAGAACATCTGGACCTGGTTATCCAATCACTTTAGAAGTCACTTATTCACTCATTCATCAGCTGACTGGATTCAGAATAACCACATTCAGATGATCTAGAATAAGATTTTACCTGTTTCTACATTAAAATGCGAAAATGACCTGGATCATAGACACTTGTCAGATAAGCCCGTGTCAGTGTTGGCTTCAGGCTTTCTGTGGATATATTTCTCATGCCTGTGAGGCAAATGTCCTCTACAGAGTTTCGCTTCATTTTTGTGATGCGCTCCAGTTCACAGAGACAGAGATGGCAGAAAGTGTGTCCAGTTTGTTTGTTTTTTATTTTACAAAAGCACAATGTTTTGTTGATATTGTAAGTGTGCACAAAGAAAAGAAGACCCTTAAAGGAACACTCCACTTTTTTTGGAAATAGGCTCATTCTCCAACTCCCCCAGAGTTAATAAGTTGAGTTTTACCATTTTTGAATCCATTCAGCCGATCTCCGGGTCTGGCGATAGCACTTTTAGCATAGCTTAGCATAGATCATTGAATCCGATTAGACCAGTAGCATCGCGTTCAAAAATGACCAAAGAGTTTCGATAGTTTTCCTATTTAAAACTCGACTCTTCTGTAGTTATATCGTGTTCTAAGACCGGCGGAAAATGAAAAGTTGCGATTTTCTAGGCATATATGATTAGGAACTATACTGCCAGTCCGGCGTAATAATCAAGGAACTTTGCTGCCATAACATGGCCGCAGCAGGCGCAGTGATATTACGCAGCGCCTGAAAGTAGTCCCCAGCTATATTATAACTAGTTACCTAGCTGGGGACTACTTTCAGGCGCT
The DNA here is from genome assembly GCA_036784905.1 of Acrossocheilus fasciatus. Classification (NCBI taxonomy): domain Eukaryota; kingdom Metazoa; phylum Chordata; class Actinopteri; order Cypriniformes; family Cyprinidae; genus Acrossocheilus; species Acrossocheilus fasciatus. The sequence continues at coordinate 30,211,081 of CM071954.1, read as the reverse complement.
GCGTAATATCACTGCGCCTGCTGCGGCCATGTTATGGCAGCAAAGTTCCTTGATTATTACGCCGGAATGAGAGTATAGTTCCTAGCCAAATCGGACTAGAAAATCGCAACTTTTAATTTTCCGCTGGTATAAATATTAAGCCGCAAAATTACTATTTAAATATGAATCCTAAATGTTCTGCGTGTCTCAGTGTTAATAAAAGGTGTAGACGCGTGGTTTTGTTTACTACACACATACTGAAGCGCGAGTGACACTCGCAGTGATTTCAGCATCTGGCGTCTCACTAAATGAGGACATAAATACACGAACAACATCCCAAGAACTGCTCTGAGAGTACTTAATGTGCAGTTTACCGTTTTATTTGAGTAAAACTAACAGCTAGCTTCATATCATATACACACAGAAATGTAAAGGTATTCACAGCGGCAACCCGTCAAAATAAAAGTTTAACTTGAAGACTTTGTCCAGAAATACATTACTACTGTTCTGTAGAATGTATGTAATAGTACTAATACTACTACACTAAAATTTTTTATTTTTTAACTTTTATCTTTTTTTAACTTTATTTTTTAAGGAATAATTACACAATAATTTTTTCATGTTTACCAAAAAAATAAAATGTTTAATTTTCATTAATTAAAAGATAAATTAATGTAGTATGCCTTCATTTGAATGAACACAGAATTTCTAAAGAAAAAAAATCATAAGGCTATTAATAATAAATAAATAAAAGTTGTTTTTATGCATTCAAACAATTAGACATGCTAAAACCCAGAATTTGGTAACAATAAAACATAAGATGAGAAAAAAAAATAGAACATTTCATAGGGCCCTAAACATGTAATTTGTGTTAAACTTTTTGATAAATGAAAAGTTGAATTGTACAAGTTTCATAATTTTAATTAATTAGACATGCTTTTGATTAATAAAATTTAATTTAACCATTAAAAAAAAAGTCCAGAAAAAAAAAAAAAAAAAAAGGAATCCAGAAAAATTTAATTGAAAAAAAATAAAACGGATCTCCTAGGGCCCTAAATAATCTGTCCTTCACAACATTTTTTTTTTCTTTTCTGCAACTAACCAACTGATAAAACAAATAAAATGACTGACGTTTAGTCGACTATTAGTGGGCAGTCCTAATTGCAACATTCATAATTTTAGTTTCATTTTTTGTATCTTGAATTTTCAGGGCGTTTTGTTCACTTTGGTGGCATTTTTGCCCCAAGCACCCATTAGTTTTTGCCCCTGCCTAAGAGTCTTACTAATAATCCCAGCAACTGTCTGTGTAGGCAGCAGAAGTGCTTGAACTGATCAACAGACGAGTACATATTTTTTTAATCAGCTCTAAACATACAACATGAGCTGAAAGACAGGGCGAGCGGCCCATACTAATTACTCAAGATGTGCAAAAGCACCCTTTTGCATCGTGAACACATATACAAACACAAACAGCACGCTCCATACGCTTTTACACCGCGCTTCACACAGCGAGCAGCCAACAGCCCATGTGCAATGCATTTTCCCCCAATTAGGAGCAGACACCGGTCCTGCCCGCACCTCAGCCCTCACAGGCCGCCCGCTCTCTCTGTCTCTCTACTCACGGTGTTTGTGGCTCTTTAATGTGTGCTGGGAGGGCCCATTAACATCACCGCAAAATATTCACTGTGAGGAGAATAAATAAGCACCAACAAGGGAAGATCAAAGCCGGGCGTTATTATGAGCTGTTGGGCTCTGGAATCGAGAAAACAAGCCCAAACCAAACTCACCACAACAACAATAACAAGGCCGTAACGTATCATCTCACTGGGTGTCTCCTGCGTCTGCTGTGTCACTTGACAGCGTTGCATCACTGCAGAAATGAATCGTATTCCTGCTGGTTTTGGGTGTCTTTTCATAAACAATATAACAGAGGGTGGAGCAGCTCGCACGAACTCACTGATGAAATATAACTTCAATCCTAAACTCAAGTTAGAGACAATTTACACATGATCACGGCAGAGAACCACACGTCACTTCAGCCATGGAAACTGGGAGATTTTCACCATATTTTTATCTCAGTTAATGTTCCAATATTAAAGGAATAAAAATATGAAAAATCACACTGCAAATCCACATATGCTGTTTTTTTCACAAAAAAGGAATTTGAAGGATCTTCATGCAGCTCTTTTCCATGTGACGAGAGTTCATAGGGATTCCTTAAAGGGTGTGACATGCACTTTTACAAGTAGTTTGAACTGAAATGTGTGTTGGCAGTGTGTGTACACAACCACCCTATAATGATAAAGCTCCATTCATTCACCCTTTCTCATATCAAGCCATTCTCAGAGTCTTGGTTGTGTGACGTCACACAGACCCAGGCCCCACACTGGTGTTTTATCACAGCTCTGCCCTGAGTGAGCTGTTATCAGCCCGCCATTGTTTCGATGCCGGAGCAGGAGTAGACAAGAATGGCTCCTAAGTGATTGAGGTGTTTTGTTGTTGGATGTAATAATGAACAAAGCAGTCGTCATTTATTCCCGACATCTGAGTCGCTAAAGACGCAGTGGATTACATTTGTTTGTGAAGGGAATGCATCCTCCGATCTGCCTAAATGTGTTTATGTTCGGGCGAATCATTCGTGATCCAGCTTCACCTCCAGAAGAAGTATAAGGTTATTTTATGAATTTTTGCAAATCGCCTTTCCTAATAATGTGCTAGTGAGTAAGTTCCACGGCTAAAGTAAACAGTCTCATGAGAATGGCTCATCACCCCACGGAAGAGAGGGCGGGGTGAGCAGAGCTCATTAGCATTTAAAGGGACATGGACTAAAACGACTTGCTGAAAACAGAGCGGTTTTGACAGGGTAAAAATGGTGTTATTTTACACTACCATTGAGAAATTGTAACCAAAGAATGTTATAGACTTTTCATTAAGACCCTAAAGAATCACGTCAACTTGTGGGAAATGGGCATCCGATGACCCCTTTAAATATATATATATATATATATATATATATATATATATATATATATATATATATATATATATATATATATATATATATATATTTTAAATATATATATTTTGTGACGAGTCGGTGGCCCTCCCCCTTATTATCATCACTACCCTGTCCCTTATTCGCCGCCCTTCACCAGGCTCCCGACGGGAGTGGGTGTGTAAGAGAGGAGGGGCGTGGAAACAACGTGGGCTGGCGGCGTGTGATGAGGCACAGCTGGACTGAATGAAGCCTCATCACCGCCGCTGTTTAAATGCCGAGCGCGCCTCTCCTCGCGCCGCCAAGGATGTGAGCCGCGGACCCTCCAGAGTCAGCGTGAGAACCGCACCCGTATTACGGCCGACGGGCCAGGAGGCCGGGCCGTTTAAGTCCCGCCAAAGGCCGCGGAAGGAAGACGAAGAGCCGCCGCTCAAGAGAAGCCGCCTCCCCTCGCGCCCCGGACCAGAGCGGGAGCGCGTGCGGCCACCAGACTCCGCCCCTTGCCTGGACCCCTCCTTTCCTGAACACTGCCCTCCTTCACGAGCCCCGCAGCACAACGAGTACACCAGATCCCCCTGTTTTGTTGGACACATCTTCCCCCCCTGGACACTATTTTTATTGACTTTTGTTTAATAAAAGCCTCTCCGAGGCCTGACGCAACACCCACTGTGTCTGTCGTTGGCTCCTCCCGTCACAATATATATAATATCATAAAAGCAATGCATGTGACTTGGTGGATTTTTCTCTTCTTTTGAGCTTGTTGCAGTGCAATATAGGATTGACTTACACATGAAGAATACGTGGGATCCTGCTGCGTTTTGACCAAAACAGGGTGGAAACAACTGTGTTTCGAGCACACCTAACTAGGTTTTGGAACAAAGTCTTAGAAAACAAATATCTTTGGTCATTACAATAATTACAGGGGGGAAAAAAAAATTTCAGTGGTTCTGCGGTCACATGGATAAATTCAGGATATAAAAATTCAGTTCTCAAAATTCTAGGAAAATAAGCAGAATATGGTTATGAATTGACAGAGTTCCAAAACTACAGGAACCGAATGATTTTCTAGACGTCCACTTCTGCTAATGGTTCTTGACCATTTGCATTGTTCTGTTGATGCAGAGTAAGCACAGACCAGCCTTTATATTTAGCCACTGCTCTAGTGAACTGCATGCAGACCGACCAATGCTCTTCTAGCATTTAAAGCAATTGTGTTTATTAAAAACACTGCACTGAGGCTCGCGACCACACAAATCTATGCAGCTCTAGAAAGCATGTGCCACTAGTGTGAAACCGCTGCTCACAGCTCTATTTTAAAACAATGTTTGTCTAAACTCTGAAATTATGTGACATAGCTGTTAAAGCATTTTGGCTCGGCTAATCAAAAATAAAAAAAATGAACTTCATCAGCAATGCATGCTGTTAATCACTCACAGAAGCAGAGAGACGACGAACAGAAGAGACAGCAAACTCCTTCACACAGTGGCCAGCCTGCATAAACAGGCATCTAAACATTAAATCAACATTCTTCATATAAAATTTTAATTCTACCACACAAACTCGAGTATTATGAGTCTTTGCTCAACAGTTAGCAATATTTTGCGTGGAAAAGAAAAGAAATTGGATTGCCTGAAGTCTGTCGTGACTCGTGACTGGATATTGGTTTATGTCTATATGACACACAACATAAATATCTAATTAATGAATTCTCCCTTGAAGGTTCATCACAATGGGGTGTGAATCTTCACAGTCCTCGCGATTTGATTCAAATGTGATTCAAATTATAACAATTCAATTACAAAATGATCCCTAATGCATCTTGTCCACACTATGGACAAGTTAAGTGTTAAGTGTTGTCGATACCAAAATTTCAGAAGCCATTTTCAATAGAACTAAAATGCAATAATTCTCGGTACCAATTACAAAAGCAAAGATGAAAAAACGGAAATTAAAAACTTATTTCTAACTGGTAAACCACATTAAATCTTTATTGTACAATTTACTTATAAAAAGGTACTTTTTAAACAACATGATCATAAGTACTTTTTTTTAAATAATTTATTTTTTAAAACAATTCATTAAACAAAATAATTAAAAATAAAATCAATATTTTAAAATTATTAATAACAATAAACAAAAATAACTGTATAGTCAAGTAATTAAATTGAGTTTCAAAACATATAAATGTAGTCAGTAATAAGGAAGAATGAAGACATGCATTACAAGCCATAAACAAAGAGTGCGTTCATAGCTGCTTTCACACATTCAAACTGGTAAATTTCTCTAAAAACTGCCAGTTAATTACTGTAAATAGTAATGGCATCAATACTGCAATCTGTCCACACATTGTAAGCGCTTCAACATCAATCAAAACCCTGGGATACTCACAGTGCATATTATGCACATTAAAGCCTGCGAATGCCATAGTAATTCACTTTGAACTTTAGAGAAGTTTAATTATTTTAGTTTTGTTTGTGTGGAATTGGCATCAAACAGAAAATGGCGATGCATCACAAAAGCTGTCCCTGAAGTAGTACCGTTTTGCCTTATTTGCATATTAGTATCTTAAAAGTACATATCAGTGCCTAAAGTAAACATACCACTGTCTAAACGGTACATTTTAGTACCTTTTGAAAATGTCTCAGTGACAAATTTTTGCACTTCTTTTTTTCTTGAGAGTGTACTAAGCCATCAAAAAAGACAAAAGAAATCTTTTACAATTTATGAAATTTGTCTCAGTCCACAACACTGTAGAGCATGCACTCATATAAAGAAGCATTCAACTGGACTTAAAGACATGAACGGCCATTACGCAAATCACAAACGCAGCCTAACACACACAAAGAGGCTCATTTATGCACTAGTAAGGGACCGTTTCTGCTTTCCATGTCAGAGGTGAAGAGGGACCAATGAAGCATCATGTTACAGGAGTTCATTTAGACAGCAGCTGGATAAAGACAAACCCAACGCTAATTCACATGCGAACAATCAGGAGTATATTAAAGAGCGAATCAGCCATGTGGCTCTGATCCACATTTAAGTGAGATGAGATGTAAACTTGGAAAACAATGGGGCTGTTCTCCTGGAGACAATGCTAAAGAGCTTTTTCAACACTTTCTCATTTATTAGCCTCCGCATCACTTCCTGCTTCTGCTTTCTTGTTTTATTGCTTTATTTATTGGTATGACATGGAGATTTCTCATTGTGGTAAGACAATAAAGACGAGACATGCAAAGCGGGTGTAAATATGAAGAAAGGATTATCTGAGGGAAAAAAAAAATAGATAAATCATACAGTTTTCAGCAACTGAACATACTACCTCCAAATTAATTTTCAACCGACCCAGATTTGGAGGAACGTAATCACTGACGAAACTGTGACATTTAATTATACCGTTTCTATGATGACATGTTTTGATTGTGTCATTTCCATCCAAAGATACAAATATTACTTCTGCATAAAATTAGAACATTGCATAAAACACACGCGAATATAGCACCATTTTCTATCCTGTGTGTTCAAGAGAATAAAATCGTAATTTCCTGGGAGACTGGTGCAAAGTATTAATAATAAAAAATTGAAGTTGTCGCTACCAGGGAAGTCTGTGGCTCTATTTTCCTTCATAAAAAATGACTTGCACCAGACGAAACACAATAACACTGTCGTGTTGTCATTTGGATGCCTGATGTTTGGGAACGCAGTCATGTGAGACGATGGTCAGGCATTTCAAAATGATTAAAATAACACTAGTGCTCAGGTTAGTCCAGTTATCCAATCACATCATCTGCTGAGGCAAAGTCACATTGTCAAGCGGTCGTGGTTGTAAAGTAAAGGTAAAGTAAAGTAAAGGTGCACGACGAAGGAGTAAACGTAGTGTGACGCGTGTTCCGGGACCTCATCAGCGTCGCGCTGGAAACGGAGGCTCATTAACAGACGCAGATAAAAGCCACCAGAAGGCTCAGGTGGGTGAGACACATGACTCCAGTTGAAGTATCGCTAACTTTCCTCTCCCTCTCCAAACAGAGAGCTGCGTACACCCGGCCAGCCCGAAGCACCGAATCGTACGGACACCGAACCCTCACGCACTTGGAGCACGGAAAGAAGCAGATCCTGGAGCACGAAGATACCTCACTCGAACACTACGACTCGTCACTCATACACAATAAATGCACCCTTCGGGGCCTTTATTGACCGTACCTTGTCGTGTGATTCTTCCACCCGTTACACTGGTGGCCGATCGGGTAGTGGTGGACCATCTACTTCGAGCACTCCCACGTCCCATCCGCCAGGCCGCCGGCATGCGGAACCCGCTCACCGTGGGAGAACTGGTGGAAGCCATCGAACTGGCGGAGGTGGCCCAACGAAGTGAGGCTGGGGAGCATGCGCCACCGATTCCCCGAAGGGTGCACCAGGAGCGACGCTCGCCGGAGGGTACCTTTTGGCCAGTAAGCAGGCCGGCGGCTCCCAAACCACAGGACGATCCAATGCCCACGGAACCTCCCACCGCACCTCGCCGGGCATGGCTGGCAGGTTGTATATTGCATCACGAGCCTCCCCTGGCAGCGCCGAAGGTAGACGTGGAGATCAACGGGCGTCCCTATCGAGCTCTCCTGGTCTCTGGCAGTGCGGTCAGTCTGGTCCAGTCGACGGTGGTCTCCCCACGGCCAGGATCCATAGCCGTCCTCCCCATCACCTGCGTGCACGGTGACACACGCCAGGTCTCCACTCGTCGGGTTACCCTCACCGCCGCTCCCGGCTCCTGCCCCGTAGAAGTGGGTCTGATGAAGGACCTCCCCGTCCCTGTACTCCTGGGGAGAAACTGGCCAGACTTTGACCGCCTGCTCGCCGTTGCCGTCCAACCTGCCAGCCCAGTCGGGAGCCGCCGCACCCGGAGATACAGCCGTCGTCCCCGTCGACACCCCACCCTGCTGGCATCAGATAGCCCCAGAAACGGTGAGTCCCCCTTCCAAAATACTAACCTCTTCTATGATCTGTTCCATCAGGTTAAGGGAGGAGGGGCTTTCGCCAAAGAACAACTCGGGGACGAACGGCTGAAACACTGCTGGTCCCAAGTGAGAATGACCGAAGGGAAGGAACTCCAACCACCTCCACACCCGGTCCCCCACTTCATAGTTCAAAAAGGCCTGCTCTACTGTGTCGCTCCACGCAGGGGGGAGGAAAAACAGCTGCTGGTGGTGCCACGGACCAAGACGGATACCATCATGGAGCTCGCTCACTCCCATCCAATGGCCGGCCACCTAGGAGCCCACAACACCATCCAGAGGATCCGGGTACCTTGTCGTGTGATTCTTCCACCCGTTACAGTAGAGAGACTTTAATGAACATCAACACACTTAGACCATTCTAAATAACATTAATCCAAGACAAAAAGAAACCAGGAGAACACAGGGCCTAAATATGTAGTGGAGACACAAGTGATAATGAAACATAACAGGCAAACAGAATGAACGATGATTAACTAATGGGAACAGGAACTAAACCAAATAAGGACAAACAGGAACTAAACGGGAACATACATGTGACAGTACTCCCTCCTCCCAGAAGGTGCGACCTGCGCCGTTACAGTTCCACCAGGGCAGATCAGGGAGTTCAGGTTGCCATGACGGAGCAGCCTCCGTGGCCTTGGTCTTGGTCCTTGGCCCGGCCACTATGGCCATGGAGGAGACTCTGGAGATGAAGGAGGGCTAGACGGAACCAGCGGAAATGAAGGAGACCAAGGACAACGGGGCTCTCTGTTGAGCTCTGTGACCTGAGAGCATCCTGGAGCAGACTCAGGGGCTGGAGCCGACACTGGGCTCCAAAACATCCCATCATACTCCACAAGTAATCCCAGAGGCACAGGTGCGGCGGTCATGACAGGATGGGTGGTCGGTGGGCCGAAGAGCGGGGTTGCCGACGGGCCCAACGATGGAGCGGTTGGTGGGCTTGACTTGGAATCAGCTGGTGGACTTGACTTCAATTTTTGGAATTTATGCACATAAATTGGCATTTCCAGCCAGTGTTATTTTATGCGATATTCCACAATTTGCATAAAAATACACAATGGAAACATAGCTTGTGTTTCGTTTGTTCACACGATATGGATAAACTACAACAGGTAAACATATCAATGGTGTGGACACTAGTGCTGGGTTGATAATTTAGATTTTTGGATTTTAATCAATCTTCATTTCGATGAACCGAGATCTTCTGTTTTGAAGAACAACTGTTTTCAGTTGATGCGTGAACAAAATAACTAAATATTTTTGTAGTGTGACTCCCATCCAATAATCGAAATGTGAACAAAATCTCAGCTTTCAAATTCTGTTAACAAAGTTCAAACAATAGCTAAATGTGGCTTTTTTAATATGTTGTGACAGATTGCTGTAGCCTCAGTTCAAGTGGCACATAAACCAATCATCATCCCTTCCTCTTTACTACTAGTTATAGCACAAAATAAACATGAATGAACATCAGAAGAAACAAAACAACTTACTAAAATGTTCATGTCTCATGTAATCGATCAGTCAGTGTTTTAACCACCAGAAGACATCAGTAAATCAGCTTGTGATCAATAATGTCACAAAACATCACATTTACCTCAGGAGAGACATTCAATGTCCATAAACTCGTTAGAAACTCAGCGAGCAAAATAACTCCAGAGAGCATTTTTGATAAATACATGCAATATATTACATATTCATTTTATTTGTAATTAACCTGCTAGTGATGTCTCATTTAATGCATGTTTGAAAAAATCCATGAAAACAAGTTATCACGGCCACTGTTTAAATGACAATTTCAACAATGAATTGGAGTAAAAACATAACTATATATCATTAAAATCAGACTTAAAAAAAAAAGTCATTTAAATGCTTATATTCAAGTCATTTTTAAATTAAGTGCTGGTTATTAAATGAGCTTCATTTTCAGTTTTGGTTTTCAGCTAAATGAAAACTATTTTCGTAAAAAAAAAAATATCACTCTGAATTTTGGTTAAAAGAATCATTTTGGTGCATGACTAACATCCAATATATTTTAGTAAGATACAGTAACTAGCAAATGCAGAATGTGTGTCAAAAATGGCCTGCAAGAGCAGGACTGGACACCCCTGGTGTACTGATTTTACCATATTAAACAGGCCCTGTGTATTCACAGTACGAGCACTTTATCAGTATCACACCACTGTATCCATCACATTCCACTGATGCACCTGCATGGGCGGCTCATATTCAGTCACGTGACACAATGAAGTGAACCTGGCCTGGCCCTGCCTGCTTCCAGTATCCCATCATTCACTGCAAGATGAGGGCATAGACTGGGTGCAGGGTAAAGATATCCTTTTCATGCAGGTGATTGTACTGATATAACAGAGCAGTCCACAGGGACTGTGTTATCACAGCCTAAACAAGCAACACCTCCTGGAGAAAATATTATGTCTACAAACATGTTACAGTGGAGATGACAGAACACTGGAGCGGAGAAAGAAAAGGATGACAAATGAGGATAAACTTGTTCGAATCTTCACAGGCCCCAGCATAGACAACATTTCTGTCACTGCCTTCTCTGGAAATGTGTTCATCTTCGGAACAGAAATGTATTTCTGTTATTATCTCATCAATTTTCAGGCAAACAGAAGATCAGACATGCGTGCTTGATGTTCCAGAACCAGTGAGCTCTACTCTTGAGCATCAAGCGAGCATGTCTGATCTTCCATTTACCATATGTGCTCTATGCATGTGCATTAATCAATGTTTATGAGTCAATAAAAGCCTAAATTAACAATTTGGATTTGAAATCAAAATAATGGATAAATGGTATTTGTAGTAAACAGCCACGGCTCAGTTGCGGACTTCTGTGTGAAAGCACAGTCAGTGCTGCTCCTGCACTGCTTACGTACTGCATATGGACTGCATACGCACTGCAAACAGAGTATGTGTGAATCAGGTGTAAAAGGCCGCCTCACATACAGCTCATGAAATCAGGCTTGTGCTGTGTGTACGCTATTGTGCAACAATTGCACGATTGTCAAAACAAAAATGCAGTGCATGATCAAACATTTAGGTGAGATAAATATATATTTTTAAAAAATGTCTAAAAATGCCCCCCTCCACCCTTCAAATTAAAAAAATCCCCTCACACAAGAGTCACCTAAAAGGGGAATTAATTTTCAAAAATGAAATTCAGGCCCTGAATAAATGTCTAAAAATCTTGATCGGATCATCACTATAAATAATTCTACATGATAAAAAGAAGGGTTTAAAAAGATCGGTATCGGTGATCGAATCGGCAGATACTGCTTTCTGTGATCGGCCTCAAAAATCTTACTTGCTCACCAATGGATCCTCTGCAGTGAATGGGTGCCGTCAATCATTATGTAGCGTCAGAACGAGTCAGACAAAACTAAGATTCGATCGGAGCATCGAAACATGAGGAGCTGAAATTCCAGGACAACATCGTAAAGATTCCTATCTCTGACTTCTGGAGCAAGCCTAACTAACAAGCCTCTTTCACAGAACAGCTCGCAACATTAAGACAAAAGAACACTTATTGATAAGTGTTCTACGCAGGAAGGAGATCATCAAATTTGGGGTAAATAGTCAAGATTAATGGTCAAAGAGATGGCCATCACATGGCGTTCCACAAGAGAAATCACAAGCTTCTTCAGATTGACTTCTCCCCCACACATACAAGACAAAGAACCAGACTGAAATTCCTCTGGCCAAAGAACACTTCTTTTTGGTACACAGAGACTTTCTTTTTCATATGCACATAAAACCATCCTAAAAGGACAATGCTAGGCATAACACTATATTATGTATGTAATCACATATTAGACTATCATGTTTTAAGCACATATTATGTATGTCTTTCTAATAACTATTGAATGACTTTAAGGTTAGTCGTGTTTGGTATGTATGAGTTTGACATTTCTAGCTTGAAATGTTTCTTTCAATTAATTCTGTGTCAAATGTATCATATTCTGGTTATAGAAATCATATCCAAAAGTATACTTTGCAAGAGTGTGTAAAATTCAGACCATGTGACTGATAACAGGCTGATTTATGATGGAAGGAACAACCCTAGCTAAGACAATAGCCTATCTAATTGGTCAAAACACCAAATGGGATGTGTCCCAAAGCCGAGTTTAAGAACTCAGGACACCATCAAATCTCTCTCTTTTGTCTCTCTTTTGTCGCTCTAAAACTCTCTTCTCTTCCCTTCTCCCCTTCTTCTTCTCGCCACAGCGTGTTGACGCTGTTTTAGCGCTCTTTGAGCGTGCTCTGGCCTACAGGCCAGTTGCTACTTAACACCACGATGAGAAGAAAAACCACCTAGTCTCGTTACTCATTTTATTCTTTTACTTTAGTTTCTTTTCTTTCCGTTGAGTCTCGTGTTCAAAAGTTAAGTTTGCCGCAAAGTCCAGCGACTGCACCCGCTTCAAACTTCAACCAGAAACGGACTCCAAGACCATCCTCAGCCAACGGCCCAACCATTGGCTTCCCAAGACCTCGCTTCAAAGACTACTGAACTTCCAGCCAATCACCAACTCGGGAAAACCCCCTTTCCTGCAACGACGACGAAGACAAAAGGGAATCCCTGTAACACAAAGGCAACGCAAGTACAAACTCCAGATTATAACTGAGCTGGTGTATTTAATATAAATTTTAGCCTCATTGAGAAACTCAACGCGAGGGTTAACTAAGTGATTGATGGTTGTTCAGGTCTATGCAATAGCACATATCGCTATAAACTTGGGATTTCACATTCTCATTCTCTAAATTCCTCCTTTCTCTTTTTCTGCAACGTGTGAATGTGTGTGTTCATGTTAGATTAGTTTATGTCTTAGGTTTATATAAATAAAGTCTTATTTATATTGAAAAGAGAAGTATCTTGTGTTTTGTGCTTACAAGTTAATGTCTTAATCTGCCGATCTTGTTACTGTGCTTATTAATAGTGTTTTCACTATATTTTGGATTTTAATATCCAGTGCAGAATTAATGTTATACGGCTTGTTCAGTGAATCGCTCAGTGATCAGCCGCAAAACAGTGATTCTGTTCAAATTCCCTATAAAATCATTAATGATTCCCTTTGAGCTAAATTAAATTATATTTATGTACAAAACCCTTACATATTTATTGGTGGAGAATGCGGGCAGATTAATCTAAATTGTGAGCATAAACCAAGTTATTTAATCTTTTCCATTGCTGTGGATGAAAGATGAGACGCTTCTGAGCGAGACTAGCGTGTGTGTGTGACGTCAGCAGCGCGCGCCTGCTTGAATGAATGAACGCAGAGAAGGCTGTAACTCCAGTCTGCCTCTTCATTGTTAAACTGCAGTAAGTGAACTTAAAGTTATCTGAGATCATACAATAAGGTTGAAATTGAGCGTGTTCCTCTTTTCTGTAATGCCTTGTTTTATAGCTGAATTGATGTCCTGCGTGTTCCAGGTCATTCAATAGTTATACTCCTGAATCTCAGTCACTGTTAGCTGAACGGAGCTAAACTGCAATAGTTAAAAGGTAAATAAATCGGTGGATAAAGAATAGTTTTGAGCGTGTTCCTCAATTCTATCTGATCAAAGCTTTATTATTCATAGTTTGATTTTCAGTGCGTGTTCCATTGTCAGATCAGCTATGATATAAGCTTGATAAAGTTAAAGTTAACTTTGTGCCAACAGCGAAGAAAACCTGTTGTGTGTACGTGTCCAGAGAAACTGGCACAGGCTTTTATGATCCGATCACTGTTTTCCTCAACTGCAGCACGAAGCGGCGATTTGAATAAAGTTTAAAGTAAACTCTGAACGAACTGAGAGTTTAAGCGCCACATCGCAGAACCAACTAAAAGCGGTGTTGTTATTTGTACAGTGTTGAAATGCGCCGACATTTCATGTAACATGCCTAACTGTAACTGCATTAACTGTAATTGTAATCTAGTCCACTAGAGTTTGTTTTAGTTGCCACAGTTACTTGCATGACACGGAAGTCTTAACCTACTTCCGGAGCAACTCTGAACTGCGCACGCGCAGCACATTGATGCTATTGTAAACAAACTCTATACTGTTGCTAAGCTAACGGAACGGTTGTGTTTACATTGAAGCCTATGCTAAAGCCATTAGCCTCAAAGGTTAGAAGTTAGCATTAGCATCCAGTGGTTGAATACAGTGTGTGTGTTTGAAAAGCTAAAGTGGTTTAACCCTTTAAACATCTAAACTAATACACTTGTTGGTCTTTCTCTTTCTTATTTCTCTAATTTCTCACTTCTTACCACTTATTTGCATTTTACTAGAAAGGGAAATACTACTAGTTCACAATTATTAATTGTGCCAAATTCAAAATTTAATTAAAACATTAAATTTATTTGGAATCATTCAAAATTTCCCCCTCAGATCATTTCATATGATCATTACTTCTAGTATTCTTTTTTGGGCCTAATCATTTTAAGTACAAATAAGTCTTGAACTTTGAAGGTTTAAGTAAACTTATTCTACCTAATTGATTTATTACCCATCTCAATAGATTCTATTCAGACTAGTTACTCATTATTTTATTGCGTTTTAACCCTCTTTCTTCCTGTTTTGGTTATACACTTAGCCACTATTTTTAGTTACTAAAACTAAAGACTTATTTCCTCCTTTATTTAATTTCATTTTTGCTTATTTTACCCATTTATTACTTTTCAAGTTTCCTTTGTCTTACCATTCTCTTTCCTCTGTGTATCCTAGCTTGGGGACGACACACCCGAGCCTTAATAGGAGTCATTGTTATCCCTCACTACGAGTACAAATAAATTAGAGAGATAAATCTCTTTCACCCAAAATTTATTTATTTGTTATTAGTTGTGCAGCAACTGAAAATAACGCTCTACTCGATGTTGGGCATAACAGCGTGCTAGTGGACCCGATCCACTTAATCTACTGTCTCTCTCCTTCTTTCTCCTGCTTTCTTCACTCTTCACTTTTCACATTTGTAGGGACCTGTAAGAACCATCAATCAATTCTAAGTGAATGAAATACACAATCCTGTCCAAAGGAGAATCATCCTTACGAATTTGATTGTAATCAAACACTCTTTCGTTCTTCCTAGCCTCCCCACATTTGAAAACGCAATCCAAATTTTAACATCTCATCCAACGCTGAGATCAATTTAATAGAGATAAGTTTTGGGCAACCGTTGCCTTTGCAGCCTCCCTGGTGAGCGGTCCAACTGTAAGGTGTATGTTGTCAATCCTGTCAGACTAAGAAAGAGATATCAGAATTATTATTATATTCATTTGTCTAAGACAGAGATTTAATAATATTGTTTGCCTCGTTGATAACATTTAATTGAGAAAAAAAAAAATTTCCTCATTAAAAAAAAAAAAAAGGAAATTGTTTCTTTAATTGAATTTGTTTTTCACCTTTTTCCTCTCTTTTCCCTCTTTCTCATTAGAAGTGATGAAGTCTTCACATCTCTAGTCTACCTAGATACCCTGAGACCAACACAGTCATCACCACATTACACTAGTGGTTCAAAATCACTGACACAACACTTAGTTGTCCCACCACACATAGGCTTCTACTCCACACAGATCTGTGTCAGTCTCTCTTCTCCCCAGCGTGCTAACATGCCGCAGACTGCAGCCCCCTTTGCCCAAGGGGAAGATGGGAACACTTGGCTGAGAGGCACGACAGACAGCCTCACCCCCAAGACCCTTGAACTGTTATTATTTTTAATAATAATCCTAATTCTGAGAAGATTCCTGACACAAGATTCGAGCCAGAACACCAACCACGAGGAGCTAGTCAAAATCACCAGCTCCCTAAGCTATGCCTTCACGACCCAGCTGAAACTGAGCGACAAGCACATCACCCATCTTCAAGAGGAGCTGGCATGTGCTCAACGCCGCATAGACAAGCTGGAAGTGAAAGTTCAAGATCAACTCAAAGCACCCAACGAGAGGGAGCAGGAAACAACGGAACAAGTTAAGGAGCTCCAAGCAGCCCTGACAGCAGCTCAGCTTGACCAACAACTTGCAAAAGCTGCTCAGAAAGACCTGGTAAACAGACTCCAGTATGCCGAACAGCTACTAGAGAAAGCTAAGAATGACATCAGCAACAAGAACGCCGAAATCAGTTCCTTGAAAGACGACCTTGAAAGGTACAGAACTGAAATGGACAATCTGACCCAACAACTAGATGATACCAACTATGAGCTCTATATGGTCAGAAAAGAACTCAAACATGCTTATGAGCAGAAACAAGAGCCAAGGCAAGAGAAACATCTCTCAGCCTCACCCCTGCTGAGCAGAGCCGAGTCCTACGTCCAAGAACTGGCATGCAACGAAAGAAGCGAAGGGCCACAACCCAAAACCTCACCTGCCTTCGCTGCAGAAGTCTTTCCTGCCAACGAAAGAAAACCTCCCATCCAAGCAGACCTTGGAGCTGCACTTGGGATGACCGTCAAGGACCTTGACAAGCTGTCTAAAAACATCAGCAAGTTCAACCCGAACTCCACAGAGGGCCACACCATCGAGGCTCATCTGCAAGATATCGACTTCTATCTAGAAATGAGACCTCATGTGACTGACAGAGACAGGTTATACCTCCTTAGAGCAACATCCAGTCCCGAGGTACGAAACTTCCTAGATCGGCAGCCCAGTCGAACGAAGTCAGACTACCAGCTACTTTGTGAGGTCCTGATTAAAGAATTTACAGACCCAGAGTCCGAACATGGACTGTTAACTGCCTTGGAAACCAAACAAGGTCGACAAGAGACTCCACAAGCTTACTACAACCGACTCCGACAAGCTTACTTTGGTGCACACAACGAACCTGACCTTGAAGAGGATGTGAACTTCAAAAGCCTCTTCCTAAAAAATCTGCACCCTGGAGTCAGTCACCATCTAGGCGTCATGGCCTGTCCACGCTCCATGACCATCCAACAGTTGCGTGACCTAACACAGAAGGCCTACAACAAGCAGAAGATGGCCTCAAAGAAAGGTAACAAAACCTCCACACTCTTGAACTCTGTCACCAAAGACTCTAGCCTTGCACTGGACGACACCCAGTTGCATCACAACACCAGAGTTTTCCATCAAGAGCACGGAGAACGTGACCCCCATGTCCACGACAGCTATCAGCCCAACCGCTGGAAAAATCCATGGGACAAGCCACGCTTCTCAAGAAACACAAAAGATCAGACATCCAAAGGTAATCACCTGACTCATCCAAGAGCAACTCGTGTGGGTAAGCGACAACGAAACCCACCTCAGCACCACTCAGACATGCACAGTGCTGAGTACACACAAGATCTAGACAGCTTACCATCAGAAGACATGGAACAAGTCATGAGACAACTGAAAGAGATCCTTCAAGATAAGCTGAACATGGATGACTACAAAATTGAGTCATGCTCGCTGTGACCAGCGACGGAATGGAAGGCCGGTGATCACATGGTACAACACCATATCAGAGATGACAAGCACCTGTTCAACAACCACCCTGAACGAGCAAGTCTCTCACGGCCAACTATTGATGAAAACTGAGGAACCAGAGAACATCACTTCAGTCACCCATCACTCACTAACAAACTGGTAAATGAACTCCAACTCCAAGAACCAAATTTCTGTCTGTGCAACAGCAATCACCAAAGCACAGAAGGTCAGAAAGTCTGCCACATCCAGGAGGCAGCACAAGAGGAATGCAACATAGGAGACGAAGTGTGCATCCCAGCTTCGCACAGCCATGCCAAACTACCTCCGACTGTATGCAGAAGAACTTCCTGCCTTTCTGGACTGACCCCCATTAGATCATGGACACGCCCTCATCCAAGCCAAGGATGCAGAGAGCCCGTCTTCACTGACATACCCGAAAAGGGGGGAGACAACACAGACTGAAACAGATCTGACCACAACTACACTACACCAGTAACACACACAACATTATCTACATCCAGAGGTAACCACATCTACTGATAACACATTTAACAAACATATTCTTCCCACAAGTAGAATATCCAAATTTTAGCGTAACACAGTTACATACACCACCATGAAGAAACATGCAGCTATCCTCACCATAGTTAGAACACCTGACATTAAGTTAAGGTACATGACTCCCTAGCTGCACATGACACCCTAGCTCAACAGTAGTTGCAAACCATGCTAGGAAAACCCACAGTAGCTTTGTTTGTTTTGTTCTTCTTTTACCTATCCTTTTCCTTCCCCTCTTTCTTTAGTAGGTGAAAAACCTAGAGACCCTGCAAGGGTCAAAGGTCTGATATTAGGATTGACTCACCACACCTAATATCCGCAAACCACTCGAAACCGAATGGAAGCCAGAGAGCTCCACGCACGATAGGTCAATTCATTTTACCACAAATGATGTCACTAGAAACTAAAGGTGAACATTCTTAAGTTGAGACAACTTAGAAGAAACAAACAAATCTAATCACAAAATTTGATCGAAGAATCAACGTACTAAACTAAATTAGAACAACAATTTCCAAAATTGAACTAAAACTATTCAGTTTACCAAACTAGATTGACCAATTGAATATAGCCGCCTGTACCCGAATAACCTGATGCCCTGCACCAGTACAGTAACTGTCATGGAGGTGTTGTCTTGTTGTTTGCTGTTTTTGTGTCTGCTTCTTCTGCCTCTGTTTATCCAGTGCTTGCCGATGTCTCCAACTCGACACATCGCCAATCAAGGGGGGTATGTAGCGTCAGAACGAGTCAGACAAAACTAAGATTCGATCGGAGCATCGAAACATGAGGAGCTGAAATTCCAGGACAACATCGTAAAGATTCCTATCTCTGACTTCTGGAGCAAGCCTAACTAACAAGCCTCTTTCACAGAACAGCTCGCAACATTAAGACAAAAGAACACTTATTGATAAGTGTTCTACGCAGGAAGGAGATCATCAAATTTGGGGTAAATAGTCAAGATTAATGGTCAAAGAGATGGCCATCACATGGCGTTCCACAAGAGAAATCACAAGCTTCTTCAGATTGACTTCTCCCCCACACATACAAGACAAAGAACCAGACTGAAATTCCTCTGGCCAAAGAACACTTCTTTTTGGTACACAGAGACTTTCTTTTTCATATGCACATAAAACCATCCTAAAAGGACAATGCTAGGCATAACACTATATTATGTATGTAATCACATATTAGACTATCATGTTTTAAGCACATATTATGTATGTCTTTCTAATAACTATTGAATGACTTTAAGGTTAGTCGTGTTTGGTATGTATGAGTTTGACATTTCTAGCTTGAAATGTTTCTTTCAATTAATTCTGTGTCAAATGTATCATATTCTGGTTATAGAAATCATATCCAAAAGTATACTTTGCAAGAGTGTGTAAAATTCAGACCATGTGACTGATAACAGGCTGATTTATGATGGAAGGAACAACCCTAGCTAAGACAATAGCCTATCTAATTGGTCAAAACACCAAATGGGATGTGTCCCAAAGCCGAGTTTAAGAACTCAGGACACCATCAAATCTCTCTCTTTTGTCTCTCTTTTGTCGCTCTAAAACTCTCTTCTCTTCCCTTCTCCCCTTCTTCTTCTCGCCACAGCGTGTTGACGCTGTTTTAGCGCTCTTTGAGCGTGCTCTGGCCTACAGGCCAGTTGCTACTTAACACCACGATGAGAAGAAAAACCACCTAGTCTCGTTACTCATTTTATTCTTTTACTTTAGTTTCTTTTCTTTCCGTTGAGTCTCGTGTTCAAAAGTTAAGTTTGCCGCAAAGTCCAGCGACTGCACCCGCTTCAAACTTCAACCAGAAACGGACTCCAAGACCATCCTCAGCCAACGGCCCAACCATTGGCTTCCCAAGACCTCGCTTCAAAGACTACTGAACTTCCAGCCAATCACCAACTCGGGAAAACCCCCTTTCCTGCAACGACGACGAAGACAAAAGGGAATCCCTGTAACACAAAGGCAACGCAAGTACAAACTCCAGATTATAACTGAGCTGGTGTATTTAATATAAATTTTAGCCTCATTGAGAAACTCAACGCGAGGGTTAACTAAGTGATTGATGGTTGTTCAGGTCTATGCAATAGCACATATCGCTATAAACTTGGGATTTCACATTCTCATTCTCTAAATTCCTCCTTTCTCTTTTTCTGCAACGTGTGAATGTGTGTGTTCATGTTAGATTAGTTTATGTCTTAGGTTTATATAAATAAAGTCTTATTTATATTGAAAAGAGAAGTATCTTGTGTTTTGTGCTTACAAGTTAATGTCTTAATCTGCCGATCTTGTTACTGTGCTTATTAATAGTGTTTTCAATATATTTTGGATTTTAATATCCAGTGCAGAATTAATGTTATACGGCTTGTTCAGTGAATCGCTCAGTGATCAGCCGCAAAACAGTGATTCTGTTCAAATTCCCTATAAAATCATTAATGATTCCCTTTGAGCTAAATTAAATTATATTTATGTACAAAACCCTTACAATTAAAACGTTTTAAATACTTCACTGGAGGAAGTCTTTTGTTATGGATTTTGGACTGGAAGCAACTGTTTAATGTTAAAAACATCTTAATGGTGGATTTATTTTGTTTGTCCTCTCCAGATGTTAACTGATGGACTGGAGTGGTGTGGATTATTGTGATGTTTTTATCAGCTGTTTGGACTCTCATTCTGACGGCACCCATTCACTGCAGAGCATCCATTGCTGAGACACTGATGCAATGATACATTTCTCCAAACCTGATGAAGAAACAAACTCATCCTAATCTTGGATGGCCTGATGATGAGTACATTTTCACAAATTTTCATTTTTTGGGTTAACTATTAATTTAATTGGATTTAATAGACATTACATTTATTTATTTTTGTTTAAATTGCCCATATTGTTAAATCATCTCTTTGTATAGAATGGTACAGCTCTTGTACCAAAGTGGCCAAAGGGTCCGACTGATAAACACGCTCAAAATGTTTTGCTCAATAAGAACAAAGAACATAAACCATGCCTTATTTTTGCCCTCTTGGCAAGTGTTCATTTTGGACCGGAATTCAAAGTTTTGACAGAAGTAAAATTCTTGCTTTGTTACTTCACATGACACACATTTGTGTTCAGCTTTGGGAGGGTGATTTGGCACAAGAGGAGAACTACTGAACATGTCTGTTTTATTTGATTTATTTATTTTCCAAATTCAATAAACTAATACGCTAATTAACTAATCAAGTTAAAGAACATAAATCAGAGCGCTGATGAAGCGAATATGTCGATGATTACTCTGGAGGATAATGCGTTTGACCTTATGCAGGTAGTTAACACCCCATAACAGCTCAGAATGAGAAACAGTTGGACTGTAAACGGGCATCTCTGCAGCTCTGCTCTGGCAGCAGATATTGTTCTGTTTTCACCTCCATAAACAGTCTATCATACAGTAAAGTCTGCATTCTTCTGGTTAAACACGCTGCTTAGGTCATTACAGGATGCAACACAGAGAAAATAGACTTTACATATTGTAAACCCTTACCTTGGGTTACAATAATCACACAATAAAATAATGCAGCCTAATGTACTGTTTGTTTAGGGATGCTCAATATATCAGCGAGCATGTCGATTTAGCACATCATTTCAGAGCGATTATTTACCAATTGAAACAACATGCTTTTTTTTTTTTTTTTTTTTACCATGTTTCAAAAGTACCAAGCAGTTTTTCTTTACTATTATATACAGTAATGTTTTGATGCCTAATTTCACCTGCTTTTTTTAAAGAAGCATGAAAAACAGCACAGATACATAACATCATAGAGACCATGTATTCTGTCTTACCGAAGCAGTTGCAGCGATGAGGGACAAACATCTTGCAGGCTGTGGCGATGTGGATCTCAGCGCTCAGAAGAGCTTTAATGATCAGATCCTCGATCTGGCCCATGAGCACTGACAAACACAGAGAAAATGTATATACATATTTTTTTTTATTTTTTTTTAAACAGCAATAGTGTTTTTATCATGCAACACAACCACTTGTAAAAGCATTGAAATATAGTTGTTCCTCCTATCTTATATTATTTCCATCACCAGGTTGCACACAACCGCAAAATGTTTTGCACTCAAATCCAAAGTTTTTCAGAGGAACGCAAAACTTTCATAAAAGAACACAAAAGTTTCCAGGTGGAACAAAACATTTTTGAGAGAAAAAAAAAGCTTTTTGAGTGAAAACATAAGCAATTAAATACCATTTTCTTCACAGCTAATATTATTTCAATCACCAGTTTTGCGAGCAAACAAAAAGCTTTTTCAAGAGAATGTAAAGGTTTGCTAGCAAACACAGTGTTTGTTGAGGGCTGGCAAAAAAGAACAAAAAGGTTTGTAGGAAAAGTTTATATATCGTGAGAGAACGCAAAATTTCAAAAAAATGCAAAGTTTCTCGGGGGAACACAAAACTTTTCTGAGTGAAATAAAAGTTTTGTCAGCGAATGCACAATATCATTTTTCCTCCCATCTCATATCTCAACCGTGTGCCCTTAGCAGAATTCACACAGAAGACCAAGTGTTCAAGCTATATGTTTTTTTTTTTTTTGGAGAACAACGATCATTGGCTATGATCAGTAAATGGAAAAGGACAATAGCCAACGGTAGATATATAGTACAATTTCATAGGAAATTAGTTAAATTAAATCAATTTTCTTTACAGCAATACATCATTCAAACATAACTCAACATAAAATGTTCCAAATGTCCTCAAAATGAACCCCACCTAGGGGGTCATAATGTGAGACATCAATCTAGCAGGTGCTGTTCGTCAGGAGTAACAAGCGTGTCAATATAAAAATGACTCTGTAGTGCTTTGTGCTTGAGAGTATCTGCAGATTAGTGGTTATGAATGTCAAACATCACGGAGTGATAAACATAAAAGTACACACAACAAAATTGTAAATGCAACACTTTTGTTTTTGCCCCCATTTTTCATGAGCTGAACTCAAAGATCTAAGACTTTTTCTATGTACACACAAGGCCTATTTCTATCAAATATTGTTCACAAATCTGTCTAAATCTGTGTTAGTGAGCACTTCTCCTTTGCCGAGATACTCCATCCACCTCACAGGTGTGGCATATCAAGATACTGATTAGACAGCATGATTATTGCACAGGTGTGCCTGAGGCTGGCCACAATAAAAGGCCACTCTAAAATGTGCAGTTTTACTGTGTTGCGGGGGGTCCAGAGGGGTCCGAAAACCAGTCAGTATCTGGTGTGACCACCTTTTAGACAGATTTAGACCATTTAGACCATTAACACAGATTTAGACAGATTTGTGAACAATATTTGAGATATAGGCCTTTTGTGTACACAGAAAAAGTCTTAGATCTTTGAGTTCAGCTCATGAAAAATGGGGGCAAAAACAAGTGTTGCGTTTATAATTTTGTTCAGTGTACATGATTGCATAAGGCATATCTTAGCTCTACTCACATGTGGTATCTTTGCCTTCTTGCCTCAAATATCTCAGCATTGCGCTCATGCTCCATTTGTTCCCATAATCCTCTACTTCAGGGTCATCGCAGCTGAAAGCAAGAGAAACCCTGACTGTCAGCACTGCCAAAACAATGCCGAGAAATGCGCACAACGTAACAATGTTGACATGATTAGCAAACAAGGATTAGCTCGTATTTGAAAACACATTCCTGTTTAGGAGTGATGGACAATGAGAAGTGATTATTTAACTATCATTTCTGACAGCTTAGATCTGTTCTCATTACTGTAACACGCATGATGCTTTATGGCATGGGCTTCCACAAGACAAACACATGCTACTCTAATATCATCAGGCATTCATAAAGAGCTATTAAGGATTATTGCTACATAACCTTGTGCAGATTCAGATGGAAAGACTTTTCTCACATTTCCTGTGTTAGTACTGGTGGAAATTGTGTTTAAACATGGTAAAATAAGTCTGAGATTGCAATAATGATCTATTGACTGTACTTTTTCCTGTTCTTACTGACTACCCAACTTTTGAGGAAGATAAAAATAAAAATAAAATGTTAACTGAAAATAAAAACTCTCTTCAATAATGTTGCTGAATTTACCGCTTCCATTTATACTGTAACAAGGATATTTTGATGATTTATGATCCATATACTTCAATATGTCAAATTTGTCCATTATTTGGTGGTAATTTTGAAATTTGAGACATTGTATCTTTTACACTTTAAAATGCTTTTTTTTCATTTTAAAACTTTTAAACAAGGCTTCATAAAGTCAACATTTAAAGTCTTGATGAACTTTGCTTTTCTGGTTAAACAGTCAAATGGATTCCTTTGAATTTGAATTAATCTCATTTTAATTCTACTTAAATGAAATTCTGCATTCTTTTTGCTACCTCAATTCAAATTCAACAATTGAACTGAAATTTAAAAGGCACTGTCATGCCTAAATTGTCAATTTATGTATCTGAACTGCGTATACAATTTTCATCCACTTGGATTACACAGTTTAACATAAACAAACTAATAATAATAATAATAATAATAATTTGTGTTTTATCACAGCTCCGCCCTGAGTGAGCGGTCATCAGTCCGCCATTGTTTCGATGCCGGAACAGATGTAGACAAGAATGTCTCCTAAGTGATTGAGGTGTTTTGTTGTTGATGTAATAATGAACAAAGCAGTCGTCATTTACTCCCGACATCTGAGCCGCTGAAGACGAAGTGGATTACATTTGTTTTTAAAGAGAGTGTGTCGATCCCCGATCTGCCTAAATGCATTTGTGTTCACACAAATTATTCGTGATCCAGCTTCACCTCCAGAAGAAGTGAGTATAAGGGTTTTTTTTATGAATCTTTGCAAATCGCCTTTCCTAATAATGTTCTAGTTAGCCAGTTTCGTGGCTGAAGTTTACAGTCTCATGAGAACGGCTCATCAGCCCACGAACGAGAGGGGCGGGGTCAGCAGAGATCATTAGCATTTAAAGGAAAAACTGGTTTTGACAGGGTAAAAAGTGTGTTGTTTCACATTACCATTGAAAAATTTTAACCAAAGTATGTTACAGACTTTTCATTAAGACCCTAAAGAATCATATCAACTTGTGGAAAATGGGCATCCGATGACCCCTTTAAGGCTGCATTTACACTGCATGGTTCAAGTGACCCAATTCCGATTTTTTCCTCCCATGTGGCACAGATCAGAAATGGCCCACAACCATGTAAGCAGGAACAAAATCACATGGATTCCAATATTCTCTGATCGGTTTCAGGCCTCATTCATATGTGGAAATAAATCAGATGTGAATCGGATACGAGCATTTGCGCCTGCCGTGTATGCGGAAAAAGGTTTCTATATTAAATAAATAAATTAAACTCAATATTTTTTACGCGTTACACTAGAAAAATGAATCGCCTGTTTTAACGCACTAATTTTGACAGCACTAATATACTATAAGGCAAAACAGCTATTGTGTAAAAGAGTGGTAGGAGAAATCACCCTTTACTATACATTTTCAAAGCACAGCCACTATTCTTCGTATCACCTTATAATCCATCAGTGCTGATATGCAGACAGGGTGTGCTGTTCAAATTATGTCATTAAAATACCAGCAGACCTATTGCCACATAAATGTTCTGCTTAATACTAAGACAGTATCCTCAGTATTTATACTCGTATCCACACTGGAAGTTGAAATATCAAACCCCGAGAGAGCTCACCTGACGTAGTCACTGCTCTTCTTGTTGACACTGTAGTTGGTCAGATGCATGAACTGGTTCTTGATGTTTGCCGTGGCGTGTTCATACTTCACTGTGGCAAACCTACAACACACACAAGCAAGAAGGAATAAATGAGCTTAATAGGGAGTATGACATTGAACTGACCTGCTGAAAAGAATAAATAGGTACAGTACCAAACCAAGCAGCCTTGTGCAAACACGGGACGACCTTAAACTCCAGCCTCAAATCTTTTTAATATTAATGTGACACATAAACAGAGAGGTTTTGCAATAGCCATCCAACTAAAACTAGCAAATCACACAACTACAACAGCAGCGCTGTAATGGGATGGCGTATTTTGTAGGCCAAAACCTGGAAACAAACATTTTACCACCTTCAGTTCCATCGTCCTGAAGTCAGTGGGGTTTTTGGTTAAATGGCTGAAATCAGACTGAAAACAAGCTCAAGGTATTTTTATGTTTTATTTTACAACAACTACATTATATCCCCTTGTGATATTTTATAAAGGAGAAGTCTTGTGAAGGCAAAAGCTGCATGTTTGTAAGAAACAAATCCATCAGTAAGATGTTTTTAACTTTAAACTGTTGCTTCCGGCTAAAATACAAGTTCATAATTAATAATAATGCTTCCTCTCATGTCAAAATCCAGCCACACATTTGTTAAGAGCTGTTCTGAACTGTCTTGGCTTGTAAACAGAGCTTGATCTGTGTAGATTTCTCTCCTGATTCAGACCAGACAACAGAAGAATATAATAGATTATGGACCCGTATTTTGGTTAAAAAGGATGATTTGTTTCAGCTTTCGTCTTCTCCAGATGTTAACTGATGGACTGGAGTGCTGTGTATTATTGTGATGTTTTTATCAGCTGTTTGGACTCTCATTCTGACGGCACCCATTCACTGCAGAGCAAGTGATGCAACGGCGCACTCGGATGGGCCGAGGGTGAGCATATTTTAAGCTAATTTTCATTTTTGGGTGAACTTTTGCTTTAAAGCTTTTTCGTGTCTTGAAGAAAGCATTGCTAACAAGTGTCTAAATGGGAGTACAGAGGTTGTCAGGATTATAAATGTCCTCACACAAAAGGCAAACTCATTTAATCGCTAGTCATATGATGAACAAAATGTTTAAGAATCACACTTCTGCTAGTCATTTTCTGCAGTAATCCAAAAGCCAATATTGGGTTTATGTTGACAGAACCAACAAAAAGTTTTGTTGAAAAGCTTGGCCGACAAAACACATCATCACTGCAGCGCTCTTTACTGATGCTGCGTATAATGTTTCCATCATAAAGTCCAATAACTAATCTGTTTATTCTCCTCATCAGCTGCACATGATGGTACAGTGACAATACTGCATAATCACAAACAGTTTTATAACCGCAATCGGAGTGATTTGTCCTAAAGCTCACGGGTATTCCCAGAATACACCGCCGCTGGGCTTGAGAGGAGTGGACGCCACATGTGGAGGAAGAATTTCCTGGCACACAGAGAGCACCTGAATGCCTCCAAAGCTTCTGGGATCTCCTAGATAAAAGTTGAGTCAGGAAAAGCGCCAGGATGTACCGCCAGCAGTTCATAAGAGAGTGTGCAGAAAACAAACCCGAGTGTCACTCTGTAAAGTCGGCGTCAGCGCCAAGCCTAATAGAGGTAGGCCAAGTGTTTTACACACACCAGACCACAGCGGCCCACAATACATCGCACATCCACTTCACACAGTTTCACTCCGCACGGCATGCAAAAAAATCAGAGGATTTGTTTGAGCTTCTCACTCGCTTGTCTGAGAAAACACTCTCCTCGCTGTGCCAAAAGCAGGACACAGTGTGTATATCTAGATTGAATGCGTTTCACAGGCGCTCAACGGAGGGTTACGACTGTCGGAGCGAGCGTGAGACTTTCCCCGGCTGCTGAGCAGTCAGAAATCTTTCCCACTGCTATTTGTGGCTTATGTAAAAATATCATAAAAAGAAGCCTCTTCAGGTAGAAGACATTTAAAAAGACAATTATGTGAGCCTGAGAACTTGCTGACTTAAAAATGTTTTTTAAACGATCACATTTTCTTGGTGCTTTAAATGTTTTTAAAAAAAAACACACTATTTAAAAAAAAAAAAAAAAAAAAACTCTTGTCAATGTCCTTCCAGCAATGAGACAATGGAAAGCTTTGTTTGAGGCCTAGTTGAGCCAGTCCAACTTTACTGGAAACATTTCTGCTGCCATCTAGTGTCTGTGCTATTTCAGTGTCTTAAAGAAATATTTCTGGTTATGTTGAAGTTGCAGTTGATGATATTTAAATGATGAAATTCTGATGCTTGTGATGTAAATCAATGAGATCTTTATAAGATACAGACATAAAATGATGTAAATATCAGTTGTCACTCGATAACTCCAATAATAAGTCTTAGTAAGATGAAATTGAAATGATCCAAACATATAATGCAATGCAATAATGATTGAGAGATGAAGAAATAAACACACTTTAAAAAACTGATGATCACATTTGATTTTTCTAAAAAAATAAAGGCGCCTGGATAATGCATATTAGAATGATTTCTGAAGATCATGTGACACTGAAGACTGGAGTAATGATGCTGAAAATACAGCTGCGCATCACAGAAATAAATTACTATTTTACTATATGTTCTCTATATATTTTAAATCTATAAATATACTATATATTTTAAATTGATAATTCACATTATTACTGTACAGTACTACTGTATATTTGATTAAATACATGCAGCCTTGGTGAGCAGAAGAAACTTAAAAAAAAAAAAAAAAACATAATTATTCCAAACTTTTGACCACTAGCCTATGTTGCTTCAGTCCAGAAAGTATTCATCTTTAAATATTCCTAACAATGTGAAAGTAGTTCTTACAAATAATAATACAATTCAGATATCATTTCGCAGCAAAAATACACTGAACCAAATTATTCTACAAGGCCTTTTACTTGCTAAAGAAAAGTCTAAACTATCAATCAGGTGATGGAAGGCATGTGGTAGATTGTGTGAAACAGATTTAATAGCAAAGTTTGAATCATATTGATCATTTAGAGGAGGGTTCTTATAGACCCTTTTTCTGTTAGTAAACACTGTGAGGTTTTTCTGTGGGCGGGGCTTAGCTGGAGACAGAACGATTCCACTGACCGCTTCACTAACGCTAGCTATGAAGTTTGTTACCTTGGCTGGAGAAAATCTGATTTTACCTGCATATGTAAGGTCACTCACTGTGCAGGACCATGATTGTTATTTAAATAAGTTAACTTTAATGGACAAAATCATATTGGCCGACCCTATGCTCATGGATGGACGATCTGACAGGATTACCTCCAATTGAGTGACTCAAGTCACATGTAACGTTTGAGAAACCTAACGAGTAGTAAAGAGAAACTCACCTGTGTCTATCTAGTCATGAAGATGTACATATATTTCAATTCTTACAGCTAATGTTGAGACGTGAGAGTGAACTGGGCCAAAATACAAAAAGTAAGTTAAACATTCAATGCATGTATCACGGCCAAATAGCTATTTTAAAGTATATACATCCTGTAAATTATGTAAGTTAAGTTTACAATACTTTACATACAGTACATTTAAAGGAATAGTTTCTAGAAATAAAAATTCCAGAAATTAATTTTGAACTTTCTGTGTTTGATTATTCTTTTTTACTAAGTTCTCAGAAAGTCCAGCCACTATCAATCACAACAATGTATATTACAGATGATTAAGCATATAAACTGTCAGTTTGTTGTTTTATACACATGCACACAGACATTATTTCATAGTTGTGAGATGCACAAGGCATCTTTAGACGCATAACACAAACCATAATCCATAACAACAAAAGACAATACTTTATTTATCCTTTTCTGATAAGAAGTGTGTGCTGCAAACGCGAGCATTTCTGATGATCATTTCTGTCCAGTCTGCTCGTTTTATCTCGTTTAAACACAGCTGTCGTCGTTTTTTTTGTCTGGGAGTGGCAGCAGGTATGCGTTAAAATTTCAAATTGGAGCCTGTACTACATCGATTCTTGCATCCAACATCACAACAAGTATTTTAAGCTCCTTATGTAGCCGAATCTGCGCTGGTTTGAATTAGCCGCCTCCAGTTTTCCTTTTGTTTTGCCTCCAGTTAGCGCTGTGAATTAATCGTGACGTCGGCACAAAAAGGGTCTATAGAATGATTCATTTGAATATAATCAGACATCACTAACAGCAACAGCTGCCCAATTTTACCAGACTTTTTTATATTATAGAATTCAAATATATATAGTAAACTTGAATCTCTCAGTGCATGAGATGCAGAGCATCAGAACAAACAGCGGTTCATATGAAAGCCTTCAATCCTTCTGTCTGTTCAAGCATGCATCTTTCTATGTAAGCAACAGCATTTCTCATCGTTTTAGATGTGTGGCGGTTACTGTTAGATAGCGGGTGTTCATTTCATACTCTGAATGATGAATGAATTACCTGGCCAGCCCTTCCTCATAGAGATAGATCAGGAGAGGGTCGTATGAGGTCACCAGCACATACAGACGCACGTCAAACTTAAAACCTGCAGATATGCAAAAGAAAATCAATTTAAAAACATGCACTATGCAGACTGTGTTAAACCTGCCGGTTAGTGTTGTAGACTCACCGTCAATTAGTAGAGGATTGCTGATGTAGCGCGATGCCAGAATATTCTCATCCAGTGGGATCTGACTCGGCTGAAACACCAAACATGTGTTATCAAGCAGCACCAACAAAAACTGTCAGATTACAGAAACATGATAAACACTCTAGACTCATATTTAGGTCAGGTGTCTATCCAGACAGCATTTTTGAGCATCAGAGGCACATTGATGTGAACATCGGAAAAGCATGCTTAAAAATGCTCCCTGTCCGCTGCATATGAAAATCGAAGTTTATGTAATTCATTTGTATTGGGACTACATTTTTGCATTAAATTCGTAGCTCCCTGCATGATTCGCAAAGGACTAAAGTAGGAGAGCAAATGTTGAAATTAATTATTGTATGTACTTCTGAGTAAAGGAAAATACTTGTTAGTGCTTAATGTTCAGTTATGTTGGATATTTAGTTGTTGTGGTTATCACTGTGTAGTAAAGCTTGTGGACAGGAACAAAGACTTATGGATTATGTTACTTTCAGTTTCTTTTCCATTTTTTACAAAATGTAAAATAAAAATTGTTTCTAAGTAAACCAGAGAAACAAGAGAAGAAAAATGTTCACATTCATATATTCCATCTGTGGCATTTTAATCATTTCTGGTCTATATATTCATGGTCACCGACTCAATATCTGGTCAGAACAGGCCTTAAGACGCTGTCAAGTTCATGTCATCGGCTCACGTCTTGCCTGTGAATGATACGTTATGCTGCCTTAAGCCGCGACATGATCTCATGTATTTTCTCAGAGATGGCAATGCAAGCAGCGCTGAACTGTTTGTGACGTAATGCACGTGTCTCCAGCGACACAACAAAACTGAGAAAACTTTACCTTTATGCAAATGAGCAAAGTCACCATATGTAGTTAAAATTAGCTAAACGTTTTATTATAAACTCAAGGGAAATTGTGTGTTCTCCTTAGTAATCAAACTAAGCCCTTTCCAGTTGATTTTCACGTCAGAAATGCGTCTATGATTCCTTAAAATGCTGCCCACATAGGCAATCTGTGAAACAGAGACACTTGTGCATGCTCCAGATGAGCTTTATCACATCATGTTCCCTTGATCACTTACACTGCTGACCAGGTAGATGCCTCTGCCCCTGGAGGACGCCACTGGTTTGATGATCCACGCGCCCTTGTCTTTGCTGAAGGAGCCTGAGGTTTGCGTGAGGACAGAGAGAGTGTTATTAAAGCCCAGCAGAGAAGCAGACACATTTTTCTAATTGATGTTGTTTATGTTAATAGCCAAACACACGCCCGAGTGCTGATTGGACGAGGTGCGCACTCACTGCTGAATTCCTGGTACTCGGCAGGAAGCACAAAGGTCTGGGGTACGATGTGGAAGTTTTGAAAGCCGTGGGTTTGCTGCATCCTCTGGATGTTTTTGTAGAGCCGGTCTTTCCGTGTGAGCTCGTACGACCTGGAAAGCGACGGGAGTGTTGACCGTAAGTGCCTAGGATGAGGTTAGCATCTGAGATAGCGAGGGGAACATAAACCCTTGAAATAACACCGCAGCGGCAGCACATGGTCAGTTTGATCTATTGCGCCGTTTCAGAGAGGCAGGCGTCCAAACGAAATGTACTCGGCTCAAACTGCCAATGAACACATGCTGTCTGCCCACTTGGAAGGCTGGATGTGTGGACGTTGTTGTTGCTGAGTGAGAATGTGTGTGACTTTGGTAACTTATCATTGTGGGATACACACGGCACACCACAAACTAGTGTTTGGTTGAACACCAACAACATTCAGGTAAAAGAAATGTTCCATAAATCACAGGTGCGCCCAACACAGAGGCGATCCCAGAATGCACTGCTCCTTGAAAGTCCATCCAAGATGGTTGACAACGTGAGAAAGATAATGCTGATATATCCAACATTTGTGTGTGCTGTCTAGGACCGGGCTGACAAAAATGATTCATCAATTTTAATCTATCTTCATTTTGATGAACAATGACACATAGATTCTTAAATCCCAAGAACTGACCTTTCAGTCTATGGTGTTTTCTACCGATGTGTGAAATGTCACTGAACATTATTTTAAGTATGTCTACCATCCAATAACTTTCAAATTGCCTTTTTTTTTCTCTTTTTTTTCACAAAATCCAAACAACAAATGGTTTTGTGGCTCTTTAAATTGGTGTCACAGATCGGAGTGGCATCAGTTTTAGCAGCACAATGTAATCTAATGTTACATTTACCTCAGGAAAGCATTCAGTGACCATAAACTTGTCTGTCAACTAAATAGATACTATATTACATTATTTATTATACTGGTCCTTAACCTGTTAAAGATGTCTCAGTTAATGCATGTTTGAATAAATCCATGGATAAAGGTTTTTATTACAGCCATAATTTAAAATATTTCAACAAAGAATGTTGATATTAAAAACCACCTTATGTCCAATTTAACAGCTAACCAGCCCTAATGCTGAGTACTTTTATGCTTATCAGCATAAAGCTTATTGACATGCTATTGTCTGTCTCATTGAAATAAACTGTGAATCATATAACATGCAGACTTGCCCGTTTCATGTAGGATCCAGCCTCAGAGGGAAGCTGCATATGCAGACACTAAGACAGCTCTCTAATGACAGACTCACCTGGGAAAGTGGTTGACTTTCTGGAAATCCTGCAGAGAGCGCAGAAGGTAGGGCTTCAGGTGTGAGCCGGTCCACATCAGGTTAAAATCGTTGCTATTTGGGTGCACCTAAACATAGAAACAATCTTATTTTAGGCCAGGGCAATGTCAGAAATGAAAAAGATACTGTAGAGTCCCAAAGCTGTTCTACAGTCATTTTCAGGGCTATTACATTATTGTATTGAGCCCCGTTCATAAACACCATTGTATTACAGCTTCTTCTGAAGCAGCTGAATTGTAGCTTGAAGGCTTAATATTTGTGTTTCTAAAATGAACTGAACTGTGCCAATGTACAAGTGTGTGGAATCCCATAATGCAATGCACTTGACTTCAACTTCATTTTCCAGTGGGCCAAATAAATCATAAGTCATATAAGATGTTATTTTAAACCTCTTTGCATGATTTTTTATTTATTTAACTATTATAAAACTATATTAAATGCGAACTAATAATTTCTATACACAAGATGAAAATTCTCCATTGCGTTAATTTTGGCAGCAAACAGTGTGTGCTTGCATGACATTTCAAACAATATCTATACTCTACCTCGTGGAATCCGTGATTGACCAGTATGCCACGAACAAGACGGCTCTCCGTACGTACAATCTTGAAGGCCAAGTTATATTTTTCTATTAAAAAAAAGTAAGAAAAACCCATCAAAATTACCACTTTAAGAATTGAGGTCCCACTACAATGCCACATAGCTAACAGCAAATTTATAAAAGCAGACTATATTAAATACAAGACATGCTATTTAATTATTTGTTACTAGAACGAAGTAAATATTTTAATATATGTTGTGAGTACAACAACATAAGAATTACTATACAAGAATAATGTAAAAAAATATACAATCTCATCTATATAAACAATAAATTTATGAAATAAAATGCACGTGTGTGTGTGTGTGTGTGTGTGTGTGTGTGTGTGTGTGTGTGTGTGTGTGTGTGTGTGTGTGTGTGTGTGTGTGTGTGTGTGTGTGTGTGTGTGTGTGTGTGTGTGTGTGTGTGTGTTTTATGGTTTTGACAGTACTGAAATAATGTATTCTACATACAGAAAACACAGTAATGAAAATACTGATGTAATTACTGATTAGATTTCTCTGTTGTGTACCTGTGCAGAATTTGTTTGATTTGCAATTTAATATTCTGTATCAAGCACACAAGATTTCTCTGTGTCTGTACCTCCAACAGAGTGGATGGCCACATCTTTGGACACAATGGCTTCTGCACAGAAGAGCAGCACGGGAATCCGCTTGCTGACACCACTCCAGGCAATGCACGGAAGTTTCCTATCACAACAAGTGTTAACATGACATTGAGAGATTACCAAAGTCCCTTTCAGGGAAAGTCAGTTCACTCGTTGGCAATACTGGCAAAATCTAAAAAAAAAACAAATCTGCATGCCAAACTAACATTTAAACAGCATCTCATTATCCAGTTTCTAACACTCAAATTTATTTCAGTTCTAATGGCAGCTGTGGTGAAACAATGACTTTGCCAACTGGTGACTGGCTTTAATTTAGAAGGCAGGACTTCCTTTTTCTAGAGCCGCTATATTGCACAATTTAATATATTTTGCTTTTGCATTTTCTGCCATTCATAATACTGTGAGTGAACCATCTTGGTAATATACAGTGTTTGGTATCACACAACACTGAAGGCAAGTGGTAGTTAGTAAAACAATGCACTACACATTACACAGCTCTGACAAAGAGATGCATAGATTAAAACAGATCAGAACTGTGTAATAATATAGTTATTTTGCAACAATACAAGCAACCAAGCATTTGAAACTTGCTATTTAGTACATTCGAATAAGGTTGGATGTACCGTATTTACAGTAACTGTACAATTTGATATTAATTATTATTTTGTTCATTCATGACATGTGTGAGTTTTTGCTCAATTTAAAACTATTACTGATTCCTGATATTAAAGTCATAACATAAACTGCATATTATTAAGTACAGCAGGTTTTATTAAGTTTAGACTAATTTTGTCCTGCAAGTGACTGTCTCTTTGTAATGCACTGTTCACTATACAAATACCCCAGAGCACTTGTAGATCTACAGCGATTTAGCAGCTTTTGAAAAACAGCCCATAATTCTAATGTGATCAAATGACTATCTTTGCAATCTTCTTAATGGCACTATAATGTCTTGAGAATGTGGGTCATTAGATTGACACCCAGCAGCTGGGATAGAAAAACATATTTTAACCTCCAAAATAATTACACAAGTTTTGGGTTTAGATCGCAACAGACCACTGACCTTTGTCATTTTTGTCACTCTGTAAAATATGTATGGTTGTCTCTTAAAAACTTCACAGGGAGGCTGAATTTAGCCGTGCTGCTGAAAATAGACGTACAGAACGTCTAGACTATTTGAGGAGCGGCTGCTACTATTTAAGAACTAACTCGTCTATGTTTAGTCACGATAAGCTCTGTGAAATCATGAAATCAGTCTGTAAGCAGCGCCTGATGTTTGCTGTAGTTTTGTGTGTAATGATGGTAACGTGACTAGTCCTGCTCACTGATTAACTGAATGTAATCTCCATGATCAATACTCTTAAGCATTCTGCTTTAGTGAAGACACTTACTCCAGCTCATCTTCAGACGATGACTCGGATTCGTCCTTCTGCTCTCTCACGGCTGGCATCTCCGTCTGTGTGTGTGTGTGTGTGTGTGTGTGTGTGTGTGTGTGTGTGTGTGTGTGTGTGTGTGTGTGTGTGTGTGTGTGTGTGTGTGTGTGTGTGTGTGTGTGGTGTGTGTGTCAGCTCAATGTGTGTGCGACAGCACTCATCTCCAATCTACTTAACTCATCTGGAAAACAATGAGATCTTCATGAGAAGAGCTGTCATACAATTACAGCTTCACTGTGATTTATGAATATCAAACAATATACATTTTACATTGCTCTGTGTGGGATGAGGAATCATGCAGAATCGGTAAAAATAAAGTAAAACAACATTTATGATAAAAATGATCAGTAGTGCAAAATAGAATGAAAATAACAAAATTAAGTGAATTAAAAGGATGGTAGTTTACAAAGATAGTAATCAATGAATGTAACAAATAATAAGTTACCTAAATATGTAACTAAAAAGGGTAAACCATAAAACTTTCATAATACAATAACATATACAGTCAAAGCAAAAATTATTCAGACACCAGATGTGTTTTTTTGATATTTTGTTTAACTAGTGGGTGCAGGACACTATAGTTCATTTATGTAAGTGAAGATAGCAAAATGAAGTAAACTGTGACATATTAATCCCATAAATTCTCCAGTCAAATTGATAAAAATTTGGGACCAAATTTGATTTTCTTTAATTGCTAATTCGACCTTTTTTACACACAGACTGAACAAAATGAAGCATTGCTCGGTAATTGGTTGAGCTAAATTGGTATTATCTAATTGTGTGCTTAAATTTAAGAGCTGACAGCTATTCAACCGAATTCATTACATACCTTTCTATGAAATTATCAAGATGAATTAGTTCTGACACGGTTTAACTCTGAGTTCTTGTCATATTTTATTACCATTTTCTAAACTATAGCGAATAAACTGTGATAATGTGAGAAATGTTGAAGGTGTCTGAATAAATCTTAGTTTATAATTTCATATTTCTGAGACATTTATTAGTCTTTTTTTATTATTAATTACTACTTAGTCTACTATTTGTCAATTACTACAGTCTACTACGACTGAAAATGCCTTCTAACAATG
Organism: Acrossocheilus fasciatus; assembly: GCA_036784905.1. NCBI lineage: Eukaryota > Metazoa > Chordata > Actinopteri > Cypriniformes > Cyprinidae > Acrossocheilus > Acrossocheilus fasciatus. Next base: position 30,174,394 of record CM071954.1, on the reverse strand, counting down.
TTAGTAATATAAATATAATATCGCAAAGAGGATTCTCACTAACGTTAGTTGTGTGACTGAAGAGAGTTCACTAGCTGTTAGCTAACCGAGCTAACCAGACTGTGATATAAGGAGTAAACGTTTGAATGTCTAGCACACCACATTAGACAGTTAGATTGCTGCTAAATGTAATTAGTAACATACCTGTTTTTGTTGAATGAGTGCTCTTACGTGTAATTATTAACTGTTAGCTCCATAACCCACTCCGGACGCCTGTTACTATAACAACCAGCTGACAGCTACCGATGTGCGCATGCGTGCAGAACTACAACAACCAACGGGCGGCCGCCGAGTGCGCATGCGTCGCGTTCGTTTAGCGTTTGAACCATAGACTGTAAAAAAGACATTTTGAACATTTTGAGTAACGAGTAATGAGCAATGAGCAATATATAACCAAAGAGGCGAAATGTTTTAGTGCAAAATTACTAGTAATAAGACTAACAGCGCTATAACGTTATGTGTATTCCCTTTAATTTACAGGCTTAATTATTTCACTCATTCATAATAAAATACAATGACTCTGATTTTTACTTGTAAAGCTCTGAAAGACTGAAAAACGTTTTCGATCTCTAACAACTAACGTTAAATCTATAGAGCTTAGAATTTAGAGTTTAAGGGTTTGTGTTTGTTGGTTTATTTAATTTTGCCTAATAATATATGACAATGCTAACCATAAAAATAACGAATGTCTTATTATAAACATGTACGGTGCTTAATAAATAATTATCACGTTAAAATTATATATTTTTAATTCTTTATTAATCCAATGCCACAAGAACATATTACATATTCACATTATCATATTAGCTGTCAGAGAACAAAAAAAGAAGAAGAAGAAAAAGAAGAAAAATGAAAGGAAGAAAATTACATACATTTCAATACTTTCAGTGCATTACATGTTTTCGGCGCTTTTTTGTTTTTGATTTGTTCCAACAGATTTACATTTAATTTAAAGTCATTTATAAAATGTGAAAAAAAAATACACTGAGCCCATTTCTTCTTATGTATATTAAAATAAACAAATGCATAATATGTTGTTCATATTCATATTGTTAAGATGCAACTACCTGGCACTCCTTTAGAAATCGTCAGATGCTTAGCGGCCAGTGATTGGTCCGAACTCCTAGAAGTGGGCGGTCTTTTAAAAGACTGGTCCCAAACTACCCAATGGGGTGGTGGTACGACGTGACGCAGCCGTCTTCCGCAGTTTCTGATTGGACCGCATTCATGTCCATGACTGCTCAATGTTGTGAACTTGAAGCGGTTTGATAAACAGAAATCAATCACGCGGCTGATGTTTGTGAGTACATCGCTATACAGTACATGTACGTATTGGAACACATACATAAGGTAAGAATAATATTATCACATGTGACCCTGGAGCACAAAACCAGTCTTATCAAGTAGCACGGGTGACGTTATATTTGTAGAAAAAGCCAAAAATACATTGTATGGGTCAAAATGATCGATTTTACTTTTATGCCAAAAATCATTAAGATATTATGTAAAGCTCATGTTCCATGAAGATATTTTTTAAATTCCCTGCCGTAAATATATCCAAGCTTAATTTTTGATTAGTTATTATATATATATATATATATATATATATATATATATATACATATATATATACAATGATGATAATAATAATAATAATATTTGTTTTTTTGTTTTTTTTTTCACCCTCAGATTCCAGATTTTCAAATAGTTGTATCTCAGCCAAATATTGTCCTGTCCTAACAAACCATACATCAATGGGGGGAAAATGGTTTTGTGGTCCAAGGTCACACATGTATGTGTGTAATGATGATCCAGACGAATTTATGATAGCCTAACAACCCAGACAAAGAAGTAC